>PUFA01000148.1:752500-1352500 GCA_003508835.1 Eonycteris spelaea | reverse complement strand
AAAAAGAGGGAATGCATAATCTTAGCAGAGATTAAGAATCTCGGAAGAACAGAATAATTTGAAGACTGCAAGCTAAAATTCAGGTACGGTGACTTGGAGATATCAGAATCATGGGCATGTAGAAATGAAAAATAGGCAAATAAAACTGACAAGGAAGTCCATGCTAGAGTTGTAAATTTGAAAATTGTTAGTATAGAGATTGATTTAAAAGTCATAGGAATCAACACTATTCTCCTAACAGAATAATTAGAACGTAAGAGTGCCCAGGGCAAAGGGCCTAAGAACCCAGCATCTAGAAGTCAGGTAGATTAAAGTAATAAAATGAAGGCAAATTAGTTAACAAAGAGGAAAAGCTTAGTTGTTAAAGAGAGTAGAGAAATAATTAGGTAGTTGGAGGGAGCATTTGGTCAAAAATGTTTTGTTTTGTTTTGTTTTGTGTTTTGTTTTGTTTTGTTTTTTAAAAGAAGGAAAATACCAGAGCATGTTTGAAGGCTGATTAAAAAAATCCTAAAGAAAGAGAGTGTTCGATGACATAAACAAAATGGGGGAAAACTAGAAAAGTGAAAGTGCAAAGCAGCCTAAAATAAAAACACTGACAATATCAGATGTTGTCAAGGAGGTAAATCAACCAGAATTTTGTTTACTGTTGGTGAGAATATAAAATGGTACAATAATTTTGTTTAAAAGTCTGTCATTTTTTTTGTCATAACCACATTCTTTATGAGCCAGGAATACCACTCATAGGTATATATTTGAAAGAAATAACAAGTCTATGAAAAGAATATCCCTCTCTGCTTTATTCATAATACCTCAAATTCAAAATAACTCTACTGTCCATTTATAGGAAAACAGATAAACCTCTGTGTATTCAGAAAAATGTAATATTATTAAGCCATTAAAAAAAAGCTACTGATATATGTGACAACATGGATAAATCTCAAAAACTGACAGTTTAAAGAAGCCAGACAAAAAGTAGTGCATACTGTATGATTCTGTTTTATATGAATTCTAACAGAAGCAAAACTAATTTTTATTGGAAAAAATCAAAGAGCACTTTCCTCTGTTGGAGTGGAGGTAGAATATTGATTGGAAAGGAAATGAAGAAATTATCTGGGGTGATAGTAATGTCCCTATCTCTTGATAAGGGTTTGGGTTGTATCAATATCTACATTTATCAAAACTCAACAAGTACACATTCTGTTATATTTAAAATTTACCATAAGAGAAAATAAATAAATATTAAACTTTTGTTAATAGTAACCAAATGTTAAAGCTTTTAAGAGAAATTAATAGTGTCTATAATTCACTTAGAAAAATGAAAAATTATAAGATGAATTGATGATGCATAGATATATGATAAAATGAGCATAGTAAAATATGAATGGTATAATATAGATTATGGCAACATGGATGTCACTTGCTATGCCTTTGAAAATTTTCATAACAATAGTTGGACAAATAAGCAGTAGAAAGAAGGCTTCTGGAGTTATGTACTTGTATTTTTCTTTTCTTTTCTTTTCTTTTTTTTTTTTTTTTTTTAAATAGAAGAAATGCCACCACAAGGATTTGGAGAAGAAAAGGGAGTCAGAAAAACACTCTTCCTACAATAAACCGACACTGGTAGAATGGAAAAAAAAAAAAAAAAGAACATAATTAAGTCATTTTGGTACAATAAAACTACTCAGTAATCTCAAGTTGTAAAATTGCAAGAAACGTCTGGACGTTTTTCGTGGCCCAACTGCTCATCATTTGTAAGATTGTTAAGGGCATTGCTAACATACTTTTTCTCTGTACACTTGGCACAGTGACCATTCATTGACATTTCAATTAATCAAATGTTCCTATCCTTCCTCTATCATAGTCTTGAATCATGTGAAGGGCCAAAATCATAGTTTTGTAAGTTCATAAAGCATTTCCTTTCCCACATCTGTATGTTCATTTAAATTCTATTCTTCCCCATCCTACACAAAAATCCTTTCTTTTGCTCTCTCAGCGCTTTGGAGTCAAAGACATCTTCATTTCATTTTTGCGATTCCCTGTGAGGAGCTGAGGTAAGCTGGCAGAAGACGAAAAGTATTTAAAGTGTGGAGAAGAGCTCAGTTCACATAAAGCAGTCACTTTCTCTGATAATACTCTTGACCACTCTGAACTGTGCTAGTTTAAATAAGTTCAATCTCTCTATAGTACTTTATACAGGATTTGAGTTTTCCCTAGAAAGGCATGCCCACATATATTTATTTGCATGTTTATATTTCTATGGCAAGCAAGAACAAAAGAAAAGTAGAGATGAGGGTCATCTCTAATGGAGAAATATTGGGATGGACTTACCTGAAATGTGCCATTATTCACACCAAGAGAAATCTCAGCATCTTTTGTTGAAAGGAAAGCACTGTGCAGAAGAAGCACAGTCAAGGTGTTCTCTAAACTCAGCATGACATAGACTGGACCCTGAAATTTAAAAAAAAAAAAAAAAAATCTATTTGTTTTCTTTTTTTAATGACAGAAGATTAAGTGAAATTCTACCATATAGGTTGAAGGGGAAAAAGTAAAAACAAAATGAATTAAAAAGCAGCATGTATATTCAAAATTTAAATTTCTTGCCAGTTCAGTAATTAAGATGTCATGGTAACACGAGGATTACTTATTTGAATTTTTCATGTACCCTCAGAATGAATCAAGATTAAAATGAGAAGGTGCACATAATGGAGAAAAAGGAGCAAAATCTAAAGCTTTCTTCCAGGTAAAAGATTAGTCATTTAGGTTCCCATCTAAAATGCAAAGTAGCAACTGCTATTTGCTTGCTGAGGAGCAAGCTTGTCAAAAATAGTTCTCCAGACATTTCTACTGTTAAATAACTAGCATGCACTGTTTAAAAACAGCCCCTGTCTTTAATCCTTATAAAAAAGAAAAGAAAAGAAAAGAAAAGAAAAACCCTCTCCAATAGCAAGTACATTTGGTCTAAGAGGCTGATCACTCATGAATAGATGTATAAATTCTGGTTTAAATTGTCTAACAAAAGCAGACATTTGTGTTTAGATTTTTTAGTGCACCTCATATTAGAGAATTTTGTTTTTATTTGGGGAAGTTGTTAATACTATGTACAAAGCAGGTCAGTACATGCGTTAATTATCAAACATACAAAGAAACTTGAGAAAATGTCTTTATTTCAAATTCTGACTTTGTCTTTCACACTCCAGTTGTTACTGGTATTAGACACTGTGACATAGACAGAGAAGGGACATGACATAGATAAAGCAAACAAAAATTGAACAAAACACAGGAAGACGACATTTATAATGTCACTGACAAAGGCAGTCACTTCACTTTAAATAATGTGGCAGGCTGCAAAACTATAGTAATTACTAGAATTTCATTTTCATTAACTAATAAACCAAGGAAAAAATTTAAGTATCTGAATGTCATTTTTCAAATGAAAATAAACTGTAAACATTTGAATAACATCACAGCAGGGATAATATACCTAAAGAAATCTATTGAAACATGCTAGTGGATTCATCCTCTTCTATCACATTAAACTGCAATTGACTGTAAACCTCCTACCACTCTCCACTGAGACTTTAATTGTAAAGATTCCTGTTACATATCATATTAGAATTTAGTTAAAATTGTAGAACACATTATTTCCAATCAGACAGCCAACCATCACTCACAAAGATTTTAAAAAGGTGATTAATAATTCATCTCAGATAAGGAAAAGATCTATATTTATACCATCTTCTCAGCCACCATAAACTACCTGACAATTGTTCAGTAATGATGCCCAGTAAATTCTTTAAAATGGTAATTTGTCATTCTGTCACTTCATTTGTGACCTAAAATTCCTCACTTGAGGCATCATCAAATAAATTAATCACTTTCCAGGATCCATTTCTCTGTTCTGCACGTTATTATGCCCGAGCTCTCTTGTGTTTCTCTTCATTTACATATATTTAATGGCTGAGCCGTGGTTCACGATGGCACATAACGCACACATCTCATTACAGGTGAAATATTCTAACTGCCACTATCACTGGGAAAGAAAATAACTCTCCCAATTTAATTTTCCTGATGTAACAAAACCATGATTCTTCACTATGAAATGTTGATGCCATCCATCAGTCACAATCAATAAAATCATCATAGAAGTACGCCTTCTTCAGCATCTTTCCTTCATACTGGTATTATTTGAGGAAGGTAATTAAACTCATAATATGTAATGAATGTAAATGAAGTAAAAATCCTCATGTTAGCTCTCTAACTATGATGATTTTACAGCTTTGGTTTAAAATATTTCCCCACAACTTACACATACATAAGTCCTGAATAGAGAGATATCCACTGCAAAGACGCTATTCATTAAGAAACAGAGCTCATTTTTAAAATAGTATTTTTAACATAAAAGTATAAAGTATTATTATTTACAGATTTTCTACTTAAATGAATTTATGTATTTTTAAGCTTTCTTCAGATGTAGCTAGCTAGTAATTTTGATGCAGATTCTATCATGTGACAAATTAAATGATATATTTTTAAGTAACTTGGTCTACTTGATTCTTGCCATTTAAGTCCTGCAGGTACCATCTGTTCTCAAATAAGAAATTGTCTTGTTGAACTTGGCAGTCTTACCCGTCTCTGCCTGAAGAAGCCTATGAAAACATAGATCAAAGAAGCAGGACATTTTACAAACAGTGGTTTGGGAATTAGCACTTTAGAACTATTTCCACCTACTGTAAATATTCATCTCAAATTGCTATCGTATTATTTTTGTAAAGGTCAATAGGGAGTGTTTTAAAGTAAACTAGTGTCACATAAACATCGCCCATGTCTCTAAGTATGTTACAACTTAATTTAACATTCATTAACTGGTCCCACATACCTAGCTTCAGGGGAATGATGCCTCACAGAAGTCCATTTGGAATGAGGATTCCCTTCATTATGGGTTTATCATCAAAAAATGGCAACTTTCTTTATCTTGGAAGTGGTCCTTGTTTGCCTATTTAAAATAATGCTTGTGAGAGTGTCTAAAGTAAGAAGTGAAATATTAACTCTACATCTCTGAAACAAAGGAGAAAGTAGGTGAATACCACTGCTCCACAGATGAATGACCTAACTACAATATTGACAAACCATATACACTATACTACCTTCCTTCCTCATTAGTTATCATATAGTTATTTTTAATAGGCACTTACTTAAAAAAAAAAAAGACTGTGTGTGCAGTTTTGCATATGATGTTATTAACACTACAGCAGTCTGTTAACCTAAAGCAAAACCTCCAGCACATAAACCCTAATAGACTGAGCTGGAAAATAGGAGTTGACCACTATTCTGGAGCTCAATGGGGAGAGCCTGAGCTTCATCTGAATTTTTAGAATGTCATCAACTTATTGAAGCAAGAGCTAGGTGCTTTGATGGGCATTCCTACGTGAGACTAGACTGGGGCCTCAGATGATGTTCTGGCGTGGCATAGAATGGTTCATTGTGGTGACAGTGGCAGGAGATAGAAATGAGCTTTTATCATAATTAAACAAAACAGACACAACTCAAGTCCCATAGAAAATAAGATTATGATATAAGAGTAAGGATTAGAAGACTTAAACTGTAAGGCTATTTAAAAATCTCACAAAAACTATAGCTAAATGGCACTAAATACGTGTATTAAAACAGAAACATTAAGCAAAATAAACTATTTTGGACAATAGAAAAATAGATAAAAACTACTTTTGTGTTGTATGACTGAGTTCTATGTATTTCAGCAAATTTGATGCTCTAAAAATTCAATGAACTAAAGCATATATTAAGGACTGATGCCGGTAGCCCGCAAAGGAAACAGGTATGAAGATGAGTAGGGTTTGTTTCAGGAACAAAGGAAAAAGAGGAAAGACCCTTGCAAATACAAATGCATGTATTAATTATGTTAAATGTACCATGGAAACTAGTGATTGCCCACATTGTGGAAGAGTGCACTTAACAAGACCAACCTTTAACGGGGTGGGGGCATTTCTTTATTATTTAAACAATCATCTCTTTTGCAAAAGAAGAATTTACTGCCCCAGTCATATTTACAATTTTAACAAAAGTTGTCCAAACTGTTTGAAATCCCTGGCTATTCCTCCATAGAGACCTGGCCAGTGACATGCATACACTAATAATAGTACCAGAAGATATTGTTGTTATAATTACTTCCTTCAAATATTGTTTTCTAAAACCATAAAAAATTTAAAACATAATTAAACCCCAAGCTGCAACTGCTAAAATAAATGTTCCTTGGTAATTTCCAATTAAATTAAAGTTTTTATGGGCCAACAATCTTAGTCTACACATCCTTTTGTGGCCAAAAGCAAATGTTTATAGGCTTCTCAATTAATCACTTTTGCCTGAGATAACTCATTATCGAAAATTTGGATTACCCTAGAATACAAAGTAAACATTGCGCTGAGTTTGGTCCATGAGTTAACTGGGAACAGGTAACTACATTAGTTACATTGCCCTTGAGAGCCTCCTTCTGATCTGTAGAATGAGAATTAAAAAAACAAATATGTAATTTATAGGTTGTCTACTAAAATCAATAAGCAAATAGGTGAAAAAGAGCTATAAAGCTGTAAATATTAAGCTTATGTTATATTAGTTTGCTAGGGTTGCCATAACAAAATATCAAAGACTGGGTGGCTAAAACAATAGAATTTATTTTTCATGGTTCTGGAGACTGAAGTCAAGATCAAGGTGTCAGCAAATTCTGTTCCTCCATGGCCTCTCTCCTTGGCTTTCTGATGGCCACTTTCTCATTATGCCCTCTCACAGTCTTTTCTCTATTATGTGCATTCCTGGTGTCTCTGGATTAGGGCTCCGCCTTTATGATCTTATTTAAAATCCCTTACCTCTTTAAAAGCCTATCTCCTATAGTCACATTTAGAGTTAACATAAATTTTGAAAGCTCATAATTAAATCACTACAGCAAAACAACAGTGTGTGTATGTGTGTGTGTCTGTGTGTGTGTGTAATCAAAAGTTTTAAAGAAGGTATCTTGAATTGAGATGATGGTGTTACTAACTAAGGTAGCGTGGATGTCTGAGACTCCACGTGAAGGAAAGCTGCCCTGCATAATTACTGAAAACTGCAGCAGACTTTGCATGGATACGATATAAACCCCTGGTTTTATTAAACCACAATGACAGGCACGACCTAAAGTTACTCCTCATGAATCATACCCTTGTATAATCCCTTCTCTTTTCATGAAGGCAGAACTTGTTGCTTCTTACCAACACAATATGGCAAAAGTGGTGAGATATTACACCCATAACTATGTTATGTTATAAAGGTTCTGCTTAACAGATTGCAGAGGAGATACTTTCTTTCTTCTGGCCTTTAAAATGAAAGCTACTATGATGCGAACTGCCTGCCTAAGGAAAACTCATTGTATCAAGAAACTGGGAGTCCTCTAAATGCCGAGGATATTCCCTAGCCAAAACCTACCCAAAAAGTTGGGCCCTCAGTGTTATAATCTCTCTGGTATGGGATATAGCTGATTGAATATTTAAATAGACATCAAAGCAACCTTAAATGGTTCATTGTGGTGAGAGTGGCAGGGGATTGAAATGTGCTTTTATCATAGTTAAACAAAATAAATACAACTCAAGTCCCCTAGAAAATAAGATTGTGATGCAAGGGTATAGATTAGAAGAGTTTAACTGTAAATCTTCTTTAAAATGTCACAAAAACTATAGTTAAATGTCACTAAATATGTGTAAAACAAAAACATTAAGCAATATAGATGAAACTATTTGGGACAATAGGAAAGATAGAGAAAAAACTACTTTTTGTGATATATGAATGAGTTTTATGCACTTTAGCAAATTTGATGCTCAGAATATGAATTTGGAAAATGAATTCTTCTAACAACCATATGAACTTGGAAGAGAACTAACATCTACAAAGCAATGCAGTCTGGTCAACATTTTTTTGCAGCTATGTGAGATCCTGAGCAAAGGACTCGACAACTTTGCCTATACTTCTGATTCATTAAAATTGAGATAATAAATGTATTGTTTTAAGCCTTGAATTAACCATAGTTTGTAGGCAGACACTGAGACTTTAGGGGTTTTTTTGTCATAGCATACATCTAGTCTATTCTGGCTAATCTTGGAACACTGGTTAGGATGAAAACAATAGAGCTGATTGTCAAAAAATTAGCTAGATAATCAGTTAGACAATCATAAGCAACATGAATATAGAAGAATGGACTGGTATCTTTTTGAAGGGAGGTGTGCTACTGTACCAATCTTTCACTCATATTTTTGGCCTTGGTAATATGAAGAAAACATACTTTTAAATTGCAAGACATCAAGAAGTTTAGAGGGTTATTGAAATAAAAAAAATGAATTTTATGAATAGGACGTTGGGATACCCATAAAGGATAAACTTAAATATGAATTAAAATAAAATAAAAAGTAGAGTCATCAGAAAATTGTGCAGCTTTTCTACAGGATAAATAATAGATGCAATCCCTTGGGAAGCTTCACATCTATGATACTCATGCACTCATTAAAAAGAAGAGATGGAGTTTAAATAGTTAAATACACAATCCTGAGTTTTACAAAGAACTAACTAAATCCTCTAATGCTTAGAAAAGGTTTGACTAATGAATTACAGAATGGAATCTTAAAGCATGGCAAATTCAAAAGAGAATTCTCTAATAAGAGTTCTTGTTTGTTTGGGAGTTTGAACAACTAAATAAAACATCAGAGACAGCTTTAGTTCCTTCAAAATGGCAGCATCCCAATAGAAATGATAAAGTAAAATATTCTCTCTAGAGTTTGTAAAACTGTGGAGTATCAATAAATACAGTAAGTAAATAATCTGTCTCTTGTACGTTTTGCTGCTGGAATTCATGAGAGCTTGTAGAATCTCTTTATGCATAGGTTTTATAATTGGGCATATTCCTACTGTCCAGTAGTAGAATGTAAATAGACCTGATTGAAAGCATGGTGCTATCTTTTCTAGTCTTTGATTACACCAGAGAATTTTTTTAAATGTTTTAACATCTCATTCTAAAATGCTAAAGTGGACTCTTTTTTTCCCCTCTTTGACATTTGACTGCAACAGGCACATTGAGTTCTATACCAAGGATACTGTTATCACTATAGAAATATGCCCAAAGGAAAAGTTGTCCATTGTGAATAATGCTGTTGCAGTTCAGATGGGCGGTGGGTATGTGGACCTCAGCATTTTCAGTGGAACAGTGTCCAGTAAATATATGAGCCTTGTACCACCTCTGTATATTTCACAAAATAAGATGGAATGGAACTGACAAGCACAACAAACTCATTCCAAAGTTTCTTTTCTTTTAGTAGTTTCAGTTTGGGGGAAGAAAATCTAAACCCTGAAATATATTTTCCCTGTTTTGTTCTATTGCACAATGTAGTGAAATTGTTTTTCTTTTTTTTTGTTTTTGTTTTTAGTTATTAACGTTACCATTTGCTGTTTTATTTCCATGGTACTTGGTTTCAATGACAACAATTAATAGGAAATGTGCATTTGCTCCTCAGTGCTTGAACTGGATTTTTTCATAGGCACATCCTGTTTTCAGTAATTGTATGTACCACCAAGGAATAAAACAAAAGATGAAACACTCTTTGTAGGAAGACAAACGGAATTAATATTCCTATTAGATAATTACAATCCACCATCCTAAAAAATCTTGTCTTTTCCTTTTCAAACTCAGATTGTTTTGCAACATAGTTCTGTTATTCTTAAAGTCTACTTTCTTATACTACATACAAGAGTGCTTTTCAAATTTGGGTTAAAATCATTTTTTTAAATAATGTTTAGAGTAACTAGTTCTAATTTGGGGGGGAATTTTCTGGCATGATACAGTAAATGAACATTCTGCTCTTCTCCTCCACCCCATTTAAGAATCACATGAATAGGATCATTTACATGACGTACTATGACATGTTATATACCTTTTACTGAAAAAAAGTATGGATTTAGTGTTAAGAGAATGGACTTTAAATTTTCAGTGTCTCAGGTTTTTCCCAATGCACAATCTAATAGTTCCCACCTTATCAGATATAATAATAGTAGTTAACACTCGAGAGTATTTATGCACACCAAGCACGTGTCTAAATACTTTATGTGTATATCAAGTTTATGCATGCATAAGCCACCTGAATAATTTCTGACATAAACTGAGCACTCAATAAACACTAGTAATAATAGTGGTTATATTAGTATTAGTAGCTGTCATAGTAATAGAAATACATGTGATAGAGTTTTATCTAATTTTTGTTGCCTTATCTGTTAGATTTAAATACAGCTCTTCCCAAAAGTGCATTTCAAAAGTTCTCTTTAGTTTTAGTATAAAGTGCAAAGATTATGTTATGAGTATCTATAAAAGATAATGAAAATTTCACAAATAAGATGGAATGGAACTGACAAGCAATCCTTCAAATTTTAAAATTGTCCTAGAAATACAGTATGTATTGCACAAAAAGAATTCATCTAGGGTAGGGAATAACAACATAAAGAAAACATGGATTATAATACCAGTTTCCTAAATTAATAAAGCCTTTTTAGAATATTGAACACTTGCAACTTTAGTTTTTTCTATTAAAAAATTGGGAGGGCTGGTTTTAGGAATAAAAAATGGAAAAGTTAGAGTGCTCCTTTCCCTTATGTATATGACAACTCTATGTTTGGACCCAAAATGCCCCACATCTCTCAAGTGGGAATAGAGTGAGAAATAAAAGTTCACATGCATGCATCTTTGTGCATGCTCACAAATCCTCTCACTGTTTTAATATGCTATGTTTTCCTTACTTATTATCTAGAGAGAAAATTTAATGTAATAGAATTATAATCCCAAACACCAACTACTGAAATTGTTAAAGAAAATCAATAATTACAAGTTTTATCATCTATTTTTAAGATAATCAACGTTTTGTTGTTCTTGGATAAAGCGTCAAATGAACATGCTCCTTGTCAAAAACTAGAGCAAAAGGACTAAGTCCTCTATTCTTCTCCTCTGAAGAATCATTTTTCATAGAAACTGGTTTATATTCTTGCAGGTATCTATGCTTTTCTTCTCTGACAAGGTATTGTTACTATACTTTCACAACAGTATTTAGAGATTTTTCTTAATAAATATTTGAAAAATCTTCACACGTTGGCAAACAGAATACAGTCTTGAGAATAGATTAAGTAGTGAGATCACAAAGGCAGGAGGGGAGATTTGAACAGAGACCAGAATTAATGGGCAGTATGCTGATCCAGGGAATGGATTTGCCATTAGGACATTTAGGTTTGTTTCACATCTTCACTATTTCAAGGAACCAAATAGATTAATGTCACATAAATGCTGTGTACTCATGTGAGTTTTTCAGTCATAAAGATTTCTATATGCGCAACAGATGTACCTTAACATGTTAATAAATATTTCCAAATAGCCTTCCAATCTAGTCTACCAAATGTCCTAACATCAAGATTACGTGAGTGTGCCTGTTCTCCCCAGCTCTTGCCAACCCTGAAGATGATCATATTTTTTAATGTTTCCTAATTTTGCTGGTTAGAAATATGTTTCCACTTCCATTTCTCTCATAACTAATGAGTTTACAGATCTTATCGTATATTTTTGACCATTATCTCTCCTTTTTCTCTTAACTGACTATTATATATGTGTTTTTGGTCATTTCCTAAGGGATATGTAAGAGTTCATTGTGTATTAAATTACCTTTTTCTATCATAGAGGTTAAAAAATATTGTTTAATGTTGGCTTTCAACTTTGCTTATGTTGCTTTCTATAAAATATTTTTAAAATTTTATATAGTCAAAAATTATTTTTCTACATCTATTTATTAAGCACCTCTGTTGTGCCAGCCTCCCTTCTAAGGGTCAGGGATAGAAAAGGATTGAAAATGTTTACAATATAGTGGAAGGAGATAGACAAAAAAAAAAAAGTGTAAATGTAAAGTGATTCAATGTTATGCAAAAAATAAGGAGGAGAAGAAATTGTCAAAAAGCTTTAGGGGAGTGGGGCTGCCCATTGACATGAAGCAGAAAGGCCTTTCTGAGAGGGGGACATTTAATTAGACCTGAGAAGGAAGTAGAGGAAACTACACAAGCAAAGCCTTTCCCATCATGAAAACAGGAAGGGAGGCAGGCCTCTGCTAAGTGTGCACAAAGAATAGCAAAGAGGCCAAAGGCGAAGTAGATGAGCAAAGGGTACGTGGGAGCGTATGAGATCAGAGAGGTGGCAGGTATCAAACCAGGTAGAAACTTATAGGCCGTCATGTGAGAAGCCACTGGAATATTTTCGCAGTGTATCGGACTTAATTTTGAAGGATTATTCTGTCCAAACAACAGAGAATATACTATAGAGTATAATGAAAGTTGAAGCATGAAGAGTATTTATAAGATATTGTAATGGCCAAGTAAGAGATAATAACTTCTGGGCATTTTGATATGCTTATGAGTTACTTTTTTTAAGAGAATAAAGTTATGAAGATTTCCTTTTTAAAATTAGGTTGAAATTTTTATTTATAATTAGAACTTTTATATTGTACAATTTGTTTTATTTTTGTATGTATTTTTATTGAGAAAACTGAGTATAATAATATGTACAACATGTTGATTTGATACAGTTATGTACTGCAATATGATTATCTTACTGTTAACTAACACCTCCATCATGTCACATAATCATTTTTCTTTTTCGTGGTGAGAACATTTAAGATCTCATCTTAGCAATTTTGAAGTATGTAATACAATACTGTGGACTATAATCACTGTGCTGTGCATTAGATATCCAAAACTTATTCATCTTCAAGTTGTAAGTTTGTACCCTGTAACACCTCCTCAATCCCTTTACCTCTCCAGCCCTTGTTAACCACCACTTTACTCTAATTTCTATAAGTCTGGCTTTTTAAGATTCCACACTTAAGTGCTATCATATGGTCTTTGTCTGGGGCTTGTCTCACATAATGTCCCAAAGATTCATCCATGTTGTCTTTCTCATGGCTAGAAAATATATATACACAAATACACACACACATATGTATACATACATATATATGTATATATATTCACATACATATACGGTATGTGTGTGAGTACGCATGTGTATCTCACATTTTCTTTATCCATTTCTCCACTGACAGACACTTAGGTTGTTTCCATATCTTGGCTTTTGTAAATAATACTGCAATAAACATGGTAGTGTGATTCTTCTCCAATATCCCATTTTTATTACCTTTGGATATATACCCAGAAGTAGAATTTCTGGACTGTGTAATAGTTTTATTTGTAATTTTTTGAGAAATCCCCATACTGTTTTCCACACTGGCTGATCAATTTACATTCCCACCAACAGTGCATAAGGGTTCCCATTTCTTTACAACCTCACTAACATTTGTTATATCCTATCTTCTTGAAGATAGTCATTCTAACAGGTGTAAGGTGATATCTCATCATGATTTGGGTTTGTATTTCCCTGGTGATGAGTACTGTTGAGAACCTTTTCAAGTACCTGTTGGTACTTTGCATGCCTTCTCCGAAAAAGTGTCCATTCTGTTGCTCTGCCCATTTTTAATTGGATTATTTTGGGAGATTGTTATTGAGTTCTGTGAATTTTGTATGTATTTTGAATATTAACTCTCAGCATCATATAATTTGTAAATATTTTCTTCCATTCCATAGGAAGAATTAATATTGTTAAAATGTCCATGCTATCCAAAGCTATCTATAGATTCAATGCAATGTCTATCAAAATGTCAATGACTTTTTTTCACAGAAATAGATAATACAATCCTAAAATTTGTATGAAAACATGAAAGACTTTAAATAGCCAAAGTAATCCTGAAAAGAACAAAGCCAAAGGCTATTCATATTTTGTTGAAATAAATAAGAATCCATTGCCAAATCATCATGCGGAGTTACTCATATTTATTCTGACAATTATAGATTTGGCGGTAGTATTTAGGTTTGAAAAATTTTTATTTACTTTTTGTATATGGTGTAATAAGGGTACAACTTCGTTCTTTTGCATGTGGAGATCCAGTTTCCCATACCGTTTGTTGAAAACACAATTCTTCCCCCATTATATGGTCTTGGTCGCCTTGACAAAAATCAGTTGACCATAATACATTAATTTATTTCTGGACTCTCAAGTCTATTCCATTGATCTATATGTCCATCCTTATTCTAGTATCACAATATCTTGATTTTTATGTTGCTGTGTGGTGATATTTTGAAATGGAGAAATGAGCATCTGTGCTTCTTTTTCAATATTTTCTCACCTATCCTGAGTTCTTTCAATTCCATATGACCTTAGGATCGGCTTGTCACTTTCTAAAAAGAAGCCAGCTGGGATTCTCTAAGGATTGTGGATTAATTTGGAGAGTATTTCCATTTTATGTATTGTCTTCCAATTCATGAACATGGGACGTTTTTCCATTTATTTAAATATTTTTCTACAATGCATTGCAGTTTTCATATGAAATTTACACTTCTTTTGTTAAATGTATGCTTATATATTTTATTCTTTTTGACATTATTGCAAATGAAATGTTTTCTTCATTCCACTTTCAGATTATTCATTGCAAGCATACAAAAATACAATTGATTTTACATATATTCATCTTGTATCCTGCAAATCTGAGGAACTCATTAAAAAACTAACCGACTTTTAGTGAATTCTTTAAATTATCTTTAAACAAGATCATGTCATCTGTGAATACAGTAGTATTTCTTATTTTTGACCTGTATAATTTTTATTTTCTTTCTTTTTCTTAATTATCCTGACTAGAATCTCTAATACAATGTTGAACACAAAGCAATGAGAATGAAAATTCGTCTCTTATTATCTCAGGAAGAAAGCATCAATTCTTTCACTGTATATGCTGGCTATGGGTTTTTGCACTTATTCCTTTTTTATTTATTTATTTTTTATTTGTTGACCCTGCAAAACATTTTATTTATTATTTCCATGCAGACGTAGCTTAGGTATGGACAAAATGGCATTAACTTTTGAATGTTATATTTTACATTTCTTTGCTTTTTAATTTGAAATTTATTGTGGTGACATAGGTTTCAAGGGTACAGTACTATAATACATCATGTAAATATTTCATTGTATGCTCAACACCCAAAGTTTAGTCTCCTTTCGTTACCATATATATGACCCCCTTTACCCACTTTTGCCTGCACCTACCTTGCCCTCTGGTAACAGCCATTCTGTCATCTATGTCAATGAATTTGTTTGTTTGTTTTGTTTGCTCATTTGTTGCTTTCTCTTTTATATTTTACATATGTGTCAATCATATAATTTTTGTCCTTTTCTGTCTGATTTATTTTGCTTAGCATGATACTCTCAAGATCCATTCATGAATGAAAGTGTCACAAATGAAAGTGTTTCATATTTTTTATGACTGAGTAGTATTCCCTTGTAATGTGTTCCACATCTTCTTTATTAATCATTTGTGAAGGATACTTCTGTTGTTTCCATGTCTCGGCTACCATAAATAATGCTGCAAAGAACATCAGGATATATACACCTTTATGGATAAACGGTTTCAAATTTGGGGAGTTGATATCCAGAAAAGGGATTGCTGAGTCATGTACTAGCTCTATTCTTAATTTTTTGAAGAAAATCTATACTGTTTTCTATTGTGGCCATACCAATTTACATTCCCACCAGCAGTGTATGAGGGCTCCTTTGTCTCTATATCTGTCCTCTCCAACACCTATTTCTTGTTTTGTCAATAATAGCCATTCTAGCAAGTGTGAGGTGGTACTTCATTGTGGCTTTGATTTGCATTTCTCTTAGCTAGGGAAGTTGAGCACCTTTTCATATATATATATTGCCATTATAGCTAGGGAAGTTGAGCACCTTTTCATATATGTGTGTGTGTGTGTGTGTGTGTGTGTGTGTGTGTGTAAATATTTATATATAAATATATATATGCATATTGCCATTTGTATCTCTTCTTGGGAAAAATGTCTTCTGCCATTTTTCAATTGCATTGGTTTTTTTGGTGTTATTGTTCAATTAAATAGTTATTTACATATTTTGGATATTAGCCCCTTATCAGAGGTACTGTTTGCAATTATTTCATTCCACTCAGTTTGTGTACTTTATCAGGTTAAGAAATTTTCCTTCTCTTCTTAGTTTGTTAAATGATTTTGTTTTTTCATGAAAGAGTGTTGGATTTTGTCAAATGCTTTCTCTGCATTTTTTTTGCATGCTGCATTTATTAAGATGAACACATGCTTTTAGTTATATTTATATGGCATATTATTATATTAATTGATTTTTAGATGGTAAGCCAAACTTGCATTTCTGAAATAAATCCCACTTGGTCACAGTGTATAATTCTTATATGTTGCTAATTTGATTGCTAGAATTTTTTGAGGAGTTTTGTATCCACATTCATAAGAAACATTGGTCTATATTTCTTGTGAAGAATTTGTCTGATTTTGGTATCAAGATAATACTGACCTCATAGAAAGAGATGGAGAGTGTTCTCTTTTCTATTTTTTGAAAGAGCTTATGAAGAATTACTTATTTCAAAATGTTTGGTAGACTTCTGTGAACCCATCTGGGCTAGTGGTATCTTGATGATATATATAGATACACACACACACACACACACACACACACACATATATAATCACATAAAATATACATTGTTATTACATCTATCTCTTTATATAAATAAATTCAAATCTTTATCTGTGTGTTTTTAAGAATTTGGCGAGTTCATCTAAGTCATCAAGTTTATTAGCACACAATTATTTAAAGTATATTATAATAATAATTTTTCTCTGTAAAGTCGTTGGTAATGGTCCCTCCTCCATTTCTGATTCTATTGATTTTCTCTCCTGTTTACTCAGTCAGTTTAGCTAAAGTTTTCCAATGTTTTAATTTTTTCAAAAAAGAAAATAGATTTGGTTTCATTGATTTTCTATATTTTTTTCAATTTCATTACTTTTTATGCCAACATTTATTATTTACTTTCTACTTGCTTTGGATTTAGTTTTCTCTTTCTTCCCCTCCCCCAAATTTTCAAGGTGCAAAGATGTTTATTGATTTGAGATCTTTCTCTTTTTTAGATTTTAGTCATTTACAGATATAAATTTATCTCTCGTCATTGCTTACCTTACATCCCATACATTTTGTTATATCGTGCCTTCATTTTCATTCATCTTAAAATATTTTCTAATTTCCCTTTTGCCTTCTTTGACCCTTGGCTATTTAATTGTATTGTGTATTTACTGTGTTGTTTAATTTTCACATATATGTTAGTTTCTCATATTTCTTTATGTTAATTATTTCTAATCTCATTCCATTGTAGTCAGAGAATATACTTTGTGTGTGTCTTAGCATATTTTCTTTCTTGGAGAAAGCATTCTTCCAATTTTCTAATTCTTTCTTCTGCCAGTTCAAATATATTATTGAGCCTCTTAAAGAAATAAAAATTCAACCAAGTAAATATAGAGATCTAATTGGCTTTATTTACAGATTCATGAATCAATTAAGCAGTATCCCTCTAGTAAATAGAAGTTGCTAAAAAAAGAGTTATAGAAAATGAAAGGCTTTTATAGACAGAAGGAAGGTGGGACAAGAGGTTCAAAGAGTGGATTATTTTAAACCAGGTCAATTTCCTTTAGGAAAAGGACATGGGTGTTATCAGGTAGATTACCTCACTAGTGTTGATCAGAAAATTCCAGACTGATTAGTTTAAAATTCCACTTCTGGGAGAGACTGAGATTGCAACTAGATTAGGTCTAAACTCGTGGTTTCTGTTGCTTCTTTTAGTCTCATGTTCGGGTCATACTTTCATGGCTTTCCATATCTCATAATTTTGTGTTGGAAATTGAACATTTTAGATAATATATTATAGCAACTCTAAATACTTCCTCCCTCCCTTCTGGGACTTGTTATTATTATTTGCTTCTTTAGTTGTTTAGTAAATGGCTGGGTTGTTTCCATAAAGTCTATTTCATTTCTTCCTCCCTCCCAATGTGAAGTCTCTGATGTTGCTTTTTAGGAGCACAGCCTCAGTATGCCCATAATTCACTCTGGGTTGACAGTGCTTTTGGCAAAACTCTCCTTGATTATCTCTGTCCCTGACCATACTCAGGTGTTAAAAGCCACTAATTGCTGGTTCTTGCTCTATTGTTTTCAACAATGCCCTGGGGACACAAACCCCTTAATAATCCAATCAAATTTGGGGACTTTGTAGCTGTACAGCTTGATGTCAGAAATTTGCTCTGATCCTAAGAGCTTTAGCTGATATCTCTTTTCCCATTTCTCTCCATTAAACTAACTGTTCTACAATTTAGACAATATTTCCTGTAAATCTATTAATCTTGTGTCCTTAGCCCTTCACTAAAACCTCTACTGGTTTTGAGAGTGCTCTTAGTCTATTGCAGATAAAATCTGCTCTTTTGGAGAAGGATTCAGAGTTCAATGTCCCATGGCTTGCTTGTCCCTGCCACCGCGGTCCAGCAAAGTCTGAGTTGTGTTTTTGGTGCTCGCAGCAGGAGCAATGATTAGCTTTTCTTTAAATGACACCCTACTTTAAGAACTGACTCAATGGATGAAAAGGAGGTGACACCCCTAAGTCTTGCCTTGCCTTTCTTGCCCCTGGCTTGGAACTCCACCTTATAAACCAGAGCAAGTACAATCTGAGGCTCCAGTAATCTCAGAAGTGCCATGCCCATGGTGGAGCCTCAGTCCCATGCATGCCAGCTAGATAGAAGATGGGAACCCCCATCTCTCAGCCACACTCACTTGGAACTTAGCCTCAGCAACAGGTAGTTAGAAACAAGATGAGAAATACTGATGCCCTGCACTTCCAAGAAACATAACCCTTCAACTGGTCACTGGAAGGAGAGAGAGATCTGTGTTCTTGTGTGTTCCAGTCTGGAATAGAATTTCTGTCTTACTGAACTGGGAGAAGGGATAGAAGAAGGGTATGGGTCTTTATTCAAACACCACAGGTTCTCATAGTTCTTACTGAGTTATGGAAGATTTTCTAGAATAAGTGTTTTTGCTATATGCCCTTAGAACCATTTCCTGAAACTTTAAATGGTTATTTGTATTTGTAATTTTTACCAATTTAGTGGGAGTGGACTTGTAGAGCTCCTCACATAGTCAAGCCAGAAATGAAACTACCATTGTATTTGTTTTTTAATGAAAAAATATAGATTCTATTTTATGTAAATAAAATCATATGTGTGTATTTTTATTATGTCTGGTCCTTTCACTGGTGTTACCTCTATATTGATATACCTGAGATATATCTATGTTGTTTCATGTATTAATGATTCTTTCTCCTTTCCTGTGTACTATTTCATTGTATGAATACATTATAATTACTCATTGTCCTCTCAAATGTAATTTGGTCTGGGACTATTATAAATAAAGCTCCTATGACAATTTTCCATACGATTTTTTAATGGACATAAACAATCATTTGTTCTTAGTATATTCCTAGGAATGGAAATTATAGGTCTTAGAATGTTTATATATTTAGCTTTAGTAAAATTTATAAATTTATCAAAATCTTTTTTTTCAATTTATAAGCTGGCCAACAATAATTGAGAATGAATTGCCCAGCCACCCAATGGCATTGTCTGGTCCTTTTAATTTTAGCCTTTCTGTTTAATTTTAGCCTTTCTATTAGAGCTGTGATACTATCTCATTGTGCTTATAATTTGTATTTCCATGAAAACTAATAATGTTAAGTATCTTTTCATATGTCAGCCAAATAACTTATTTTAGGTATAAGTTATAGGTGTTTGTTTATATACATATCTATTTTTAAATCGATTCAGTTGTCTTTTTCTATTTTATTTTTAGGAGTTCTTTATATACTATGTCAGATATATACATTACAAATATATTCTTGTAGCCTATGGTCTGTCTCTTCATTCTATTTAATGATGTCTTCTGATGAATAAAATTATTTATTTTAACAAATTACAGTTTAGTCACCTTTTCTTTTCCTAATATTTTGATATATTTTAAAATAAATTTTTACCTCAAATAAAGTCATAAATATATTGTCTTACTTTTTTTTGGAAACAATAGTTTTACACGTCATATTTAGATTTAGAAACTATCTTAAATTATGGTTTCTGTATGGTATAAAACAGAGTTTAAAGCCCATTTTTATCTATATGGATATGTATTGTCCCCTCGAATTGGCATGGCATAAGTAGGCCTATTTCAAAATTGTTTACGTAGTTGCTTTGATATTTTATTTGCCAGTACCACACTGTCTTCATACTGAAGCTTTACATTTAATATCTGGTATTGTTCATTCTTCAATTTTGTTCTTATTTAGGATTGCTGTGGCTATTTTTGGTCTTCTACTTTTCTATACTTTTTTAAAAAAAATTTACACACACACATATCACTGTACCGCAAAGCATAATCGGTGGGTCAAAATGATTAAATCAGGCTGTCACTGATTACCCATAAATAAAAGAGACCCAAATTTTTTTTAGGAATGTTTTAGAGGAAAAGAGTTAAGAATATGCAAAAGGAAGTGAAGGCATGTTTTAATCTGATATTCTTAACTGTAGAATAACGTAAAAAATTTTAGCAAACCTAATTAAGAAACTGTGCTTAATATTTATATATTCAAACCATATTTTGAAGGAAAACAACTCTAGTTTAACTATATTATAAAGTATTCTTACATCTTTTTATTGCAAAAAATGTACATTTTTGAAAAGAATGTACACATTGTCAGCTACATATGATCAACTATAGTATAAACTGTGTATGTGTGTATATATATATGTATGTGTGTGTATGTGTGTGTGTGTATACACACACATATATGTGTGTGTATGTGTGTATACACACACATTTTTTTTGTTGTTTTGTGCATAAGAGTATTATTTCCCTAATAAGAATATGAGTTCCCTAAGGGCAAAAATTGTTAAGCTTTCTTTTCACCCTTCATGGCTAAGCAATCTATAGTGCTTACTGAAATGCTCAACATATTGAAATATTCAAGAAATGCTTCTTAATTGATTGACAATTGACTAAAGCCTGTTGGCTGTCTGCTGTCTTACTACTTGGCATTTTCTATATATTTTTTATATAGCTCTAGTGATAGTGCACAGCAGAGACAGACTGCTATGCAAGTAATTTTTCAATGTATCCTTGTAGTGACAGTGGTCATCTGTGTCAGGCACCTAATACTAACATAAGAACTATGCACTAAAAACAAAAGAAAGAAAGAAAAGAAAACAATTCTAATGGCAAAATAAAATATTGGAAGACACTGCCTCAAAATAAGAACGGAGAAAGGAGTCCACCAGTGAAGTCACCTTTGGATCCTTTCACACCTATTCTATCTTCTAATCATACACTGTAGAATGCTAAGCACAAAACAGACATATTGTGATTATCTGTAAACATTAAAAGATATAGCATCGAGCTGTATTGCCTCCACTAGGACTCTAAGCCGTAAACTTGTAAGTACATTAGAAGCCAACACTCTTAGCAGACTTTGCTGAATTGCTGGCAGCATCAACATCTGATCGATATGCATGTTCACCAGTCAAGCTGACTAGTACATCTGTTCTGTGAAGAAACATACATTCTGCCTCTAGTACAATCAGTGTAATTAAAAATTAACATGCATTAATTGTTAGAGCTGATGTAAACAGCTGATGTTCCACTTAGCACTGTCTTCTGTACATATCATTAGGCAAAGCCAAATATTGTTAAGTAAACAGGCAGCGCTTACGAAAAGGAGAGAAATAGAAAACTAATTCCAACTAAATAAACTGACACTGTATTATAAATCAAATTAAAACGATTAACCAGAGCCATATTAGGCTCTGGATCTTCAGAGGAAAACAATTACAAAAGTCACATTTAATTATCTGAATCTTATTTTGGTAAATGTATTTATGTTCAGTCTGAAATGGAGTCAGTGCATGCGTGATACACTAGGATTTCAGAAGAGTGGGAAAGAACTCTAGGAAAATTATGATTCAGGATTGATTTATGGTTGAAACATTCTGAGAGAATGCATCATTCACAGCCACTCCAGCAACCAGCATGCTCTGGGGAGACCCAAATCTGATGTTTAATGTTAAAAATAGTCTATTTTCTTCTGCATGCATCTGCATAACTGCCATTGCTGTCAGTAGGAGTTACAGGCACATACTGAAAAGAGAATATACACCTCAGGAGTTAAGTCCTGTCTGACTTTTTTTTTTTTTTTATAATGTCATAGCAAAATGATTTCTCCATCTTGATTCAAAACCAGAAAGAGAAGGGGGAAAAAAGAAACTTCAACAAGCAAAGCTTTCCAGTAAGAGCACTCCCCGCATTGGTTCAGAGAGCAATTCTGTCTTTACATACTGCCTGGGGCATTCAGCTGCTAGGACCCCAGGCGCTTTCTCCTCTGCTGAGGCTGTCCCTGCAAGTGGCTGGCTCATCACTCCAAGCCCAATTTAAAAATAGTGTAAATATGAATTTTAAGGATGATTTCTTAGGCTATTGCCTCTTGAAGTTTGATGGGGTTTAAGATAAACAAAAGTCCCAATAAATATTGTTTTCAAAAGGAAAAAAACAGGGTGCTAGGGTCAAAGGAAAAACTGACTTAACAAGAAATCACTTAACAAACACATTGTTATACTACTTGGGGCCAACCCTTTTTTTGTTTTTGTCATAATGACAAAGTCAATGTAAAGAGAATAAAGACATAAAAACTTCTTAGCAAGTAAACATACTATGTTGAGACTGCTGTTGTAACTACTTAGTGATGTGTTTGAGATAGTGCCTATGTTACTAATTTGTGATTATGTCTAACTTGACTATAAACTGAATTAGTTCATGTATTGTAGAAAGATATAAACATGTTAGATACACTCATAACAAACAACATTAGATGTGTCGAGGATCACAGGAATCAAAAGGAAGCCTATAAATGTTAATTTAAATAAGTTACATAAATTTAGGGCACAGATAGAAAACTTGCTTATGAGATTCTAAGTTTTCTGTTTGCTATTCAAAACCCCAACAATCTGCATGAAAATAATATGAAAAGTGAAATGAAAAAATTTAAAGTTAATACTTATAGGATAACTGTTTTTGAGAATTTAAATACCTAAAGACATCATCTTAATTATAAAAAGTCTGATATTTACACAATATTAAGCCATTAACATTAAATAAAAATTACTATCTGAAAACAGTTTGTGAAAATTATGGCATGATATTAAATACATTTTTCAAAATAAAAAAATTGATTAAAAATTGTTGGATAAACTACTTAAGCAAAATAATTTAAAAATCATGTCCAAGTTAATTAAAAGTTATCACATATCCAATGTATGGATTAACGATTAAAAAAGAAGTAAAGTATGCTTCCCACAGAATGTATATTAACCATTAAGTATTTTTTAAAATTTTTCTGATACTCAGAAAATGTTAATGATTCTTTTGGTACCACAACACTATTCTTACGAATGTCTCCAAGCAGTAACTTGTGAAGTATTATAGATATCGATAATTTGTATAATTAAGATAAACTTATTTTTTACCTTGAATATTTCTTTTAAAAATATGTCTCACATCATTTTACTTTTTTGAGATTATACATGCTCATGCACACAGACACACACAATTCAATAAATTCTGGGAAATTTTGTCTAATTTCAGTTCCCCATATTTGTAAAGTGACTAAACAGAATTTGCCAAAATTAAAACGTGCACCACTTTCCTTAACATTGAAAATAGTAAAGCTATTCTCACTTGCAGGGAAAGGCGAGATGAAGAAAATACAATGTTCATGAAAGGAATAAAAATACATTTTCTATAGCATTTTTATGAGGATGTCCTGTAATATATAATAATAATTCTCAAATCCTCAGTGTATTTACATATACACATTTTCCCCAATGAAGGAACTCTGAACTTGTGTTATCTTAAATCCCTTACAGTCTGTAGGAGACGTTCATGAAGATAGCAGCAACCAAATGTAGGCACACCGCAGAGATATTGCAGGTTTGGTTCCAGACCACTACAATAAAGCGAGTATCTCAATAAAGAGAGTCACACAATTTTGAGATTTCCCAGTACATATTAAAGTAATGTTTATACTATACTGTTGTCCATTAAGTGTGCAGTAGCATTATGTCTAATATATATATGTAGAAATTTCTTAAAATAAGACGACAATGATGTTTGACTCTTCATGAGCAATTTCTCTGTAGCATGCAATGATGCTTGAAAGCATTTTATGCACAGTTGAACTTCTTTTAAAATTGAAGTTAGCCTTCTCAAGACATAGCTGCTTTATCAACTAAGTTTATGAATTATTCTAAACCCTTTGTTGTTATTTCAATAATTTTCATAGCATCTTTACCAGGAGTAGATTCCACCTCAAGAAGTCACTTTCTTTGCTCATCTGTTAGAGTTTTATCATGAGATTGCAACAATTCAGTCATATCTTCAGGCTTCACTTTTAATGCTCATTTTCTTGATAACTCCACCACATCTGCAGCTACTTTGACCTCTTCCCATATTCTTATTGACATCTAGAATAGTAAATCCTTTCCAGAAGGGTTTCCATTTACATTGCCCAGATCCATCAGAGGAATTACTATGGCAGCTATATCCTTATGAAATGTATCTTGAATAATGAGACTTAATATTAGAAATTACTTTTTGGTCAATGGAATATAGAATAAATATCTTAGCAGGCATGAAAACACATTAATTGTATTGTACATCTCTATCAGAGACCTTGGGTGACCAGGTATACTATTGATGAGCAGTAATATTTTGAAAGGGATCGTTTTTTTTTTATTTTTAACAGTAGGTCTTAACAGTGAGCTTTAAATAGACAGTAAATCATGTTGTAAACAGATGTGCTATCATCCAGGCTTTGTTGTTTCATTTACCAAGCACAAGTAGAATAGATTTAGCATAATTCTTAAAGGCCCTAGGATTTTCTGAATAGTCAAAGAGCATTGGTGCCTACTTAAATCACCAGCTGCATTAGCCCCTAACAAGAGAGTCAGCCTGTCCTTTGAAGCTTTGAAGCCACGTATTGACTTCTCTTTAGCTATGAAATGCCTAGATGACATCTTCTTTCAATGTAAGCCTGCTTTCATCTACATTAAAATCTGCTGTTTAGTGTAGTCATATTCATTAATTATCTTAGCTAGATTTTGGTAACTTGCTGCAGGTTTTACATCAGCACTTACTACTTCACTTTGCACTTTTATGTTGTGGAGATGATTCTTTTTTTTTTAATCTCTGCTGGCTTTAAACTTTTCCTTTGCAGTTTCCTTATCTCTCTCATCCTTCATAGAATTGAGAGGGTTAGGGCTTTGCTCTGGATTAGGCTTTGGCTTAAGGGAATATGGTGGTTGGTTTGATCTTCTATATAGACCACTAAAACTTACTCCATATCAGAAATAAGGCTTATTATGTGTTCACTGGAGTAGCATTTTTAATTTTTTTCAAGAACTTTTCCTTTACTTTCACAACTTGGCTAACCGTTTGACACAAGAGGCCTAGTTTGTGGTCTATCTCAATTTTTGACATGCTGTTCTCACTAAACTTAATTATTTCTAGTTTTAATTTAAAATGAGAGGTGTGTGAACTTTAACACTTAGACGCCATTCTAGATTTATTAATTGCATAATATAAATATTGCTTTGTCTCAGGAAATAGGGAGTCCCATGGAGAAGGAGGAAAATGGAGAATGATTGGTAGGTAGAGCAGTCAGAACTCACAAAACATTTATCGACTAAGTTTGCCTCTTACCTGGGTGTATTCTGTGGTATCCCCAAAAATTACAACAGTAATATTGAAGATCACTGATCACAGATCACCATAACAAATATAATAGTGAAAAAAGTTTAAAATAATGTTAGAATTATCAAAATGTGACACAGAAACAAAAAGTGAGTAAATGCTGTTGAAAAAATGTCACTGACAGACTTGCCCAATGTGGGGTTGGCATAAATCTTCAATTTGTAAAAAAGCAAGAAAGAAAGAAAAAGAAAGAAAAAGAAAAAGAAAAAGAAAAAAGAAAAAACCACGATGTCTGCAATAAAGTGAAGCAAATATCTGCAATAAAGTGAAGCACAATGAAAGGAAGTATGCTTGTATCAATATCTTGTTAACAATTCTTCAAGATCATTGAGATACAGTTCACATTTCTTAATATCGTGTGGAAAGCTCCTCAATACCTAGCCCCTTCTTACCCCTTTGGCCTCACCTTTGCCACATTCCATTAGACTCTGCATTCTAGTCGTTTACACTTTCTTTAGCTGTCCCCTCTACCAATCTCTCTCTTCAAATCTGGCTGGATCAATTTTCCTCCAAATCCCTCATATGAACAATCTTTCCTGTTTTTCAGAGATTATCTGGCAAACCTTTCCCAAGTCTGTGAGTCCACATTTGGCATCTATCCTCAATGTCTTATTCTATCACAACTATATTGCAACTACCCAGTTTCTCTCCTTTGCTAGTTATAGGAATCATAAATGTTGAAATTATATCTGTTCTGTGCATCAGAACAACACTTACAACATAATAGGCAGTCAATAAATATTCCAGTATCCATTTTGGCACTATGATCTTGGAAACATTGTCTTCTAATGTTATCTCTTACCTCTCGAATATTTCAATCATTTGAGTTGGGAATTAGAACAACTCAATCAGAGTCCTTATTCTACAATTAATTAACTGTGAAGCCTTTCGTTAATCTCTTTAGCCCAGTTTCTTCATCTCAGGATATGCCTTGCATGTGAATTTTGTATTTTAGGTGAGTTTCTTTCAGAAAAAAAAGATTGATTCCCCTTTACTAGGTGACTTTTAAAATCTTAACCAGCCCAAAAAATATGGTGTTGCTGAACTAGAAAATGTTAAGTTGAGGTAGATGACAACTATAGAAGGCAACATCACTCAATTATGTTAAATAGTTTTATTATAATTTCCTTTTTACATAGTCTCCTTTCATTAATTCTATACTTAGTAACTTTTTTTTTTACCAGTCCTAGTTCCATGTTGACTTCACATCCACAGATTATGTCCCTGCACCCTCGGCCTCATTTCCCAACTATTTTCAGACATATTTAGTTTATCGTTGTTGATGTGTGAAATGTCCAAACTTGCAGATCATTTTTATGAGTTTATGTGAGGGAAAACTGATGATGGTTACCGGGATGCAAGATTTTAGATGCTCCATAAAATAACAGTTTCACCTTTTCTTTCATGCATTTCAGATTAAGAAGATAATTCAAGAAAGATTACATGATGGTGAGTGAAAGTAAGGTGAGCATTTGAGTACAAGGTAGTCAAGATTATGTGCCCTTATGAGGGGGTTATTCCTTTGAGGGGTTTTACTTCTGGCATTTCAAAGGTGTATTAATCAAGATACTTAAGGTTTTTAAAAACCTCCACTGTGTTACAGCCTAAGGTCTCACTATCCATCATGACCTGCCCAGTTAGGAATTTATGATCAGATCATCCTGTGAGGTTATTTTATACAACCTTTTTATTTTTCTTCTACACCAGCTAGACAGTGTTCCAGTGGTCTGCCTATAATATTAATTTCTCTCTTCTTCAGCTTCTTTTCTGTAAAATGGGATAGTAATAATATCTATAAAGGGTTTTTGTGTGTGTGTAGAAAATTGAGTTAATTTTCTTAATATATTTGGCACACCGTAAGCTTTATAGAAAATATTTTTATGTAAGACATCAGATCCTTTTCCATTTACCCTGGTTTTATCTTTGGATTAATTACTCATCTGCATGACTATCATAACCTTTCAACTGGCTCTTTTATTTCCAGGCCTTTAATTATGTTTCTAGTTTGTTCAATACCAGAAATCAATTTTTGTTTAATAACTTTGAGGTTTCCTTCTACTCTTTGGGTAAGCAAATGTTTGTAAATAAAATAAAATTAAACCAATAAACACACCTTCAATTATTTTCCTTTTGCTTCCAGTTTTTGTCCTCTGTCAATTCTTTCGTGTACCTCACTATTCTTCTTCTCCCCCTGCAGCCTGAGTATGAACATCTTATAGCAAATAAAATATTTTGAGCATTTTAGTGTAACTGTCATTATGTTCTTGTATCTACATTACAATGGCCATGTCCTCAGATCAATTGGACACTCTCCGATCCATTACTTTAAGGGAGGAGAGTTTTACTGCCATCAATATTTGTTTAAAATTATATGGGAACTTGAGAACTCTTAGCCACAGATTAGAAACAGATTAGAAACTCTCCTTCTGAAAAATTGTTCCTTACCATCAGCAGAGGTAAAGCTCAGTTCTTATGAGACGAAGACTATAGTACTTAATATTTCAGAGAAGATAGAAAAGAAAAGAGGCTGTTTTACACTCTACCTAGTTTGTGAAATTGCAGGAATTTAGCAAGAAAAGACCAGATATACTCAATACTCCCTGCTACTCTTACCTCAGCCTATCCTTACTCCCATTGCCGCCCCAGGCAATATGGCATGAAAAGGCTCAGCAAGAAATATTCATTTGTAAAAGAAAAACAAATCATTATAGCAACACTCACTGGTCATTCTGTAGCAAATGTGCAATGCTCAGATTTTGTATTTTCCTGAAATAACATGCACATTTTAGGCATGAAATTATGATTGTTTGACTGTGAAATGCTGCACCCAAACACCATGTGGCTTTTAGCAGCATATCATCATATCAAGAACTATTTTTACCCTTTGGCGATTTTTCCTGCTTTGGCTCTGAGAGCTAGTCCATACGGTATTTGTATGTGGCATCAGTGGCAAAGATTTTTTAGAAGAGTAGATTTTTTTATGTAGCACCATGTACCAATGATAGCACAGCATCTAAAGGAGAAATTAAAATAACCTACTTTCAGGTTTAGCTGGCAAGAAATAAAGTCACAGCAAATCTGAAAGAAGGAGAAACAAAAATAAGAAAGGACTTGAAGCGCAGTTTTCTGTTCTTTCTTATTTTCCTTAAATATGATTTAAGTACCTACAAAGTTTTAGAGTACCAGAAAAATGACAGTATATTTAAAATGCATATTTTACATTTCTTCCCCAAAGACTTTGTATCTTAGTGGCAATGAACTTTGTCTAGCATCTCATTTGACAAAAGTAGATACAAATCCTTATAACTTCCATGTATTTGCTGCTTTTCAGAAGCCTGGGCAAAAGAAAAGAGCAACTTTTTACAAGATTTAAGCACATATTGGTCCCCTTCCAGGACTCAGACATGAAGCCATATAAGAAATATTTTGAAAAGGCAAAAAATTAGCCAAACTCTTTAAACTTCCAAAATGCTTAGAGCAAAAGTCTGTTTTAGTTTAATCCAAATTAGTTTGCAGACTTAACTAGAAAGAGAAGCTATAGGAAAATATGAGCTGGCTTAACATTTGTATCTTGTCTATAACTACAAAGTTGGCTTTTGTCTCCTGAAGAGACAGATCTGGTTATGGGGTTTCCAAACTTGTGATGCCAAAAAGGTATAGTAATACAGACCATAGATTCTTAGATTCAAAATCTCAATTTGCAGTGAAAATAAAACAAAACTATGCTAATTCATATAAAATTTCTACCATCCCAACTATGCTAAGGAAAGAACAGCCTTAGAAAGATTAAGTAAATCAGCATTAGTTTATACTCACCCATTATACATTGCTGTTTGACTTGGTGAGAAGATATTTCAAAACTGCAGAAATCACTATTTAAGGTCTACTATTTTTAATCATATTATCTCCTCACAGTTACTCTTGTAGTTATTTCTTTAAGTAGCTTCTAACCACTATTCCTTTGTAATAAAATGTTCCAGAGTTTCTATTTAAACTGAAGTTCAACTTGTCCATGCAATCTAACTTGCTGCATATGTATTGTAAAGAAATTCCATTTTGTCAGTTGATTTATTGCTGGATCAGAAAGAATAAACTCTTGAACCCCTAGGGAGAAAAATTATGCTGTTTCATTCTACTCATGACATTTCAGCATAGGCCAAAAAAAAAAAATAACTGGGATTATTTTCTCAAGTGAGCAACTGAAATAAAGTTTTTTTAAAAAAATTTTTGTTAAAATCAATGTTTTTATAAACTTTTAATTGTAAGAATTGTTCTTTCTGACAATATTCAAGCTTTATTTTATGTTTACTTTTTTCTAGAAAAGTATTCTCAAACTATTTATGTCTTAAAATTTACCATCAAAATTTAAAAAGGAGGGTACTAGGTAAAGAAACAAATGTGCAAAGTAATTAATTTATTTCTAGCTAATTATTTTAGTGAAATATCTGCCTGATAATTGAATTTGGTTGAAGCAGTATAATTGCCCTTGTCATTTTTGACCATATATAAAACTCCATATAATAATAGCAGTAGTCCTAATAAAGAAAAACAATTATTGATTGTTCATAGATGTATGCAAATGTTAAAATAAAAATAAAATAGCATTTAAAGTTCTCTATCTTGATCAGGAAGAACTACTATGATCTCATTTTGGAGAAAATGAATCTGAAGCTTAGAGAAATTGAGTACCCTGCTGAACATCACAAGTCTAGTAGTTGACAGACAGAACTTTGAAGCATTTCGTCTGACTTTAAAGCTCGTGTATGAATTACTATCTATTCCTGTGCTGTTTTCCTTCTGTCCAGAAACTAACCCATTGGGTACCCAATACGCTGGATTGCCAAGAATGCCTTTAATATGATTTTCTTTCATGTCATAGTTCTTCACCCCTCTCCTCTACTTTCCTATTACCGTATGGGGGAAAAAATTGCCATTAAGAATGTAGGATGGCTTTCATTATTAGCGAAGCTAATAGAAGTCTGTTTGAGTTACCATAGCTGATTAGCTCAATTATAATCATCAAAGAAAAAGGAGCAAGGAACATCAAATGAAAAATGGCTACATTAAAATTCTCAGTTTTCCAAAATGTGACATATCAAGGAAGCTTTTCTAACGAAGAAAAACACTAGTTCTCTAAAACAGAATAGTGGTTCTTAAAGTTGATTAAATGTTATTCAGCTTTATGCTGCGAAGCAACTTACAGTACTCCAATTGTTTACTCACTCAGCTACATGTAAAATGTGTACTTAGGAATGCTTTATAAGAGATTCAACAAAGTCTGTCTTATTCAACTGCACTGATTAGAAGGAGCAAGCATTTTATTTTGGCATAGTGTGACACACTACCTCATTTCCTACTGTTTGAAATATTAATCAGAGTTCAGAATGCTAAGTTATGAGCAGAGAAGAACAATGTGTAGTTTAAAATAAGACCAAATAAAGTAAAGTAACAATAGTGATGATAAGAAGAGGGTGAAATGATGCAGTTTTTAATTCTGTCAGAATGTAACTGGTTTGGGGGAGGGAATTGGGGAATGAGTCCCATGATGTTATCAAAACAGAACCAAAAAAAAAAAAAATCCTCTAAGATTACAAAAGAAGCAAAGTTTAAAACTACCCTGTAGGAGTGAGAGTCACCAAAGCATTGGGTGGGTGACTAAATGAGAAAAACTCGAAGAAAATGTCTGTGAAAAGAGCTACTGGTGAGGGGGAGAGAAAAATTGCCAGGCAGCCTGAAAACAAACCTGACTTAATCATAACCATATTAAAAGTATGACAGAAAATCTCATGGAGAAAAACCAGGGCAGTAAAGAAACGCAAAAGCTATGTGGAGTCACTTAAATGTTTTTCATTAGTTAATAGAAATGAAATATTTGATTACTGGCCCCTGAGTTTGGTTGGTGTTACAAGCAAATGAGTTCCAGATTTTCACCTCAAAGGAAAAAAAAAAAGTCTACTCCTTTATAAATATAGAATGAGACCATTTATCTGCAGATACAAGTCATATTAGAAAAATGAGATCTATCACCTCTCCTCCAATCACCATTGGATGAAGAAACTATAAATTGAAACAAATTAAATGACTGTTCAGTGCCACTAGCATAGTCACTGTCAGAGCTTGTACTTTGCAGGGTGTGAGTCTGTATGTGCTGTAACTAGGGGAATAATTTTTAATCCCTTTACACTAAATCCTATATTTATTTATTTTTTACATTTTTTATAATTTTGAAATAGGAATGTTTACAATCGATATGTCCATTTAAAAAAGCCATGCTTTATTCATTTTCTCTTATTTTCTTTCCTTCTCTTTCTTTCCTTCTCAACTTTCTTTCCTTCTTTCTTTCCTTCTTTCTTTCATTCTCTTGTTTTCCTTCTTTCCTTCTTTACTTCCTTCCTTCCTTCCTTCCTTCCTTCCTTCCTTCCTTCCTTCCTTCCTTCCTTCCTTCCTTCCTTCCTATGTCTTCCATTTCTCCCCTCTTAACCGTTTCTTCCTCACTTTCCCTCTTTTATTTCCACCCCTAAAGAGCTACTGTTAAATCTATGATTCATCTTACATTCTTGCTGCTGTTGAAAGAACTTCCAGATTGAAATCTAAACTAATGATATAAAATTCCCAATGAGCAGATCATCGATATGATGGAACTTTGGGGGGAATACCACTACAAATAGCTGAAAGTTTTTCTTGTTTAATTATTTTAAATATCCTGAAATATTAGCTATACAAAGTCTAAGACATGTCTTTTCTAACTATAAAGCTAGTATTTTATTTATTCTATTGTATTTATCATTTCAATTATTGTTTTCACACATCAACAATTATTTAAGTTATAGAAAAAAATGGTGCTTTGCTCACCTTCAAGTTTCTGATCAGTACAAAGTAAAGTGGAGACTGAGTCCGTATTTCATGAATTTCATCAGTGAAAGTTCACATTTTCTAAAGATTAAGTTTGTGTAGAAAGGTGCTCTAAAATTATTACATTGAATTAGTTGATAAAACTTCATATTAATTAATATATCATAGAGCAAACCTCAAAGTAATAACACATCAATAATAGATCCTGAAAATGTAGGTAGAGATTATTTTTGTGAACTAAGTTTAAAAGACAATGATATAAAGTCAAGTTAACAAAAAAAATTCTATGTATATACTTAGTTGTAAAAAACTTAGAGTATCTTATTAGTTTGTTCAGATCACACAAATTATTTCTAGGAGTCATCTCAATACAACTTACTAAGGTGCCTTATTGTATGAAAGGAAGAGAAGGACAGGCAAGAAACCAGCACAGACCATTTATTTTTGTTTCTTTTTCTTCTGTATTGGCATTTATCTTTTATGAGTATACATTTCTTTTGAAAATTGCTATTGGTTTGGATTAAAATCAATTTAAATATTAGAATCATAGCTTATTTGTGATTCTAATAATAATTATTAGACTATTAATCTAAGATCAATTTGTGAACAGTTTTAGGGGAAATTAATTATCCTCTCTTTTTCTGATTTTAACAGTCCAGGATACTATTAGTTTATTAAAGTATCAGTTCTAATTGAGAAATCCAAATGCTTTTTGTCTAAGTCAATGTACAACATTGGAGATATGGGCAGGAAGTTTATATTTATTCTAAAGAGAAATTTCTACCTAAAAATTACAGGTTGAGTATATGATGTAACTTTTATGATCAAAAATTATCTTTTTGCTTGCTTTATGTTCCAGATTTAAAGAAAGAACATAATCGCAACTACTCTTTGTACATGTCAGACCTCTCATTTCTCCAAATAGTCTTCTCCAAATGAAACAATGCAGATCTATTAGTGTAATTATCGCAGAAGGTCATTTACCACTTTGTAATTGCTGCAGGTTGTGAATGATGTATGAAATGAAAGCATCTGCAGTGCAAATAGAACATAGGCAAGAATGGGCTGTGTGCTAATTAGGTAACTATCTAATGATAAGACCCTAGGGAAACACAGTACAGCAAAATCCCACAGTGCTGTGCAGTCACAAGGCAATAACACATTCCTAAGGAGTTCAAAAATATATCTATTATTAAGAATAATTCTTTCCTCTCTCAGACTCTTGGAATTCTGTTCCCTGCATGCATATACCCCATCTACTGACATCATCTTTGCAAGGCTAATCAGTCCCCAACAGTCAAGAACCACCTGGTTGCTGTGGGAACTATTCTATTTATCCATATTAAAGACTAAGGATTTATTTGAAAAGTATTGATGAGTTTTGTGTTTTTGTTGGTTTCCTGATCCTTTCTATTAAAATTTTTGTTCAAGAGTGGGCCACTTTGCTAAGTGAGGGTAGTAAATCTCAGTCATCACAACCTCAACTGATTGTCATGGAAATAATAGAGTTTATGTCACTTAAAGCAGAATCCTATTTTATTTATGCAACAATCCAACAGGTTTAGAGCAAAGAGAATGCATAGACCAAAAAACAAAAACAAAAAACAAAAACAGAAATGTTTAACATTTCTTAATTAACTCTTATCTAAGTATTTTAGATAGATGAACTACAAATTCCAGTATAGTATATGGAAACTGAGCATCTGACACCAAATATATTGAACAACTTGGAAAATTAACCAGTGATATATTTCTTTTGCTCAGCTTCCATAATACACTTCCAAACATATAGTTTTTAAATTGCCTATGGCCCTCATTTGGGCAGGAAGAATTTAATTGAGTGAAGTTGCCTATCAAAATATACAATCTAATCATCCTGAATACCAACAGTGGCAATTATTTCCTTCCATTGTGATCTATTTGCTATTTATATAATATGTTCTCTTCACCTTGCTTTCTTCTTGAGCTCAACATAATGTACTTCATATGATGTCACACTGTCACTTCCCATTGTCCGAATTACTATGAACTTGTCTTCCATAATATAACTTAACCCTGTGGTTAGTTTTTTGCCTTTCTATTCACTGCTATTTGTGACTCAAAAGTATTGCTAATAAAATTTGTCTATGTGCTTCACACAACAGGTTCAGATCTTTGTTCAGATCTTCTACTTTAGTTTAAAACTTTAGGTTACATTGATTTTTTTTCATCCAATCTTCTAATTAATAGGCTTCTTCTTTTGATGTATTTCTTTTTCTAGTTTCTGGCCACTTCACAGCTACTTAAATGAATAGAACTTAATGATTGCTTTTCATTTTACAGAATCAGTTTTTAGATTGAGAATATGGTTCCCCAGATGCTGGTCATTAATGCAGAAGGTAAATTTATTCCTAAATTATTGTATAACTTTGTGTATGTTTGCTTATAAGATCTAATCATCTTTTTCTTTATTAAAATATATGTATTAAGTGCCTATTATGTGGAAGAAATAGATATATATTCTCAGATACAGAAAAAAAAAGAATATCATTGTTATTATAGAACTTGCACTACAAGTGGCATAAAATCAACAAACAAAAAGCCAAGAAGATTCTCAGGTGTAGTTATAAGTATTTGGCAGAAAATTAAGAGTGCAATGTGGCAGTGAATGCAAATTTAGACTGAGGATTTAAGAAGATCTCTCTAAGGATGTGATATTTATGCGAAGATCTGAATGACACAAAGGAGCTAGCTTGATAAAAATCTATGGGAAGAGCATTTTAAGGAAGAGTTAGTGAAAAGGTCAAAAGGCAAAAATAAGTTTAGTTCCATTAGAAGTTCCTGGAAATTTTTAAGCCCAGAAATATGTGTACAGCATAGGATTTTAAAAGCTCTCACAGCCTTCAATGGGGAGAACTGAAGTGTCAGGGTTTAAAATGAGCCTCGTTAGCTGATTGCTGTAATAGTCCAAACAAGAGAAGATGGTGGCTTAAACCTGGTAAGAGGTGATAGAAATGGAAAGATCTGGATGGATTTGTAATATACTTCGGAAGTAGAGTCTACAGGTCATACTTGTAGAAGAGATGACAACAGAACCAGTAAAGAGAGGAATAAAGAATAATTCCAAGATTTTTAGTAGTCAACAAGTAGATATGGGTCTGTTTATTCAGATAGGCAAGAACAGAGGAGAAACCCATTCCTTAGAGAGACGAGAATTAAAGTTCTGCTTTGGCCATGTTTTGACTTTGAGCCTTAGAGTCTATGAGAATGCCAAGTTCTAACTGGAGATAAATTTGAGATTCATTACAGTCCTGAGACTACAGAGCTCACGTAAGGAGTTTTTACAGATAGACAATATTATATGTGGAACAGAGGAAGCAAACAAAGGTAATTGAAAGGAAAGGCCAGTGGAGTAGAAAATATCACAGTATTATGTTATCCTTGAAGCCAAATAAAGAAAAGCACTTCAAGAAAGAAGGACTAGGGACAATGCGCTGGGGAAGGAGACCCCCGGCCTCCATCACCGCAAAGATCAATGATTAGCTATCCATGAACCGAAGGTGCTCAGGGAGAGCTCTGGAGTGCACCTAAGAAACTTCAGCAATACAGTAAATAATCAAACAAACAAACAAAAACTGAGAATAACAAAACAAAAAGGGAAGAACAGCTTTATTTTCTTATCATCATATCCTTCAGGCAGTGTTGCTCAGCGCCAAGAGGGAATGCCCCAGTTAAAAAGAGTTCCTCTTACCAAGAAAGGGAGAACGGAGTGAGTGATCAGCTTCTCCAGCCTTAGGGGGCACCACATGAAGGATCCAGTTTGGTTTCACCCTATACAGAGACCAGCAAAGCTGAACCACAAAGAGATGGCTAAGAACAAGAAAGAAGAGCAGAGGCTATCAGTATAGCCACACAGCAGAAGCGACTATGGTTCACAGTGCCCAGCTCTGCAGAGAAACCAGCAGCTTTCACCACTGAAGAAACTGATGTCAGTATAGCTACAGATTTCACCAGGTCACACACACAAGTATTTGTGTTTCAGAAGCTAGCTACCTGAGTTCCCTCCAGGTCCCTCCCTCTGCCACCACGAGCCTGGGATGTGTACCGGCAGCCAGTCCAGGCCTGCTTGCCTGTACAAGTCTCCATGCCAAGATCCCTGAGGCAGGACCCCCTCAGCTCCAGACATACCCACGCACTACTGTGTGAGCACTTGAGACTCGCCACTCCAGCTGTATACTCACGCAGTCAGCCTGACACTTGTCATTAGCCTCCACTGTAGCCACAGAAGTGTACGCCACAGGCAAACCCCCCACAGCTGCATGTGAGCCCTGATGTAGTCCTATCTTCTGTCATCGGCCTGTGCCACTGGGATCACCTGCAGCTACCTCCCACTCAGCTATGTACCTGCATGTCCCAGGCCTGACTTTGACACCCATCATTGCCATGTACAAGTGGTGAGACCCCAGGAGTACACTCTGACAGCCAGAACCCCAATAGTTGTACTTGATTTCCTGCTTCAGGCTGTCTTGTCACTGACCTGCACTGCTGGGCTTGCTTACAACTAGTCTCTTCAGCTGTGCACTTGCATCCCACCAGCTGAACTCTTATCAGTTCCGCAGATATGCCCTTGCCCGTGATGAGACTCTGCAGACACAAGAGTGCACGATGAAGGCCAGGGTCCGTCAGTGCAGCCTCGGTTGGCCCTGGCCCTCACCGCATGCCCTGACCTCAACCACTGAGTGCGTACCAGCAATTGATCCCTACCACAGGGCACCTGTTGCTGGACCCCACAGCTAAATGTCTGTATACCACCAGCTCTGCTGTCATCACTGCCTACATATGTCCCTAGCTGCTGGAACTTGAGGCACTGCTGAGGACACCAACAGCCCTTGCTGTGACTGTGGACCATACATATCATTTAGGATCAAGGATGAAAATAACTTGGAAGTGAATAAACTTGTCTTGTTCAACTGAAACCGATTCTTTAAAATATTTGCAAGGTTCTATTACAGAAAAACAACGACAACGCCAATGTGCATCCACAACAATCAGGCATATCTGAATAGAAACCCCGGCTCTGCCATTTACTTACTGGGTTACCTTGAGCACTTGATTTTTTCTGAATTGCAGTGTGGTCAAGTGCAAAATGAGGCTCCTAATCTTATTCATGGGATTCATTTCAAGCTTAGTGAAATAATTATATAAAACTTCTAGTGTAATATCTGGCAATATGATACATGTATAATAAATGATGAATATTTTTATTAAGACTTGCCATGATTAATAAAATCTTTAAAATGATATATTCTTTTACATGTGATCTTATATAGAATTATATATCCAATTTTGTTAAACTACGTTTCGCGATGGCAGGAACCACATCTTATTTCCTTTTAAATTTCTCTAACGTCTACAATGCCTGTAATATAGTAAAACATCTACAGATACCTGCTGAAATAAACTACACTGAATTTCTTAATGGCTCTTACCAATTGCTATGTAACAAATCATCTCAAAATTTAGTGGCTTAAAACAACACAATATTTCTTTTTCACTGGGACTCTTTATCTATCCACTTAGTGTCAGAGTGTTGTGAAGCCTGGGGGCTAGAGTCATTTTAAGGCTCACAATTGTACAAGTTGATGCCTAGCTAAAAAGACTTAAGTAGCTGATCTGGAACAGCTGGACAACTTGGGCATATGTTGCTATCTCTATGTGGTCTCTCCAGCTTGATGGCTTCAGGGTAGACGGATTTATATGCCAGTTCAGAGCTCTCAAGGCATGAATCTTGAGCGAGAGGGAGGGAGATAGAGAGAGAGAAAAAAGAGAAAGAGAGAGAGAGAGAGACAGACAGACAGACAGAGACAGAGACAGAGACAGACAGAGACAGAGAGAGAGACAGAGACAGAGAGAGAGAAATCACTTCCACCACAGTCTCTTCATTGAGTTGTAGAACAGAACATATGGTGGACTTTTCTGCAAACATAATCTATCCCAATCTGTTGGCAACATTGTTTAGTAACTGATCCAAGGTAATTTGACCAGGATTTTGTGAATGAGAGCAATGAAACAAAATTAGCCATACTTTAATAATTGTTGAATGTAAAAGATGTATAAACCCATTTATTTGGCAGACCTGGAGCAGTTACTTTCTGCTGCTAAGGTTCTGGTGCAGATGCAAGAAAAAGGTTACTCACTCTTTCTGTCTGACTGTGGCAGCTGAGATTGAATGAGGGAATACAGTGCAGGAACATAGAGTTTGTACAACTCAGAAATTATCTTGTAAACAGCTGAAGAGCATGTTTTACTCCAAAGAAGACTCTAAAATACAAGTATACAAGAGGAAAAAAAGATAGATGTATAAGGGGTTCATTGTTATTCTATTTGTAATATATTTGAAACTGTATATAACACAAGGTGTTATTTTTGACTTTTTTTTTAAGTTCTGATTTGAAGCTAGAAATCTACCTCAGCTATTTTAGTTATATTCCTGTTAATATTTACTGCATACCCTTTTTTTATTATTTTTTATTTTTTATTTTTTTAGTTCTACTCTTATGGGCTTCCTATTTTCTGATTTCAGCAATAGGATAGAGATCAGGCTCTCAAACAGACTCTTTGATTCTATTCATTATCGCTTCTCATTTATCCAGTTTCCTACAGGCACTGCTGACACTGACCATGAGCTCTCGGAAAATGTCAAAGGCTTACCTTTGTGATCCTACCCCTAGCCTAACAAACTGCTGCTTAACCTTGGGCTAGATTATGTTACTGTTCAAAATACTTATTGCCCTTTCTTGTGGGGGAATTATCTACTCCTACCCCATTGACATCAGATTTGGCCATATAACTTCCTTTGTCCAGTGGAATGTGAGGAGGATAGGTGTGACACTTCTAAGTGAGACGATCATATGATTCTAATTTTTTTTTTCTTTTCCCCTTTCACAAGACCAGTAATGTCTCAGCAAGCAGCTGCTTCTTCAGCCTAGCACCCAAAACAAAAAAATGACTCAGAGTATAGCCATACTCAACTCGGGATGAATATGTACAGATGACTAGTAAATTTGTTGTAAGCCACTTGTTTTGAGACTGTTGTTGCAGCATAACTTAGTGTAAGCTACCTAACACAAACTCTGTCAAATCAATATTTGTTGTGGCTTGTTCAATTCTGGACAAAAGAGTTTTCCACTCACAATTATCTGCTATCCATAAATTAACTGGTTGAGTCTGATGTTAGACACAAATGAGGCTCTATTCTCATAAGTAATAGCAAGATCGTCATTACCATCTAGATTATTTATTTGTGCTGTCAAAAGTATTAGAGATTAATATGTTTGTCTATGCATAGTCATAGTCAACACTAATCCCTGCAATAAATTATTATCTGCTGATCAATATTATATATTAAACTGGTAAAATGCTATGGTCAGTTTTATATGTACTTAAATATCTAGAAACAACTATTAGAATACTGAATAAAAGCAAGCAAACTCTAACAGTAATAAATATTTATCTACCATGTTTTCATCCTTTTAGTGCAAGCATAGTGATAGTCCGTTAAAATGAGTAATGTGCTCTTTTTCTTTAAGACAAGAATGCCAGCATTAGTTATACATGAAAAATAAAGTAGTACTTTGTATTAGTTAAGATAGACTAGGTAACAAACAACCTCAAAATCTCAGTGGCTTAACACCTATAATTTATTTATAGTTCATGCAAAATGTACTATAGGTCAGATCACCCTTCTGGGCAGCTGTCCTCAGTATGAACATAACAACCTAAGGTTCAATCTTGCTACTCCGCCCTCTCAATAAACAATTTCTATGATTACTACTGAAAAAATGGAGACCTAAGAATCTTGCAGAGGTTTTACATTGTCTCCTTCCAGAACTGCCACATTTCGTTCACCAGAATCAGTTATGTGGCCCTACGTAGAGCTATGGCCGGGGCTGGGTCAGGAGGCTCATGAAGAAAAGCAATATTGATAAGCAGTAGTAATGTCTACCACTACTGCTTTTACGTTTTAAATAATATGAAAAAATGCTCTAATAATGAATGGTTACACTAATGAAAATGGAAAGACAAAGGTTACATGAAAATTTAATTCTAGGGTCATCAAATTCTCACCAATGTACAAAATATCAAAATATTGAAAGAAGTGTATTACTACCATAAATATAACAAGATTTCCCCAAATTACACAGTAACCTCTCCCATCATTGTATTTCTTTCAATAAAATAGTAGAATATAACTGGAGGGACAGAGATGCCAATAATAATAACAGCAACAACTTTGGGAGCTAATATTGGTTGAATGCTTAGTCTGTGCTGGGCACTATTTAAAGGAATTACTTCATGTAAAATATCCTACTCAAAGAAGACCTAAGAAATAGTCACTATTTGCCTAGAAAGTGTATTTAGAATCTTTTAGTAGTAATTAATACAGACAAAATTATTTCAAAGAAAAATGAGTAACTAACACCAGAGAATGTATGATCTTAATAACAATATCTCATTCCATGTAGTAGTTTTTATATTTCTTTACATTCTTTTATGATTTGGCAGGAGTTCAAAGATAACATATGTGCATTCCAGTGCTCCAAGTATTTCTGAGCCTGTGCTAACATAAAATGTGCTTTCACCTCACCAACTCTGTGCTATAATACCAACTGGGGAATATTCTCATGTATGTCAATCAGACATAGAGTAGACACTACAACTCTTAATCCTGTCTTGGCTTGGCATGGGAGCAGGGGGAAGAACTTAAACAAAGAAATTATAAGACTACAAATTTCTATAGAAAATAAAGGAAGATGCATGCAAAATTCCAGATAATGGGGCTGGGGGAGAATGTGGTGAGAAAGGCACACAGAGGCTTTCAAAAGTACTGGTAAACTTTATTTCTTAAACTAGGTTTTGGGTATATGGATATTTGTTTTATTATTTAAAAATGTGTATATACTGCACACATTTATATAGTATAATTCCACAAATAATAAAAAGATTTATAGGGGAAAAAATTTAGACATAAAATCACAACTATATATTTGACTCTTCACATCACCTTATAAATTTATTTTTGCCATGTAGGACAAAAGACTTTGGGGGAAGGTGACATAAAAATTGTTTTTGAAGCAATAGTGATCGTTTTAATTACTGGGCAGTTGAATACAGTGTTGTATGTGTAAAAGTTAATTGGATTGGATTAACAATCATTGCAACGCTAAATGATCGAGAATATATTTTTTATGAGTGAAAGTGCTCTCATGACTTCCAACTGCTCTCCTTCATCTACTTTCCAACTGTCAGATAAATCCTCAAAACAGATGTCAATGGATCTTTGTAAAATGCAAGTCCGATATCTGATTCTTGCTTGGTATCTTCCAGGGTCACAACTGTTTCCATGGAACAGTATCAAGGTCTCCATCTACTTTTTCAACTTCATTTTCTGCTACTCCCAACATGTAATAACCATGATACTCAGCCGTGTGCAGTTCCTGTCCCATGCTAGGCTGTTCCTCAACTTCTTGCTTTTGCATAAGCTGAACTAATGTCCAGGAACTCTCCACCTTACCTGCCTAGCAAACTGCTACTCTTTTAAAACTCAATTCAAATTTCACCTCTGCTTAGAACCCCCCCTTAACTTTTCTAAGAGGATTTCAGTGATTGCTCCTTAGGCTCTCAGAGTACCTTGTCTGTGCCTCCACAAATTCATTTAATGTATTCTTGTTTGTTTATGAATCTGTTTATCACACTGGAATAAAAGTGCCTAGAGAGTTGGAGTAAACTCTATTCACCTTTGAACACTTAAGATTTAAAATAGTACTTAAAACATAGTGGGCATTAACAGATGCTTGTTTGAATGACTAGAAATAAATGAAGATGAGAATATTTGGACCAAATGTAGAAATCCCTAATAAAGCTGAATCTACTACTTCTAGGCTTGACCAAACAACCAACAAATTAGTCACATTTCTTCCTTCCAAAAATGATGATGATCTTCTAATTATTTCTCCCCTAATAATAAATCTAATGTTTTCCCTTTGTTTCATGTATTATAAACCTGATACTACATTAGGTGCTTTACATATATTCTCTCTAACCTTCATATCAATCTTCCTAAGGTGAATAGTATTAACCCATTTTGTGGTGAAAATCTGAAGCTCAGAATAGTTAAGTAATTTGTTCAAAATAACATAGATGTAAGGTGATAGATTCAATCTCCAAATCTGCCCTAAATAAGTATGTTATAATTCTATTACACAGGAAAAAGCATCAGGGATCACAGATATGAGAAGATTTCTCAGCCTACAATAATGACAGAAAATCATTAGTAAGCTTGGAGACCAACATCCAATCTATTCCCAGCTAACAAGGTTTACAAAGGGTTGCTCCCACATCCAAGATAGAAGCATGTGAAGATCTTAAATCTAGAGAAAGGACGATCCTAACTTTTAAAGCCTACATTTCTGAACTATAAATCAATCTCTCTCTCTCTTCTTTTCTCTCCTCTCTCTCTTCTCTCTCTCTTCTCTCTCTCTCTCTCTCTATATATATATATATATATATATATATATATTATGTGTGTGTGTGTGTGTGTGTGTGTGGTGTGTTGTGTGTGTGTGTGTTTCAAGAAACTCATTTTGATATTCATTTATGCCAACAGTCTGGGCAAACATGTCTAGTCCACTTTAAATTTTCACCTTTCTATTTACAGTTTTTTTTAAGCTCAGAAAGAAAAATAAAATAGCCTAAATTTTGTCTATGTTGATTGCTAGCTTGGAGATCAAGAACCATACTTTGAAGTTACATTTTCACCATTTTTTTTTTGATAAGACTTTTTCAATTTATCTGATTATTTTTCAAAATTATATTTAGATCCTTCTATTTCTAATAAAATAATTTTTACCCTTGTCTATTCTGAAAGAGCTGTTAAACTTTGCTTTTTACCTGTGTTTGATTCTATAAAAATAATTTAATCTTCATTTTTAATTTAAAGTAATGAAGAATAACTTATTTTTGTTTTTAAATATATAGTCTTTTATGAGTTGATGGGGAAGATGATTACCAAATTAACTGGCTGTTTAATTTATTACATATTGCTGGTTTATAAAATTATGTATTTTAAATGCACAATTAAAAGATGCACACAGGAAAGATGTCCAGAAGCAAATCTCCTAGCTAAACTAGAAGAACCTTTTATTACTTTGAGGGTATAAATCCAAAAACATGCATCAATGTGGCTATATTCATGCATGAAATGCTTAATGATATATGTTATTTCTAGTACAAATAATTGTTTTTGTTTTCATCATCTTGCCTGGTGCATTGCAGCAGGCTACAAAATAGTGTATGTTTTATCCCAATCTACAATGAGACAGTTCACAATACTCTAATAGAAATTAAGGTTCTTTATTTGAAGTGGTCAAATTTCCATTTTCAAACACATCACAGCCTATAGCCGCTGATGGCATTTGGTTTTGCTTTTGAGTTTTGAGATAATAGCAAATTATAGAGAAAATCTACCAATTCTTTGTCAGTTGAACTATAAGAAAAAAGGTCTATTATCTGCCTGAAAGAAAAGCAAACCTACATAATGTTTTTTAAATGAAAAAAATATATTTGTTTGTAGCTGTATGCTATTTATAAATTTAAGATCATTAGTCCTGCTTAGGAGACTGGGGAGTTTGTGCAAGTAGAGAAAAATCTTTCTTCTCTTACATGTAAATCTATTTCATGAATAAAGAGGAGAATAAAGAAAGCAGTATAAGAGAATATTTTTTTTATTTTTTTCTTATTTCAGTGGTCTGTGATCCATAAAATCAAAGTAGTTATTTAGAACAATCCACCCTCATTGGAAATGTGTTGTTGCATACCTTTGCCTGTCTAATACTTATTCTGCTGAATATTACTTCCACTTACCTTTCTTTGTACCTAATTGAAACCCCAAGGCCTCCCTATTTTAGCTTAAATTCTACTTCTTCCATGATATTCCACTGCCTGCCCCTTCTAACTCTCAGTGATCTCATTCATTAAACAAATTTCTCAAGAGCCAGCTGAGAGATCATCTTCTCTAGCCTCTACCCAATTTAGGAAATTTTGCTCTGAAATTCCTGAAATATTTAACTGTTGGTTAAATACTTGCAACTATGGGGCGCTCATTACTTTGTAATGCACCAATTCTTAAAACATCCTCCCCATAGTTAAGCTAAAATCTATCTATCTGTAGTCTTCATATATTAATCCTGATTCTATTCTTAAGAAAAAGTCATTTAATCCCTTTTTCCAAACGATGGCCCTTCAAATATGTGAAGAACATTGTCATATTTCACTCCATTTTTTCTAAGTCAAAGCATGCCTCATTCCTTCCATCTGTCTCCAGCACCCCTAAATTCTAATCACCTATAGTCTCGATCTTCTTCCACATACACTTCAAGTAATTATTGTTATTTTTTAATATACCACCCTAAAAACTGTTCTACATCTTGAGCAGTGATGTTTACATGATTTTATACAATTATGAAAGCATATCAAATTACACTTAAAATGAGTAAATTTCATTGGCTACAAATAATACCTTAGTTAAAAAGAAACAAACAAACAAACAAAAACATGGCAAAGCCAAGGACTGCCCTCTTGTAGCTTGCAGTCACATGCGGAAAACAGATGAAAAACAAAAAGAAGAGAACAAATTAAATAATTATCACTTGTGTTAGTGTAATGAGGAAAAGGTGCTGAGACAGAAAATAACAGGGAAAAAGAGGTGGAAGTAGTCAGACACTATCTCAAACTGAGAGTTTACAGAAGACAACATAAAGGAATTCACATTAATCTGAAATTTTCATGTTAAGTTGCAAGAGGCAATAAAGGGAAATCAAGGAAAATCATAGTGCAGGCCAAGAAAGCAGAGCTCAGCATGTTTGAGGAAAAGACTGAAGGCTGGAACTGTAAGGATAACATGGGGGACCCTAGAAGAAATAAGGGAGGAGCGTTAGACTGAACCAGATCATACAAGCTGTCATAAAGGAATTGGATTTTTTTCTATGTGCTATAGGAAGTCGTTGTAAGATTTTTAATAGGAGAATGGTATGGCCAACATGTAATTTCTCTCTAAACGTATACATTTTATAAAAATCACTGCACCTCATGTATGCACAATAGATTGGATGTTTAGAAGAAGAGACATGAAAACACATCAATAAAAATATTGAACAAGGCTTAGCTTGGAACTAAATACTTGAGACGTTTCCTTGGATCACGATGTCCCTTGGTCACCACTCTTTGAATATGTTTAACCTGTTGTCTTAAAGTGTGATGCATGCATTTCTTTAGTATGATCCTTTGAGATAAGAGAGGAACAATGTGCAATCTCTATTTATGTGTCTCTCATTCATTAAAAAATTAATATATTTAATGCTTATTTCATAACATATTACAATATCATTTATCACATGTAATTAGATATATATGTACATATAATAATGGGAGCGCTTAAAAACTTATACTGATATAAATGTACCATCTAAAAATATGGAGACGCCAGTTTCAAACAGTTGATATTACACTTAAGCTGCTTTGCAACATATAAGTCTCATTTTTGTCCATTAGTCTGTGTAATACAAATTTGCTTAAACCTCACTCTTTCAAACAGTATAGCTATATATGAATTTAGAAAACATCATACATTTCTGTTAATAATAGTAACTTGAGGTTCTGCTTTCTGTTTTGCATTATAAACTCTGAAGGATAAAGAAGAAATGAATATAGAAGGTTATCAGTGCCTAGAAATGAATGGTCATATAGTCCTCCTTAAGATTAGAAAGAAAGCAATAAAGAAGAGAATCATTGGACAAATGGGGAATTTAAAAAATATATTAGCTAGAAGTGAAAACACAATACCATTTACAATTACTTCAAAATAGTAAATTAATTAGGTATAAACTTAACAAAATACGTACAGGACCTCTATGTTTCAAATGAAATAACACTGATGAAAGAAGACTCTAAGATCATAGGTGGGAATACTTAACATAATAAAGATGTTAGTTCTGTTTAAGTTGATCTATAGGATTTATGCAGATCTTATAAAAATCCCAGAAAGTACACAAAAGCAAGACTATTCTAAAATTTCTATGAAAAGGTACAGGCCTTAGGGTACCTAAAACATTCTTGAACAAAAAGAAAAAGTGAGAGAAAACACTCTACTAGATATTAAAGCCTACTAGCTATTATAATGGACTATGTTTTATCGACAGAAAGACACATAGATCAATGGAACAGAATAGAGACCCCAGAAATAAATAAACTCACACAAATATGCCAAATTAAATTTTACAGAGGTACAAGTACAATCCAATGGAAGAAAGTTAGCCTTTTCAACAAATGAGACTGAAAAAACTGGATATGCATAGTTAACAAAATGAACTTCCACTTAAATATCAGACCTTATATGAAACTTAACTCATAACAGATCATAGATTTAAAACATTTAGAAAAAGTTAAGAAAAAAAAATTTTTTTTCAGAAAAAAATAAGAGAAAATCTTCAAGATCTAGGTTAAGCAAAGAATTTTTATATTGACACCAAAAGTACCATCTATACGAGAAAAAAAACAATAAATTGGATATTATCAAAATTTAAAATTTTGCTCTATGAAAACCCATGTGAAGAGAATAAAAGGACTACAGAAAAGAAGAAAATATTTCCAAGCCACATATCTGATGAAGGACTAGTATCCAGGCTATACAAAAAAAAAAAAAAAAAAAAAAAAAAAAAAAAAAAAAAAAAGTTATCACACTCAAGTATTAAAATACAATTAGAAAACAAGAAAATATAAAAAGAAATATTTTAGTGCCAAAATGGGTAGATGGCAAATAAGCACATAAGACAAGTTCAACAACATCAGCCACCAAGATAATGTAATTTAAAACTATGAGATAACACTACTCACTTATCAGAATGGCTAGTGGGAAAAAAATAATGACCATATTATATGCTGGTGGAAATTTGGAGAAACTGGATCACTCACATTTATGGTGAGAAAGTAAAACGATACAGCCATTCTCAAAAGTAGTTTGGCAGTTTATTATCAATCTAAACATGCAACGACTACTCTATGACTCAGCAATTGAACTCTCGGGTATTTATCTCAAAGAAGTGAAAACTTATGTTCATACAAAAATATGTACAAAAATATTCATTACAATTTATTCTTAAAAGCCAAAATAATGAAAAAAGCCCAGACATTCTTCAATGGGTGAATGGTTATACAAAGTATGGTGCATATTCATACAATGGAATACTACTTAGTAACAAAAATGAAAGTATAAATGATACACACAATTTAAATGAATCTCCAGGAATTATGCTAAGTAAAAAGAGACAATCTCCAAAAGGTTACATATTGCATAATTTCATTTATAAGAAATTCTTGAAGTGGCAAAATTACAGGAATAAGAATAGTGTGAAAGAGAGTGTGCGTGTGTGACTATAAAGGGCAATGGGAAGGATGCTTTTGATGATGGAACTCTTCTGTACGTTGACTGTATTGCTAGAGATATCCTGGTTACAATATGATACTGTTACCATTGGAGGGATCAGAGTCTGGTAATGCACTTCTAGTTCCTTTTCACTGCCAAAGAAATGAATTTCATTTCTGTGAACATGAGAAATATTTGTTTACTAAAAGCACAGTATGAGGTAGAAGACAGGTCAAGCCTAAAACCTGCTAGCCACATGGAAATGAGATTACCAACCATAAGGAAGGGTACCAGTTACCGCCAGAGAAGATGGAGAGCTGTAAACTCAAGGGAGGGAGAGGTCTGTATTATATTTGAGAGCAGTGATGGGGTGGTCCCAAAGGCATTCCTAGGTGATTGGCAAGTGAGGTCATCTTGATTGACATCCAGCTGCTATATAATTTTGCCTAGTGTGTATGTGCTTACCCAGAATTCGATCTGTTATAATTAGAGTTATGAACTTCCAGGCATAGTCATGGCATTAAAATGTTGGTATAATGAAGCTAAAGTTATGGGCAGTACTTTTTGTGCATGTGTTTATGGCCAGATTAGGCCACTAAGACTATGACCCTCCTTTCCTTTGTCTCTCGGGATGCAGGAGGGATTCTCTAACTATACTGGGCAGCATCTAGGCTGGGCCCCTAGTCCTTTGTTCCTCTGTTGCTCATGTCTGACTAGCTACCTAACAATACTACTATAGTTTTGCGTGAGGTTACTATTGGAGAAAACTAGTACAAGGCACATAAGACTTTTTACAAATATATGCAAATCTATAATCTATAAAATCTTCCTGCCCGTCTTGTATACTAATGAGTAATTTCAGAAACAGAAATAAGGCTGACAAGAAGAGAAGTTAAAAATTAGTTATGTTTATATTTCAAGTCACATATATAAATGATGTCAGAATTATTGTTTAGCACCATAACTACAATGACATAAATAACGTACATATGTGATAATAACTGTAAAAGAATTCTTACCTTGTGATTAGTACCTATATTAAGATAAGGATGACATTTGCATCATGGTAGACATGAATTAATCACAGATACTGTGGCCAAATATTGCCAAAGATTCTTTCTCAGCTCTCTGCCTTGGAGTCATTACAAATATGACAAAATTAGAATTCATATTAAAATATTTTTCCATTCCTTTGTGAGAAATTGCATTATAAACTACTTTGTTTATTTTTCAAATTTTTCTATATTATATTTTTGTAAATGTGATTACATATTAAATAAATTAAAATTTTAAGCTAGAATTAGAACTTTCCAAAGAAAATTAATTTCTTATTCCAAAAAGATTTACCTAATGGGAAATTTATATACATGAAATATTACTCAGCCATAAGAAAAGTGGAAATACTGCCATTTGTGACAATATGGATGGATCCTGAGATTATCATGCTAGTTGAAATAAGTCAGATAGAAAAAGTTTGAGAACTGCATGATTTTACTTATATGTGGGATATAAAACTGAAAGCAACAAAAGAAAAGACAAACAAAGAGAGACTCATGGACACTGACAACAGTTTAATGGTTACCAGAGGAAAGTGGGGGGAGATAGAAAATGATAAATGGAGTCACATATATGGTGATGGAAGGAAATGTAACTTTGGGTGGTGAACACACAAAACGATATACATATGATATATTATTAAATTGTACACTTGAAACCTCTATAATTTTATTAACCAATGCCACCCTAATAAATTTCATTTTAAAAAATAAATAATTTTAAATATAAATAAAAATTAAATTAAAAAAAAAAAAAAACAAGAGAATGAAATGCTTACGTTTTCCCAGAGAGAATAATTCCAAACGTGGGAAAGTTACCAGAATTGTTACATAAACTAAAAACATTGCAAAGGTTTATATACTGAGAGTTAGAATGATAGAGAAAAAGTTGTTTTTAAGTGTAAATTTTTACTCTACTAAGAGCAAATATCAAGCCAGTCTGTCCAAATGAGATTAAAAATTCAATTTAGCTATTACCTTCTATGTTTCAAAAACTGTGCTATGGTCTAGACACCCACAAAATGAGTAAGCTGCACATACAGTCTTCTTTCCATGTGCTTCACAGTTGTCAAGGGAAAAGACGTATTATTACTTGTGATATCAAGTGGTAAATGTCTTAATAAAGGAATATATACAGAGTGCCTCGGGAATGCAAAGATGGATAGTTAATCCTGACTGTAGAAATCAAGGAAAGCTGTATGAAAAAAAGGAAACATTGAATTATCTAGTTCTTAAAAAACAAAATAAAGTTCTTCAAGTATACAAATGAGGAAATCCTACAGAAAAATATGCATAAAGTAAAAGTATTATGTGCCCAACTGTCTTATATCCCCACCTCTACTTCTTACTCCTAAATTTTGACCCTGACAGAACCTGATACCTGCATCAGCAATCTTGGAGGTGGGGGCCTTACTTGGTGGAGAAACTCAGACTGTGATGTCTTCCATAACACATGCCAGCCCTTGTCATAGTGATGAAGCAGAGACTGGGAAAAGGCTTAAGATTAAATTAAGCTAAAATTTTTTTAACTGAAACTTTTCAAGTAGTAAATTAAAACAACATTGAACTTAAGGAAACAATAGATCACTTTTTTTTTTTTTTTAACACTTGAAGTGTTAAAGGAAGTCATGTGTCTGCTGGAACTTTCATCAAGAAGCAATGTAAGAATTATCCCACGAAAGACTTAAAGGGGCAGTGGAGCAACTAAATGATGTTGATTTTGTGATTACTGTTATTGCAGTTGTTTGTTTTACATGCTAATGACTCAATCACTTGCTGGTGAGGCTATATGAAACAATATACAAAGCTGGGTTCTCCAAAAATTGACCCTCAAATTAGCTCAAAGCTATGGAAAGTTACAAGAATTAATCACATATCTAACTATTTTAATTGTATGACATCACTTCTTCCTCATTAAGTCCAAGGACATACAGGTGATAAGTATGAAGCAGGTACTAGATTTTAGCCCAAATAGTCTGAATCAAGCACCCAAGCTTAAAATAATGTAACAACATTCCTTCTAAAATTCTAAAATTTCAAATTCAAAGTAAATGATACATTTCAAATCTGAAACATCTTATTTTAATGTAATATTATTAATTTCCTATCTGACCATATACTTATTATTGTAATTAAAAATATATATTGTCAGTATACATTCATGTAGAAAAAGCAATTCATTTTGATAAGGCCAAAAACAGACAAAAGCAATGAAACAAACAATAATAACAAACACATTTTGGGTTAGGGCTTTGTGGAAAACAGGGTTAAGATCCCACATCAATCAACTTTTAGACTTATGAACATAAGAATACATTTTCTTGATATATACAAGAAAAGGTTTGGGAATAAATAACCAATGTTTAGACATTCAAGTGTGGTTCACTAACACTGTCTCTTCTAAGCCTTTAATGACATGCAGGTTAGAATTTTTTAATGATACTTAAAACAGTATCATTAGAGTCCTGGACACACTCATGTCTCAAACTCAAAGTTAGACACATAAAAATCTGTTATCTCCTTACTTATTTAATCTGTCTGAAAGCAAATAGTTGAATAAAAAACTCAACAGTTAAATTCTTTTTTTTATTAAAGACTTTTAATGTGAAATTACAAGCAGAAAAAAAAAAGCAAAAAAAAATTGCTCAAAAGGTTACAGAAATTGATGCATGTAAAAATGTCCATCTAAAAATGACACAACCTCAAAAACTTTCTATTTTTTTTAACAAGTATGTTCCAAAAGAATATGGCCACATTTCAGAGAGACATTTCTTCTCCCAACACCATGACAAGTGTTGATATCACGAAAAGGATTCTGAAAAAATTCAAAGCAACATCATTTTTTTTTAAAATGTTGGAGAAAATAAAATGACTTTGGTATATATGTCTTGTAAAGACCTTAGTTTTTATAGACTCTGAACTCAGTCTCTTAATACTCATAAGAACTGTTTGGACTGTTACATAGATCTTTCTCGGAAACTTTTTTTAAGCGCTCATATTCACACACAGATGCACGTAGACAGACACACACACAAACTTTCAGATCTTTTAAAGTGAGCAAATCGTTTTATTCACGATCTCACACGTCTTCTTTGCCTCACAGTGTATTTTGATTCCTGCTAAATAATATAAAAATAATTGTTTGTAGCTAATGCTCATATAAAAAGAGTTAGTAGAATGTTCTGCAGGCATTCTCCATGCTCAGGCTGATTTTTCCAAATAGTCTGTAAATTAAGTACTGGCATTTCACTTCCCTTCTGCTAATCACGTCAAGCTACCTAACTTCTAACTGTAAAATCGAATGTCTTACTGACTTTTTCCTAGCTGAGTCTTTTCGAACAGGATTCAATGGCTGTGCTTTAAATGAACCTGTTTCACTGGCAGGTGCCTGCTGGTTCTTAGGTTTTAAACAGTACCATTACTATTATTTATAAGGATAACATCACAATTAAGAATGTATGAATAATTTAAAATTGAGTAGCATTCAATTTCACAGTCTGTCTGGCACAAAGGTTTGAAAGTGCAAGGTCTTTATTTTATTACAAAACACTGGCTGTCTGGGTAAAAGGAGATGAAAAGTTACTAATTTCAGGCTTTACTTCAAACCCTTTAATCTTGCAAATAAGTGCCTTCAGCGAAGACTTTGTTATCTCCTAAAGCCTAGCTAGAGTCGTTCATGATCTTTTTGTCTTTTCCCAAGGTCCTTACCTTATCCTAGGTGAGCCAAGTAAGACAAAAGGGAATCGCTGGAGAAAGTGATTACTTAATAGAGCTTTTCTGTTTAAATCCTAACTTGTGCTGTTTGCAAATATTACAAAACACGATCATTTCATTGCCATAAATAATGTTATATAATTAAAATTCCATTCTGTGGTTAAGAACAGTGTGATAAACTGTTTGCAAATTGGTAATTCTATTTATTAAAAACAGAGACATTAATTTCGACACATTGAATTATAACACAGACAAACAGATCTTGTGTTTTAATTAAATGCTCTATTTGATGAGCTTTTTAGTCTAAGATTTAATACCAGACCCTTACAATTCACATGGTATAGAACAGGGGACACTCTTAGCAGGAAATACAGAGACTCCCATGGAAAAGAACTGTTTTGTTCAGATTCAAAAGGCATAGAGCAGAACTCCTGAGCCTCTCCCTGAAGCATCTCCTCTTTGTGTCAGGCCTGGGACCATTAGCTGGTTTGTTAAGGCCTCTCCATGCTCCCTTGTGCTTCCAAAGTATCCAGCAAGGCTTCCGGTTTGGTAATGCATTACTTATTTTCTAATGATGAAGCAGGGCTGAATATTTTTAACATAAATAAATAAATAAATAAACAAATAAATAAATATCCACCAAACTGCTTTGAGCTTTCTTTCACATTAAGCTACATTTAATATTCATTTCACATTTTTTTCTATTAATTAAAAGTAAACCGAGTATTGTATGGTACATTATCCCTCTAACAGCCCCATGTGGAGATCATGAAGTGGAAGACTAATGGTGTAGACTTTAGCATTTAGTTTTAACCAGAATAATTTACATATCTGTGAGAAGAGTCCAAGGCATGTGTAAATAAGCAGAACTCTGAGATATCAAGACCCTTGCTCAGTTTACTATGGACTGCCGAGCTATGGGCTATGTATTTATTCCATCAGTCAGGTAATTTAATGAGACTTACACAGCATCTATTTCTGCAGAAGAGACAAAAGTTATTATTAAGGAGAGGCATGTGGCAGTAAGAAAAATGTGTTTGCTTGTTTTATTTTATTCTATTACCCCAAGTAGCAAAGGTGAGCCTATTCAATGTTCATTAAAGTATACCTTTATAATTTATCAAAGGAGACCCACATCAACAGTTTTATGCTGAGATTTCAAAATTGGAAACATTAAAATTTGATCCAAAATGCCAGATATTTAGCAAGACTTTTTTATTATAAAAATAACTGCATGGCTTTAATTTACAGACTTTTATTAATACACAGCTCTATTAAGTGAACAGAAGAAAATATATTAAAGAAAAGTCATCAGTTCTGAAAGGGCATTTTGACTTCAAATTATCAGATTTTGGGCCAGTTCTAAATGAGAAAAGATATTTCTTAAAGAACTGATAAGTTTAAATAGATTACCACAAAAGCATAATTTCCAATAAATTTTTCTGGGTAGAGTTATGCTCTATTATGAATAGTTTGAGGCAGTTATTAGAAGATTAAGATTATTTTACTAACATACTTTCTGTTTCTTCGATAAAATGTAAATCATATTATCAGACTTTAATATTTGAACTGATTTAAATAATAAGCTCTTAAAATATGCCTTGTATGAAATTGTTTTCTCTCTTAGGAAATCACTGTTAAGGGTACAAATTCAATGAGGACTATGACTATCTAATGCCAAACATCAAGAAGAAAATTGAAAAATTCTACAGATGGTGTTCCCAAATATTCATAATTTTGACATCAAGGTGGTCAAATAGGAAATAAAGAACAGAAGCAAGTCTTGCCTTAATGATAATTCTTTTTCAGTAATGTATTCAAATCATTGATGCTAAGGCTGCTTATAGAATTTGAATTACCTGTTTATCCTAAAACTTTCTTCTGAACGTCATGCCAAAATTGAAATTAATATTAAAATACTTAGAATGGATTGCATTGACACTGTTTCTTTAAAGAACATCATAATCTTTTGTAACCCAAACCAACAGGACGAGAGCACAAATATTCAGACACTGAATTTTTACATGGCCTCTTGAATGTTCACACTCCTACAAAGGCTGTCAGACCTGCTAAATGGCATAGCCAAATTTCTCTGGAATCTTTTTATAATACAATGATGCATAAGTGTAAGTCAATGTAGCATTTGACTCTTCAAATACCACACCAAAAAGTTCTTTAAATATGCAACTCAATCCACAGGACAAATTTGAGCCAATGCCACAAAAATATCTGTAACTTTACATACTCTTTGCATATTATAACCTAATGTTAAACTTACACCCACTTCTTTCTACCTTGGTTTAGAATGGATCTACCCCACTCAAATTATAAACTTACCCCTGATTACACGCAAATATGTCTACAGAATGTATATGCTTATAAAAGTTAATAACAAATTCCCTCTGTTTTTGTTCCAAAATAATTTCAAAGAATATGGCAAGATAATTTATTCATAAAACATAATGAAAAATAAATCTGACAATAGAAGATTGAGAGTCCTCAGAAAAATTAAGTTCTTTATAAAGTCTTGTACTATATTTAAAATTTTTTTGTCATTATCACCATCAGATTCTGAGTTTCTAAGGCACAGTCCATAGTTTAGCTATCTCTCTCCTCAGCACCATTTATACTGCCTTGTATATAGATCTAGCTTTTAAAAAATATCTGTATAAAATGTTAAATGAACTTTTCCAGAAGTTCTTGCAAGAATTTCAAGTAGATTAGCTGCAACCTGGATTTTGAGACTATACATAAAAGGCAAATTGCTTTGAGTAGAAAAAAAAACACATACATAAATAATTGAAAACATTTTTTTTAAATGGGGATAGTCATTCTTTCTGATAGGTGATTAATTTTGTCTTCAAATATTGTTGGTCATCTTTTTAAACTTAAATAAGAATTCCTTCTTTTTTTACTTTTATTTCCACTTAGGTGTCATAAAGTATTTTAGTTTGTCTGACAATGTCAGGCCATTTTATGTTTTTAAGACATAATTTAGCATTTAAAAATGCTATGCTTCCCTTGCTCTTCCAGTAAAGTGTGATAATATAGTAATATGTGTCAATTAAAAGATCGATTGTTACATCATTAGTTGACAAAGATTCAATGGAATTTTTCAGCAAAGTGAATTTTAAAGCATTTGTCATTCTTTTATTGTAGTTTTTTCTACATTTCTGTCATCACACTTTGGACAGAGATTAAAATAGAGCTATTTTCTATTAAATTTCTCAGCTAATGATCAATGTTTCTGAATTCTCAGTGCTTTTTTTTTTTTTTTTAGAATACACATGCATATGCGCATGTCCCTTTATTGGCTTTAATTTTAAAATTCTGGAATGAGTTCTGGGTATTTATACAAGGCACTTGCTCAAATAATTCTGATTTTCCCACATGCTTAAGAACCAGAGTTAACTTTCATGATGTCAAATCTCCAGTGTCATATCACATGTACACTTCTATTTCTGTTTTCAAATTAATAATATACAGTATACTAGTATTATGTGATTAAGACCTTAAAATGTATAACAAAGACATATTCATTTTCTTATCTTTTAGGATCAAACTGTTATAGTAAAGCAGGATATTGGAAAATCCTGAATATTTAGAAATTCAGTTGAGATACTGTGATTTTTAATGATCTTTCACTTCTACTTTTTTGATTATTGATATTCAAAGATACACACAAATATATTGAAAATATTCATTTCTCTCTAAACTGTAACAATTTTAAAAATGGTTCCAAACATGTAAAGATGCTGGTGCTGATAAAATTATTGAACTTTAAAGAGGGAAAAGTCCCTTTCCTATAACATGAAGAATTTTATCAAGGAATCATATGATTGTTTGGATAACGCCAGCTTGAGACAATAGAAACTGGAATGCTGTACATAGAGTCTCATTCTTCATATATTAATAACAGCTTTCTAAGCATATATATTCGCTTTCAGATTTTTAAGCAATTATTTTGCAGATGTCACTAAATAAATGGCATTCATTCCTTAAGCAGGAACCATACCTGTTAACCATCTCAGCCTATTCTAGCTTTAAAGCTGGGCTTGATGTGCACAGCATGCTCAAAAACTGTACTCACAGTTCAAATGAGCTGGATTACAGACCATGACCACTGAGACCCTCACATGACAAAGCCTTTGTGTAATTAATATGCAGGGTAAAATGCTCCCTGGACTGCTGCTAAAGCGATTTAAATCATGCACATAAAAAATGTAATCACAAATTTAGCATGGTGGACAGAGTAGTCACACTGGGCTTGATTGCATAGAAGGTTCCAAGTGTGTTTTAAATGTCCTTTAAGATTGAGATTAGGACTTGTACTTACAAGATGCATATTAATCTAAAACTCAACATTTTTCAGTGTGGGATCACAGTAGGAGAACATTATGGGCAATAGAGGTTCATTCTAATCCCAGTAGGTAATTACACTTTGAAATAATATTCTTTAATTAAATCTTGTTTGCAGTTGATTGATTTAAACACTAAATCTAAAAACCTAAATTTGAGTTTTTATCAATTTTTGATGCTTATTGCACACAACTTGGGCTTTAATTGATGTTACTGAAGTTTTAAAGCCCTTGTCCACCGTATCCTGGTTGAATTTATTGTAATTATCAACATTATTTTTTAATACTCTTGATGATTTCCTCTGGAAGCTCAATAAGTTTGAGCACTTTTACAGTTTTAACGTATACCTAAAAGGTATTTAATTGTCAAAGTGTCGATATTGCGTGGGAGGTTCTTCAAACACACCTTTAGCAGACACATATTCTAATCCCTTATCTGAAATATTAAAGGAGTTATTTTCGCCCCAAAATATTTACCATTTGCAATATTACAGCATAAAAACTGGAACATAGCTTTAAGAATGAACAAGGTACAAAAAAAAAAAAGATGCTAAATTCCATTTGCATCTTTTAAATTTGAAGTAATGTGGCATTAAACAACAGCAACAAAAATCCTCTTTCAATGTATTCATTAAGGGAGGCTGTTTAACAATACATATGTATATATCATCTTTTATGTTTATAGCTTCTTTCTCACCATTTGGCAAAGCTTACCAAAACATGATTAAAAGACTCATTATGGACATTTTAAGATGTTTTCCTTCTATATTCAACAATCTTTATGCCATCAAATCTGTGTAATAATTGCTGAAAGCAATATGTTTTATAAAACCATTGTGAAGGAAGACTGTTCTGTCAGGTGACATTAATTACTAATTGAATTTTAGTCGTGTAGATTTTGCTATGCTTACAATTTCTCACTCTTCTGACGTAAGTGTTTTTTTCTGAAAGTAAGTTGTGGAAAACGTCATGTCTTATGACCCACAGAGAGGAACTTTGAAATATATCCTAATTTGGCACATGATATTATCTGTCAGGATGATCAAGGATCTTCATAATTTGTTGCAAATTTGCAAATTACGATGAGACTATTTTATTAGGCATCCATATAACCAACTAGTTGTATAGTTTACTGATTTATGTCCAGAAATGCAAAATTAAGTCTGGTGGTCTAAGCATTGTGATTTAAAGATGTTATTCACTAGTGTTCATATTTAAATTCACACAAACAAGGATCGGCTTAGTTTCAGCTTCAGCGGTGCCATACAGCAGCATCTTGTAGATGTAGCCCAGTAAATTACATTCATGATGCCATATTTAATAACTGAAAATTCACATTTTACAACAATTGCATTTGTCACTGCTGAAAAACAAACTAGTAGGTAGAATGTTTTATTACAATGACTACATTCTTGTGAGAAATGATTAAGTCACTATAAGAGAAAAGTAAGGCCAAAAGACCTCATTCACCATAACACAAATATTAATCATACATAAATAATACAGGTGTCTTGCAGTAAGCCACATTCCCCTAAAATATAGATTACACATCCTAGGGGCAAATAGTAGCACAACAGATTTGAAATAAATCCCTCAAGCAATGGTGGCCAAAAGGAAATCATTTATGTTTTGACACTTTAATATACTTTTTCGTTATGCATAACAGATGAAAATATTTACACCAATATAAGAGAGTGAAAGAAAAATTAAATCTGACTAATCGACCTGTTCAAAGTATGATTTTTAATTTCAAGGATTTTTTTATGACTACTCCAAATAATAAATATGCTTCCTACAATTCAACCGTATCCATTCATTTTTAATTATTTCACCGCAACTAAAAAATAAACCAGTCTCAACTTAAAGAGAACTTTTCTTCGTATGTAAACATACCCCATCTTCAGGAAAAGAAGGCTGACTTCCAACCCAGACATAGTAGAGTGAGGCGAACATCACCAGGAGGGTTTCACAAGAAGTGGAACTGGGAATGCCTCTGGGGAAAGAATCAGGAATATAGGAAATTATGGGGCAGAAAGGCCTATTTGACATGACTTTCTCTTTGTACAGATCGAAATTTTTAACATATGTATATACTTCTTCCCCTCAATTTAAAAAGTACATCAATGAAGTAGAAATTGTTGCTTTAGAAACATGTCTGTTCCTGCTTTTCAGCAAGCATTTATTAAACACTTATAAGTACTCAAAACATTAGGTTAGGCACAAAAGAGGAAGGGAAGTTAGCAATAAGTCAGCTCCTTAAGCTTTGTGTTCAAATGCACTGAGACCTTAATCTGATAAATCAAGTGTCAGGACAGGCTGTCTATATCAAATGTAACATTATATGGTTCCCACTAAAGCATTTCAGGACAAAATGCAGGATACTCAGAAGAAAGGATATGAGGAGAAACTGAATATGAGTAGATAGCCTTTGATATGAACACAGACACTCATAATGTAAGGAATTCCAGATTAATTTAAAGAGTCCTGAGAGAAATGCATCTGTAAAATGAATAATAAGAAATTATTTGAAATTTAAAAAAATCTATGTTAAGGTTTCAGAGATTTTAGATAGAACACATTTACATGTGACATTTGTATCAAAAAAAAGCTGATTAACCCTAATCAATAAATAAGACAATTGTGATCTTCTGCACAATTATCACTATTCAAATGAATGGTGTCTTTGGAGACTTACATTTAAGATTCCAAACTTCCTTGTGAGAGATAGCCAAGCAAAAGCACATTCTATTCTTTTACTTGATTAGTTAAATTCTTATTTCTGTTATTCTGTGTTGACTGGTTAGGAATTCATTTCTTCAAATAAAGTCTTTTCTTCTGTCAATATCTACATCACAAGAAGTCACTTATAGTTCTACCAACAATAACAAACCAGCCAGTATGATAGCCTCTGCTCTCCTACTATTACTAAGGATGAAGTATCCTGCCACCTGTCAATGCAACCCTTCTGTTTACACCCGGATCCTTCTATTCTTCCCACCATTTACATTGATGAGAACTTTGCTCCTTAATGATCCTCTATGCTCTTACATCATCAGTATCCTCTCCTTACAATATCATTTCTATCAGCATAAAACATGATCTACAACAGCATTTTTTTAAAAAAGAAGAGAAAGGAAGGAAGGGAGTGATAGGGGAAAACAATTCTCTCTCTAGCCCACTTCCCTTTACATTTCCTCCTTCACACTAACATTTCTCTATATGAAGATCTATATTCACTTCCAAATCCTCTCATATCACTCTAACCTAAACCCAATATAATCACACTATTATTCTCTTAACATCACTAGAACTGCTTTTAAGGTTACCACATTTTCAAATCCAATGAACCAGTCTTTATTCTTATCTATTTTAAACCCTCACTGGCATTTGACATAGCTGCCCTCTCTGCCTTTTTGAAAATATTTTCTTTCTTTGGCCTCAGTATTCCCACAATCTTTTTTTTTTTTTTCTTTCTGCTCTACAGGTGGCCATTTCATGGTACAGGAGTCTCTCCCCATCCCAGACCGCCAGTGGATACCTGAAACCACAAATAGTACCAAACTCTATATATACTATTTTTTCTATACATATATACCTATGATAAAGTTTAATTTATAAATTAATCACAGTAAAAGATTAACAAAAATAACCAATAATAAAATAGAACAATAAAAATTTTACCATAATAAAAGTTATATGAATATGGTCTCTCTTCAGTGATTTTTACACTTTTCAGTCCAAACCTATTTCTGAATCTATAGAACCATCCCATACTTTTAGCAAATGCTTGATGTCACTCCTTTCAGGGAGTCTCTTGCTGAAGTCTTCTGGTACAACACGTTGTCTTCAGTGAGAACGTGTTTCCTGTTCACGTCTTTCACCCTCAAATTTAATGCCTTTTCTATCTTTACTAAACACTTACCATGCTGTGTGACTACAGCTTTTGAAATTTGGGGTGCAATAGCAGAACTATCAAATTATTCTTTCTTTCTTCAAAATTTCATGGAACATTCATTCTTACCATAGGTCTTAGCAACTTCAGCATACGCTTGTTTTCTTTATTAATTTAATACTTAGGTCTTAGCAACTTCAGCATACGCTTGTTTTCTTTATTAAGTTTAATACTTATACTTTTTTATTTAAAGGAAATAATTTGCAGATCCTCTCTGTCACATCCAATTGCCAACATCACTGCTCTTGCTCTGCTTACATGTATTAAGTAAAATAATGATTACTTGAACACAAGTACTGCAATATCCCAACAGTAGATCTGATCATTGAGATGGCTACTAAGTGACTAGCTGGCAGGAAGCATATATAGAGGTGGTTACTCTGGGCAGAGGGATGAGTCACAACTGGGCAGAACAGAATGAGACTGTGTAAGATTTCTACACACTACTCAAAATAAAGTGCAATTTAAAATTTATAAATTGTTTATTTCTAAAATTTTCTATTTAATATTTTTAGAGCATGTGTGTAACTGAAACCATGCAAGCAAAACTGTAGATAGGGGGTACTACTATATAATTTTCTAGATTTTCCTACTCAGCTCAACCTCTAAATTTTGAAGGCCTGCAGAACTCCATTTTCTGTATTCTTCTCTTTCCTATCTATCTATACCTCCCCCAGATGACCTCATTCAGTCTTTCAGGTCTAAATTCTAATTTTAAAGCTCAATATTTATCTTTTTGAAACTCATATCCAACTACTTAATTTGCTCTATTCCTTAAACAGTGGAATAAAATTTGCATAGCAAAACATAATTTTTAATTATTTTTATCAAAATTGCTTCTCTATGAGTTTTTCCCACTCAGTCAAGATGGTCACCATTTGCCCAGCTTTGCAAACCAAAAATGTTGGGTCATCTCCTTCTCCTGTTTGAATGCCTCCAACAAATCCTCATCGTGATCAGAATGAAAACCATGCTCTTTACTTTTTTGCAGTGTTCCCTCAGTCTGGCCCTCTTCTGTGTATCTTTCCTCCTCCAGCTGCATTTGCCATTTTCAATCTGAACTAACAAATCTAAGGTAGCCATAATGTTCTCTAGCCTATTATCCTTTTATCATTCCTGCACTGAAATTATTACCATCTGATATTTGTCTTGTTGATTTATTTGTTTTCTATCTCATTAGAATGTTAACTGTAAGAGTGTAGAAACTTCACCTGTGCATTTCCCACTGTATTTCTGTAGTCTAGAACAGTCTGATACATAGTAGATATTCCAGCAACTTTTATAAAATTGTGGTGAAAAATCAAGGATAACACATTTGAATAATGTGTGAACCAATGTGTGTTAACTTTTGTTATTTTAAATTACTTTTTCATTGGTGTTATTATCTGTATTAATATTATTATCAATAGTTATAGGTAAAAATAATATATATGATATGTATATCTGTTAGAAAAACCGTAGCTTTATACTAAAATGTTGAGGTAACAGGGGCATAAGTTTAGCTTTATTCCTCATGTGTGATGCTAGCTTTCAGTAACTACGAATAAAGACTAGATATAGGAGGGAGTGTTAATTTACTTCACTCAGCAATCAGCAAAGTAGTATTGTATAATAGCCCTTTAAGATTGGTCCTAAATAAAATAGAGACAAGCCATGTAAAGCCAAGGACTCATATGGTATATTCTCAGACCAGGACTAGGATCGAATGTCTCATTCTATCCCTTCGCTTCCACCTGAGAGGTTTGTCTCATGCTTTCAACTCCAGACATCTCCTCAACCTTTCCCTAAAGAAATGTCCTTAACAGTCCCCATGAGAACCTTTACCATTATTGATGAAAAGACGTTAGAAACAAAAGTAGTTCCTCTCCACAAAACACATAAGGATGCTTGAGGAAAGAGGATAATTATCTTTAGAGATCTTTCAGCTCCTAAAGAAAATATGTTACCTTGTGCCAGATACTCAAATGAAAATAAAATCTTAGGTAAGATCAAAAACGTTTAGTCCAGCGCTATACCACAGGGTTTTAAAAGATTATTTCTTTAGGAAATAGAAATTTTTTTTTTGGTATACTTTGACTCAATGACTTTTGTAGGCCCAAGGCACTTTTGCCTTTGTTAAACCTCTTTCTTCATAAGAATATCAAAAATTATATTTTCTGATTACATTGATTGATATAGAAACAAATATGCTAGTATATATATAAACATTTTTATAATCTAAAAATATATTATTTTTTATTTAGATTAAAAAAAATTAAAACATTTTCATGGACCCCAAAAAGTATGGTAACCCCTGCTGCTGTGCCTACTGGACCTAATGGATAAGATGACCCTCCTCAAATAAAAGAGAGAAATATTTTGAATGCAATTTATGTGCCAAAAGGCTAAACAATTCTTCAAACAAAATATAGCATTTGAGTCTCAAAGTTTTTATGATATTCCACATTACTAAATGATTATTCAACATATATTTCAAGCACTTAGACACACAAGACAAACTCAAAACCTATTATTGCCCTGATTATTAAAGAGTTATTGTAAATATATTTCTCTCACCAAATTAAACACAAATTTCAAATCTTCAAAAATATTGCAATTTAATATCCCTGAATATGTGGATTCACAAGAGCACACTCTCATTTGTTTGTGGTAAGATCTTTAAAATTAGAAAGATCTACATCAGAAAAAAAAATAGTTTTATTTTAGTTCATTAAAAACTTTGAATATGCAATGATAAATCAAAGATTTTATTGAAGAATAATGAGCCATTATTCTTTCCTTTTCCCTTCTCTTTCTGAAAATATTCAGACATGTTTTTATATACTGTATCCTACATCCTTTCTGCAACTTCATACTGTGAAGGATGACTATATATTCCAAAGTGCTTGGGAGAGTTTCTATTTTTTGGTTTTTGCTCCCATACCCCCCTTTGACTCTTACAAGTGATTCAAGTTGGATAATAAATTATAGCCATCTTATCTATAGAATTGATCATTCATTTAATTCTATTCATATTATTGGTAATAAACTATTTAAATATCGATTATAAGAAAGATATTTCTACTAGATTAAATATCTTTAAGCATTTGTCTAGCTCTCTGATTTTTAAGTGCAGAAATTACTATTAATATTGTGTAATCGTGTCTCTTTTGTCATAGATTAAACCCATAAGCATAGGTTTATTTCTGGGCTTTCTCTTCTGTTCCATTTTTATGCTAGTACCGTGTATTCCTGATTACTATAGTCTTGTAGCATAGTTTGATATCAGGTAGCATAATACCTCTAACTTTGTTCTTCTTTCTCAGGATTGTCATGGCTATGGGTCTTTTATGATTCCATATACATTTTAGAATTATTTGTTCTAGTTCTGTGAAAAATGCCATTAGTATTTTGATAAAGATTATATTGTATCTATAAATTATTTTGAGTAGTATGGACATTTTAACAATGTTAATTCTTCCTATTCATGAGCACATTTATTTCTGACTTTTTCAATTTCTTTCTTCCATGACTTATAATTTTCCAAGTACAGATATTTCACCTCTTTGGTTAAATGTATTCCTAATTTTTGATGCAATTATAAATAGGATTATTTCTTAATTTCTCTTTCTGATAATTCATTATTGATGTACAAAAATGCAACTGATTTCTGAATATTAATTTTGTATCCTGCTACTTTACTGAATTCATTATCAATTCTAACAGCTTTGAGGAGGAATCTTTAGGGTTGGCTAATATACAGTATCATGTAATCTGCAAAAACAAACATTCCAGTTAAAAAACAGGCAGAGGACCTGAATAGGTGTTTCTCCAAAGAGGACATACAGATGGACAATTGACATGTGAAAAGATTCTCAAAGTCACTAATCATCAGAAAAATGCAAATTAAAACCACAATGAGATATCGCCTCACACCTATCAGAATGGCTATCATTGATAAATCAAAATAACAAGTGTTGGTAAGAGTGTGGGAAAAAGGAACCCTTATGCATTGTTGATGGGATTGCAAATTGGCACAGCCACTATGGAAACAGTTTGGAAGTTCCTCAACAAACTACCTATGACCCAGCAATTCCACTTCTGGATATTTATTGGGAGAAAACCAAAGCACTAATTCAAAATGTTCACTGCAGCATTATTTACAACAGTCAAGATATGGAAGCAACCTAAGTGCCCATCAATAGACTGGATAAAAAAGGACAGAGAACAAACTGGTGATTGCCACATGGGAGGAGAGTTAAAGAGCTGGGTGAAAAAAAAAAAAGAAAAAAGAAAAAGAAAAAATTAAGAGATTAAAATTGGTAGTTACAAAATAGTCACAGGTGATGAGTATAGCACAGAGAATATAGTCAATAATATTGTAATAACTGTGTAGTGCCAGGTGGGTACTAGACTAATTGAGTGGTTCACTTCATAAATTATATAAATGTCTAACCACTATGCTGTACTCTTGAAACTAATATAAAATAATATTGAATGTCAATTCTAATTGAAAATTTAAAAAATTACCATTAACATTCCATTGCTTATGTAATGTTTCAATATAAGACTCTATAAACTTATCTCAACCTGTGAATACTATGTGGCCTCTCCTATCTAATCTGTTCATAGTTTCTACTTGACTTTTCATCATATTCTCATTTTTCCCATTCTTAGTTACTTTAGATAAAATATTTTACATGTCTCAGGTCCAACTCTGACTGTTCAATCTTAAGAGCTGGCCTAAAATATCATCTCACGTAGATCTTTCTCTCCCTACCATGGAAGGATATTAGCTAACAAAGCCACATAGCTTCTTTTTTTTTTTTTTTCTTCAAGATTGAAAATTTGTCTTATAGTTAGACAGCATAGAAATCTATTTACATAACTATTTCAGGAATTTATTTATGTCCAAAATATGTCTCCTTTTTCTCAGGAAGAACATCTGAGCTTCATCAAATACCTTGTTTTAATTTAGATCCAAATGCCCCTGGAGAGGGCAATATTTAGGTTTTTTTTTTTTTTTCCAATAATTTATACCCTACTATAAGTCAAATTTTCAAAACAAATTTTAATAGGGAGAATGGTAGTAAAATTGTGGTTTTGTAGTAAAAGGGCAAAAGGCTGCCTTGCTAAGAGAAAATCATTCTGATTCCTAGTTCAGCTAGCTCTACAGCTCATGAAATCCTTTCCTGCTAGAATCGGCTTTGAAACCAATTTAAAAATCTCTCTTTCTTCTTTTTTTTTTTCTTTTATGGAAGCATCATAATATGGTGTTAAAAAAATCTATGAAACTTGGGTGCAAATACCAATCCTGCCCTTTATTTATTATGAAACCTCATGAAACTGAAGACATTTCTCTAAGTCTTAATTACTTAATCTAAAAAAGAGAGGTGATAATTCTTAACTAATACTGTAAAGATTCAAGGAAAATTGCATCACTATAGTGCCTACGCTACTCTGAAATTCATTTAAAATGAAAATAATAAGAATCCTTGTCCACTTTTGGAATAAAACAAGGTATTACAAACATCAATATTATAAGAAACATTAAACATACTAAATGAAGACACTAACACAGGAATCATGTCTGACCCCCCAAAAAGCAGTTTTAATGAAAGGTAACCCAGTCTCTAGCTGTACAGTCAAGCACTGTATTTCCTTTATCCCTGCAATTCTGAAAATTTTAATTTCTGGAGGAAAAACAATGAAAAGAAAAACAAAACGAAACAAATCTTGTATTCTGGGACACCAAGAACAGATGATGGGGTAAAGGCACGATCCTGTACACAAGGGACTAAATAAGAGTCTACGTAATTAAGACTGAGACCTCTCATCCTCTTCCCACTCCACCCTCAGTACCTGTGGCTAGGCTTCTACCACCCCACATGCCCTGCGAACAAGCAAGCTGGCAAGCAGGCTGACATCCTGGCAAAGTCAGCCAGTCGACAGTCTTTCCTGTGCACAGCAAGCTTCCAATGATTAGCCAAAAATCAGCAGATATTTGCAAGAAAATGTGAATGAAATATCTTGAAAGAAAGAGAGCAGCAAAAATAAATAGAAAGTAAAAATAGAAATAGAGACAATGTCGATGAAAAAGAAAATTGTGGGGAAGAAATCATTAGAATACTCAGAAAATAATACATGAGATTGCATTCATAACACATATAGAATGCTATTGTTTTTAAATCAGAGAATAAGAAATGGACCGTGGAAATTATAAAATGTAAAAACTAAATTTAAGAATGAGTATAAGATTTAGAAGATAAGTTTAAGGAACCAACAGACAAAATGAAAATATGGTAAAATGAATGAGAAAAGATAAGATGATTAGAGGATCAGTCCAGGAACTCTAATATCTGACAAATAGAATACAAAATGATAGAAAGATGTTATTAATATATATATATATATATATACACATATATATATCTAAATCTATTTTCATATATATACCTATATGACTTTATACATATATGTATAATCTTCTCCGCACTAAAAGATATATATTTGTAGACATGTGTCCAGTAGGAAGAATAAAAAAGACCCACCAAAGAACAAAACTATGAAATTTTATAATGTCACATATTAAAATTAGATTATAATTGCTTCCAGAGAGAAAAACAAAACTCATTCCTTTAACAAAGTTAACACACAAGGGTTTTTAAGAATCAGAGGTATTTCAGACTTATTAGAAAAACACTAGGAGCTAGCAAACAACAGGACAAATAAGGGAGAGGTATGGGCATTTCAGACATAGGCTCTGACAACTAAACTTCCAAGAACCCTTTCTCAGAAAGCTTACTAGATTATTGGAAAAAAAGATTATTCATTCAAACTAAGAAAGTTAAACAAGGGAAAAAAGGAAATTTCAGAAGACAAGTTTGAGATAATTTTTTAGCAAACCTTACTTGAAAACAATTAAACTAGAATTGAAATAAGAATGGACCCTTCCTAAAGGAGAATACTGGGAAATAATACTGAAAGATTAAAAAATTTGAATGTACAGAAAATTGAATTAAGAATTTGAAGGTTTGGCGGAAATTTAGCTGTGGATACAAAGAAAAGCAAGCAAATCGAACATAAAAATCTATTATCATGAGGAAATCTACAAAAAACTATGCAAGAAAAATACTACCTTGGCTGTGTTGATCTGCCTTTACCATACCTTGAAAGCAGAGCTCTCTTCTCTAAGTTGGAAAATAATGATTTTGGACTATGTGCCCAGCAGAAAGTTCTAAGGTACAGGTTAGCCCTCTTACAACTGAAACATTTTCTGTTTAATCAGACCTTCATCAGCTTTTTACTTCTGGGAATACATCACTAATAAAGTTACTCTTGTCTTTGTTTTTAACTGACTGGCTTTCCCCATCAATGACATGCTGTTCCATCTTCATTACTTTTGCTTAAATTTGACGACGTGTTTTTAGTAGTGAGAAAGCAAGTCTCTTTAAAAAAAAATTTGTACCTTCATTTATCCCTATATTTTCTCCAATAAATGTGCCAAAATTTCAAAGAAAAAGTTCTATAACCAGTTGGCCCTTAACCTTGGAAGAATAAATTGGGCTTCAACAATTGTCTGGGTTTGTAAAAACTGAAGAAGTTGAACTCATTTCCAAGTTCCCTTCATTTAATATGTTCTTTTTTACATTTTATTTTTGGTCTCATGAAAAGAGTGTCAGATAGCAAAGTACTGATTTCCTCAAATGTTAAGTCATTGTGTAAATGGAATGGGGAATAAACAATGCAGTATTATTAACTTCAACTGGGATACAATGGGACTAAAATGAGAAGCCGGAATGCACAATATAAAGAAATTATGAAAAACTGAGAGCCTTATTCTTTACATTTTTCTAGCAACCTAAGAAAGAATCCATAAGCATATATAGCAATTATAGTAGAATGGGAAAATATTGATGAGTCCTATATCTAAGAAGACATCTTGCAGTGGAACACCCTGATGTTGTCATGAGCTGGACAAATGAGTCCTGATCCCTTTCAGTTCACTGATCCTTCCCTTTGCCTTAATCATGAGAACTCCTTACTCATTGACCTTCTCTCCATCTAGTCAACTTGCCATTTCTTTGAGACTTAGTGTCAAAACACAGCATGTTCAGCTTAATAAACTGACTAAATTGAATTGGCTGTCTCCTTGATGTTTCTGGAAAGGTATCATGATCAGCTGTAGGTAGATTTTACAGTCACAAGTCTGTGGCAAATGTAACAGGAAATAATGTTAAAAGTGCATGTAAGCTCCCAGACACAATAGTTATAAAGTAATGCTATAAGTGAATGCGTCATATGAATCCACAGATGGCCCTATGGTGTCATACGAATCCATGGGTGGCCCTATGCTGCAGATGTGTGTGCCATATAAATCCCTGACTTGCCAAATGGGCATTATCTTCTGCCTATCCAGGTAGATACTTGACACACATTGCCCTCAAATTCCTGTGAAGTTGGCTGCAGCACAGCAGGTGCCATGAAATAGCTTGTGCTCCTTAAATTCATAGCGTGTTCAACGTTCAAGGAGTTAATTAAAAATACTCTCCAGATTTACACATTTTCTCAGAGTAGATCAAAAGAGGGTTTGGAAGTACAAGCCTAAAGTAAATAAGACCAACTGCTGATTTTTCAATTAGGTTATGTTTCAGGGATACAAAATTATATATTCCTTTCCTATGCACGTCCCCTGCACTTTTTAAACACAGAGCAACCCATTATTAAGCTATTAATCACCTCTTCCAATTAATTGCTATAAAATGACCTAGGTTTTAGTAGTAGAGTTACAATTGAAAAGCTCTTTGATATTTGGCAAGGTAAAGTTACAGGCAGTAGTAATTTGAGACAGTGAGGCTATTAGCTGCTGTTTAGAATCTCAATTACTTTAAAGATAGATAATTACAAATAAACTTGTTCTACATTAGTAAGTGCTTCTGTTTTGCTTTACAAAATTTATGAGTGATTTTTTTTCAGCCACTAAATATTTTTTCCATCTGAAAAATTGACCTTAACAGTATGAAGTATGGTTACAAGAAAAAGCTGTACTTTCATCAAAGAGAATAGATGCATTTCCTAAACTCTGGCTGTTAAAGTTAATTGATTTATTGGCTCTCCATATAGTGTACTATTGTCTTTATGCTCTTGGGACATGGAAGCTCTTCAGAAAAGAACGAAGTTCTGCAACATTAATATGATAGTTGAAGCACACCTTCCCCTTCTTCAAGTGAGGGTTTGCTGAGGCTTAAAAATAAGAAAGAAAAAGAAAATATCTTTCCAGGATTGGCTGAACTTAACTGAATGCCACTGCATCCTTTGGTTTATGGAATGTGTACTTTTACTGCTTTCATGTTCCTGAGAAGTTAATAGTTCTTTCCTTTTTAATCATATTCCTTTCATAGTAAAATATTTATTCAAGCAAATGTAAAGTACTTGTCAAAATATAAGAATATGAAATTCCCTTTTTTTAGGTTTCTTAAACACAGCAGTGATACAAAATAAAAAGTGATGCATTTTCCCCCAGGGCTAGTTTTTAAATTCATGAAATTACCAAATATGTTTTTGTTTTATTTCCCTTTTACCTTTTGGCTGCTATATAAATTAGTAAATATAAATGAGAAAAGTTTCTCAGCTGCAGTTGATCTCAATATCGTACAATCATTTCCAGAAAAGCTACGAAAAAAAAGTAAACTGAAAAATCCATATACTAAAATGGGTCTATCTAGATTTTTCCCTGAGCATGAACTATAGTCAACAGATTTGACAATGTTTTCAAGAATTCCAGTTCAGAATACAAAACAAAGATCAACAATGCATAGTGTGTGTGCCCATACCAAACTGATACCAAAGGAGAGAGGATATAGATGAAATGATTCTGGTTTGAGGTATCCTGTACAACCCGCAGGTCTCTGGATCTTTGACAGGAAAGTCTAACCTTTCATTCCTGAGATCCTACCTTTTATGTAGGTGTTGATTTGAGTTGGTTGAAAAGATAGTATGGTGGATTTTAATTTTCTTCTTAAAAGGTTCTTTATCTCCAAGAAGATACATGTAACAGTATTTTATATAAAGATGTAATACATAAGGAACATTTTTACCTCAAGGCAAGGATATTAGCAGATGATTTGCCAAATGTTACCTTCATATTTGGTCCAAGTGTCCATTAAATGAATGGGCTGACTAAAAATAAACAAAAAAAAAAAATAAATAAATAAATAAAAATAAATAAATGATAAAAGAGCTTAGAAGTTTTCAAAGGAAATTAATAAAACAATTTTTTTTGTTTGTGTCAAAAGGTCTGAATAATACCTGGAAAAGAAGTTAGTTGGTGTAAGAAAATAGGATTTCTTTTTTTGGGGGGGACTCATGTCTTTTCAGGTTATCTCACTATTCTCTCTCACTAGGTTTTATGAACCCACAAATTTTCCCAGGTAAACTATTCCAAAAATGTAATTGTTGCCTTTTTCATAGCAGCACAACTTTAAAGCAAACCAGTAGTGTTGCTTCCAAGTTTAAAAAGGAGAAATATACTATCACAAATCGAAATTATCTTTTTCAGTATAGAAAAGTAGTCAGCTTCATTTGAAATCAACATTTTTGAAACAAAAGAAGTTTGAAATTCTGAGTAAATTTAACTTAGTCTGTGCATTGGGACAAGGACAAGACAAATGTTCATTATGAAATAGATAGTTTTCATTAAAAGGCTAAATGTTTTCTCAGTAATCATGAGAACAGTGGGTTTGGCATATAGGGTACCATTTAAGAATGAGTATACTCCCTATATTCAAAGTTTTTTTAATATAATTTTTAAGTGAATAATAAACAGAACAATAGGCAATCTATACTACCATATATCTATGAAATCATTTTCAAAGTTTATGACATGGTGACAGGTCAGAATTTTATCAGCTGGATGAAAATGAAAAGCTTACAATCAGATTTTCTCTATTCACCGATATTCACATTAACAGAGAATTCCATCTCTTAATAGCCATCATAATGCTGGCTCAAAAAGTCAGAGACAGAGTGATAAGCAATATCCAAATTTGACTTTCAGTAATCCACATTTGTTGACCCTAATATTTTAGTATTCTATATATCTTTATATCAGCAATAACTTCCAGTGCCCAATCGAAGCATAGTAAATAAAGTCAATGGTTGAGTAAATGGATGAATAAGTAAGGAAATCTGTACTTCTTGTGATGAAACAAATCAATGAGCACAAACTGGGGGTGTATAGATATTTCAGAGACCATACCTTTCATTCACAAGAGAAATTTCTGTTTAATCCCCTTTGGAGAAAATGCATCTTCAGGGATTAAAAAATCTCTGCCACTCTAACTCAGTGTGTGCGTGTGTGTGTGTTCGTACTACAGAAAGTGTCAAACTTTGTAGAGAAAAAGCAACTTCTATCTTGGGATTAGAATTCTCTGGATTGTCCTGGTCCCATAAAGTTCATGGTAATTATCTGACATTGGTTATCTATACACATTGTATCTGCCTGATCTTGCCTATCTAGTGCTGGCTTCAAGCTCTGGAATACATCTTTGTATTTCAGATTTTTTTTCCTACTTGGACCTCTATTTCTGATCTCTTTTAGTCAGCTATATACTGTTTCTACATAACTCGCAGTCAGTGAAACAAGGTGAATTGATGGTAATTCATCACTACTTTGAAGACTGTATCAGACAACATTCTGAACAAAATTATAGTATTCTCTAAGTAAAAATTAAACTAAACTGATCACCTGAAGTCTAAGCTTGCCTTCCTTCATACCTCCACAGATAATAAGAAAAATGAGAGAAATAAATAACATTTTTACTTACAAATTACAATAAAGTATGTAAACCATCATCTTCCACTGACAAATGAGTTAGAAGGTATAGAACAAGGGTTTCGTGGTATATCTATGGCAACTCAAACTAAAATGATTCCACTTCCAATGTTACTTTTCTTTTTCTAATAGCTGTCTATTTTTGGTGGAACAAACACTTAAGAGCATATCCAAGTTCAAAGTACAAGCAGCACATAGAAAACTAAAAATCAAGGGGAAAAAATGGTATGACCAAGCAGAACATTTCAAATCTCCTACAACAATTTGTAAAGTTCTTAACTGACCATACATGGCCAAGACTTAGGTTAACCTAATAACATATGCAAGTTCTTACCTAAATAGGGTCAAGGTCTATTGGCACATAGAGAGTGAACTACTCAAAGAAGTGAACCTAAGTGAGATGTTCCATGAGCCTGAGAAACTTTAGAATACTGACCCGCCCAAAATGGTTATTTTCCAATCACTGAAATGAATTTCATCTTTGTGTTTTTTTAGAAAGACTGGAACTGGTGTTAACGTCCACGTCTTGTAGGAGAGGAAGAGGAAGAACAAAGGGTGAAGTATTAGTATTTTTCATAGTAAAAGACCATGGATCCATCCTGACTAAATAGCAAGCCTATACTCACAACCCACTCTTCTGATCAGGCCATGTGGTTTTAAAACCCAGCCTCATAACAAGCTAAAATATGCAAAATTAGAAAATATAGAAAGGTCAGGGAGAAAACAAGATGTTTTTTTATTTCACTAGATTTTATGTATTTTCTTAGAATGTTAAGAATGGATAAAAGAAGTTTTATTTCATTTACCTATTTCTTTAGTGTAAAGGGAAATAGCAATCTTGTGCAGAAATAACTACTCCGGCCTTCCTAGCATTCTTATGTGTTATAAAGCCCTTTATAATATTTGATGCCCAACTGAGTACTTCCTTTACCATTAACTCCTTAAACCATGAATATTTAACACAAACAAAGTTTAAACCCCTGACTCTTTCACAGTTAGTATCTATAATCCCTTTTTCCAGACTAGGTATTTCTAAATCATGTTAAATCTTTTATCTTCCTTCTGGTCTATTTCAAGGTTTTTATTGAATCAAATACAAATTTTTTTATACCGGTTTTCCTTTTGATTTTAGACACTTCTGGCTTAACAAGAGCTGTTTAAATTAGGTGATTATTTTACATGTGGTACATTGATTTAAGCATTCTTTAATTTTAGACAACTACCTCTAATTGAATCATTTATTTCTCTTATTTATTTTTAATGCATGAGATAATTAAAATTGGTCCTGAAAAATTGAGGATATTTTTTAGACTTTGAAAAAGTTTGATTTATTTCCATTTTAACAAACAACCCAAACTTTATTTTTTCATGATCCTAATATAAAATGTTAAAAAATAAATCTGCAATTAGATATCACATTTTCTTCTGAGAAATTATTGGAGTAATATGCTAAAAACAATATAGTTGAACATAAGTGCAATGATTCTGTAACAGGGTTTTTTTCTCCTCAAATATTTTTATCTTGTATAAAGTTATAAAAGGTTGTGTAGCTGACTGTGTTATTTATTTCCCTTAAACTGTAAAACCAAAGAAAAGGTAAAGAGGAAGAACAGTTAACCTCTAGTGACCAAAGGTGCACTTGATCTGTTATTTTGTATTCTATACTCTTCAAAAGAGCAATATAAACAGAATTATTTATGCCCAGCAAAATGTTGCTTAATTACTTATGCACCACTGTTTGCTTGTATTTTAAGCTCTCTCTACCACCCACAGGCAGACGTTAAACAGCTGCTAAAAGCTAGCTTTAGTCTTGCCTGTTTGAAATTAGCATACTTGAGCTTTGAAAAAACTTTGTTACCAATTTACATATGCATAGAGACTGATATTTAGACTCACCATATGATATGTCCCTCAAGAGCTTTTCTTATTGCCTCCATCCTCAGGTCTCAACCTAGAGACTGTAAATCTAGCAGGTGATTAATTCTATACCCTTGAGAAACTAGCAATTAGCACTTGCAACCAGTAAAAAATTGTCATTTCAAAACCCTGTTTACTATGCCCATGTATTTTCTATGAACTCACTGTTAACTCTAAATAGATGTGTATGGCAATAGATCTGCAGACATTTCTGTCTCTTTATGTAAAATATAATATTGCTACCAGCTAATCAACCTATTAAATATATATAATTGACATTCTTTTTTTTAACATAAAATAGCAAGATGTAGCAAGCATGGAAACGCTATACATGATGTTTTATGTTACTAAACCTTAATCAGTTCATTTCAACATGATGACTTTGTAGGGTTTACCTGTTCTGTGTCAATTCTTATCTCTGATAGCTGAAATTACCGTACTTCCAGATGTTCTTATGCATTATTGAGGTCTTCTGCAGTAGATGCTGGAAAAGGTAAGATAAGGTTTTATTTCTTTGTAGTAGTCACAACACTGAGATCAAAGACGGTAAAGTGCAGTGCTTACTATTGAAAACTATGATGAACCTAACATTTATTTTCAAGCCGCAAACCTATCATAAAAACTGCTCATCAATCTTTAGTTAACCATTTTATGTGTAATCGTGAGTTGAGCAAGAAAACATTGAAAGATTTTAAAAAACATATTTTGCTACATAACAAACTAATGCTAATTATGCTTGTGTATAACACAAATTTTAAATTGAAAATATATGTTAGAAACTCAATCCTGTGAGACAAAAGTGAAGTAAAAGAAAAGAAAGACATATTAAAATCATCGAACAATTTACTTTGGTCAGGTTTAAGAATTTGTTAAGAATAATTTATCCAATCACACATATATACATTTTAAAAAATGGTTTCTGATAAAATCTGCCAGTGCTCTGGAGAGTGCTAACTGAAGTGAAAACAGAGCAATTCTATTTTCTGAAATGTTTTCAGTTCAGTTAAAGGAAAAAAAAAAAAAAAGATAGGTGAAAATAGCTAACATGAATGCTACTCGCAGTGTGTTAACTTACTATAACCAAAACATTTCATTTTGAATTATATGTTACACATTTTTATGACTATGAGAGTAAAAAGAAAAAAATGTAGACTATCTTAATTCCTAACTTCAGGAACCTTCAATTAACAGCCTCCCTTTAAAATTCGGAAAACACATGCAGGAACCATTTAGTTCCCAGTACTAAACATGAAGCGCAGCAGATCTCCTTTATTCAGAAGTGCAAGGTTAGAAGCAAATGCAAAATGATCTAATAGAAAAGTGGACCTTATTTTTTCCACTTGCACAGTCATTAGATGGCCTGCTAAAAAATTCTGCTAGAATTTCGACTAATTACATCATAAGACCATCATACTGTTAAAATCAGTTGCAGGGCACTTGTACACAACTAAATCCCTGCTTCTAATTACTATTTTAGTCTCTTTTTCCTTGTGACATGTTGGTGATAGATCATTTTTTTCAGCAATTTGTTCGCATTTATATGCAATATAATTGGATCTGATTAATTATTATGATTAATGACTGCAGAATTTCCTTGCAAAGCTATTAATACTGGTAGTATCAAATGAAAGACATGGACAAATTAAAGCCAATGGATTCCTGTTGCTCGTACTTGCAGTGCCTGAGCTGAAGTAACCCTTTGCTGGTACCCAGCAAACAGAAAGTGACTGCAAACAAGAGCTCTCTGAGTGGTTATTAGAAGCTCATATTGTCCGAAGTGTTTAGAATGCTTTTTGACTTATTTAGGTGCGCTGTAAATGAGAAAACTGGCAGGTCTATGTTCAAAAAGAGCACATAGTGTTATTGATCTAAAAAAGTAAAAAAAAAAAAATGTGTAGCATTGAAAATATTCAAAAAGCTATTAAGTAATTGTATTAAAGGATATTTATAAATTATCCATTTTCCTTGACATGATATACGGCACCTAGTTAACGTCCATTAAATGTCAGATTACAAAATTTCTAAAGAACATATTCATGTAGAGTGTGTTTTGTATTTTAAATTATACTCTGGCTTAGAAGTAGGATATTACATGTAAAAAAGCAAACAACGACTGAGTAGCTTAGGGGATCGACTTTCCTGTTACCTCTGGGACCTGACTTTAAATCTGGCTTTGAGCAAACTGAAGAAAAATCATTTCAATCTAATGGCAGCAGCAAAAAAAAAAAAATCAGATAGTTTGAGTTCCTTGAAGGTGGCAGCAAGCTTTTTGCTTTATGAAGTGTCCAGAATTTCGGACTTTAAAAGAAAGAATTGAATTTGCAAGATGTGTGTCTGATATTAAGAATTCAAAGTACAAAAGATGTTGAATACAATTTGCATCTGTCATAAACAGTACCAGCCCTGTGCATAGCATGAGTCTTAACAGGGGGCACGAAGTCTTAAATCTTGCTGAGAAAATGGATTCATTCTGTCTGACCCAGAATTGGTCGTGGTGCCTGCCTTAACATCAAGATGTTTAAATTTTTTTTTCAATATAGCTTTTTTTGGTTAGAACTGGATGAAGGTATCTGAAAATACTCAACATGAAAATGTGAACAATTATTGTTTTAAATAAAATAAAACTTCATAGCCAACCCAACACACAAATAAAAAAGATGCATTTGTTTTATAGACAGCTGCAGTTTTTCCATGATGATTCATATTAAATTAAGCTCCCCAAAAGGAGAAAGAAGGTGAACTAAAGAAATCATATTCAGGTGAAAAACAATATTTAAAACACACATGACTCTTAATCCTTTTAGTTTTAATAGAGCGTGAATTCCTGTGAGGTTTTTATGTGATTATTGATAATAAAATCTAAATTTTTTTATCCAAGTTTATACATTTTAAAAGATATTTGGGTCTGGTTTATATTTCTTATGGAAATGATTAAAACAAATTCAGGAACATCATTTAAAACCTTCTAGTCCCTACCAGAAGAGGTAATTTGACCTATCAGAGTTCTTAGATAAGCCACCAGCGCCACCCCACTCCCCTGCCGAACAGCTTTGTATAAATTATTTATATAAGGATAATGCTAGTTTTTCTTCTGAGAGTAGAAAAACAGGATTAATGTGAAGATCGACACTGAAGCTGTTTTCATGGGCTCCTTGTATATATAAACTATGTCCACAGCAATTATTTTAGAAATTAGAGCTGGCCTTCATCCCAGGTGACAGTGGGAATTGTGGTGAAGGGCAGGAATCCTGAGAAAGTGTTTTCCTAAGTAAGCATCACTGCCCAGGAGAGAGAAGCACTTATACATCTGATAATGTTGGGTATTCACAGTTACTAATAAAACAATTAGTAACAGAGCAATTAATGACATTATTAAAAACACCGTGTATGAATCACCATTAAGAAAATTGGTTTTGAAGTACATTTTTGGGGGAAATGTAACATAAAACAAAGAAAATCTAACATTATTTTGGGCATAAGTAAGAATAGTCCTGGGCACTGGGTGTTTAGTTAGAATAGATGGCCTACGTGTCACTATAAGAGAACTTCTTTTAGTTCATATCCTAGCTTGATTGCAGACAGTCACTTAATAACTGTGATGCTTTGTGCCAACACGCGTCCAAGTGTTTTGCACACTTGTGAAGAGAATCCTTACACCTGACATTTATTGTCAAACACAGACATCAGAGGGCTGTGTTTGATATGTGTGACCAAAGAGTTCCAAAAAGAAACCTATTTTTATTTCAAACTAGATTACAGAATGATCAGAATCAATTATTCCCGCGTTATTATTTTAGAGAATCGACTTATCGGTTCTTTATCAAACTACTCAGAGCCAATAACAAATCATCTAGCAAACTAGTAGAAAAACTAAGAGCAAATCCTCGGTCCTTGAATCAGTCCTAAGTTGCTGACAGCTGATTATTTAAGTGTCTTGCATCAACTCAGTGTATCCGCTAAAGGACAGAATCTCTAGAAGCCGCTCCTTGTTACGCTAAACTCTAATCAGCCTGTCCTAATTCAGTTCTAAGACCAAGAATCTGCCCAGACAAAGCAGGGTTTAGAAAAACTTGATCATCTAAGGCTGACCAAAGATCAGAAACTCTTCCACCCAAAATGGAATTGAACTGCTGCGTCAGAGTAGAAAACATCTCTCTGAGGAATATAGAGTCAGAATTCTCTCACATATATCTATACTATAGATTATAGAACAAGGGTGTCTAAAATGCACACATGCAAAAGCATATAAACCCTGGGTAATCTCAATGTATGTTCTGTAACCTCCATCAGCCTTTCCTACCACAGAACAACCTAAGATGATGGGGAACTGCATGATTTTCTCTGGAATCCTCACATCACCTAGCTAGTGAAGGGTGCGTAATTTTTTTTTTTTTTTTATAACAGCAACATAGAGTCTTTCACTTAAAGTTTATAGAGATTTTAAAGACTGCATAGTTCACATTTATCATTTTGTAGATGGAAAAACAAGTTTCGGAGAAGTGAGATAGCTTGCCCAAAGTCATATTATTAATGAGGTACAGGATTTGAAAGAGACAAACTTTCTTTGGGTCTAAATCTATATTCCTTTCTAATACCCTACACAGTTGCTGATGGACGTAAAAATATAACATTTAGATCGCTATTTTTTAAATCTTGACTTTAGTCAGCAAGAATTTCCTGAGAGATTAGTGTTTTTCATTAAATAACTAACATTCTGGCTTATACTTAAAACAAGTCTTTTGCAACTATTCCTTTAGAAATTGAATTAAAATTGGAAAAATCTAAACATGCACCTATAGGTAATTAATTCAATAAATGATGACATATTCTTATAATAAAATGTTGTTAGACCACTTGTAAAAATACGGTAACCCTTCTTTTTATGTACTGGCCTGAAAAGATATGCATTAAATATGGTTAAATGTTTAAAAAGGAAGTCAGAAAAATATGTATGGAATGATCTCATTTTAAAGTTCTATATTTGGTTATGTAAGGAAAGAATTTCTGACATAATATACACCAAATGTTTAATAGTGGGTATCTCTGACAATAGAAATAGAAGGGTTAGTGGGGAGGTTTTTATGATGTACTACATATATCTCTTTGATTTTATTTTAACGACAAGAATATATTTCTTTTGTAGCTAAAATTAAAAGGTAAAAGTAAAGTAATTGAATAAAATAAAATCCTACATTTTATAGGCCTATGTGATATTCATAAAGATAAATTCTGATTTTCAAAATTTCTTATCACATCTCTGAGGTGTGGACATTTTGGGGGAAGCAAAATGTTTAGCATTTCTTCTTTAATATCTTGCTAAATATTTGCTATTTTTTAAAATAAAAATGTAAGTAATATGTGGTTATAAAATAAGTTATAGAGTATTACATTTTTATTAAATAAGAAGAGATTATTCTATTTTATTGCAATTAATAGAGTGCTATTTATGCAGATAAACAATAAGAATCCATCAATTTGGTTGTTTTTGTTTGCTTGCTTCCCCCCCCCCCCCATTCTTTAATATTATGATATCACTTCCAAGGATGTTGGTGCCCATTTCTTAGTAGAAAGATTCAAAAGACAAGGTCATTTAGTTGGTTGGCAACTATCACTCTGCCATGCATTTTCAACATATAATATTTCAACTCCTTAGTTTTTCACATATACATCATATTCCTAGGATGAAATGATGCAACTTCATCTGGATTTAGTAAAATCACATTAGGAATTTGGAACTCCTCAAAAGAAGGCATTCTATAAATATTATATTTAAAGAGTCCCAGAATTGCTTACTTAGTGTGCAAAACAGACTTTATCAGAACATCAATTTGGGGACTCCATTTTCATCCAAATGTCTGTTTTAGCTGCTTTTTCAAAAATATTAATACATGTCATACAACTTTTGCTTAAGTCTCTAACAACAAATCAGTGTTTTTTAATGTTACAACTCAGAATACTCATTACATTTTATAAAAATTTCTGAAGTAAAATTTATACCTTTAAGTAGAGAGAAAAAAACTGCTAATAAAGTTGTTTTCTAGGAGATGAATATATCAGTACTTTTCTTTATTCTGATAAGTAAAGAATCTTTATTCTGATAAGTAAAGAAGCTTTTAAAAATACATTTATTCAAGAAAAATGTGAAATAATTTTAAATTTAACAATTTCATACTGGCAACACCTGTCTGATGAATATCCAAGACTTGTCTAAGAGTATAAAATGGAAAGAAGTCCTTTATTTTATTTCTGATGAAACAATATAAAAAGAGGTTTGGTTGCTCACCCTAATCACAAAGCAAGAAATTAAAAACCAAATCAAGGTCAAACAATAGCTAATACATTGCTATTCTCCAATATTCTTTTACTTTGATGTGCCATTTATGTATTTTGATGTTTCAAATTCCAGCATCTTAGATAAAAAAGCCAGCAGGAAGGGCATATGTCTTCTGATCAAATATTTCACAATGAAAAATTTCATAGAAATTGTTAAAGTCTTATATAACTTGTTATGCTAAATATAGTTGTTCTTTTCAAATATTGATGATGGTACATTATAAAAATATGAAACAGGTCATCAGCAATATTAACAGCCAGAAATGTGTTGCTAGATATATTCATTCCTCTGAATTTTTTAATCTCAGAAGTAAATACATATAGAATGACAAACATGAATTATAAACTGAAGTCTGTAAATCAAATGTTTAGAAGTCAAGAATCTGAACTTCAAAGAAGGTCAAATGGCATACTGTTGTAAAGAAGCCCTGAAACCACTAACTTTTAGAAAACCACACATTAAATATGGTAAATGTAATTCATTAAAGATCATCTCTAGTGATATTACGATTTTGCAAGTACACCGCTTTTGTATTCATAAAAAAAATAAATAAATAACAGTGGCTTGCCATTTCACTGCCCTGGATTCCAGTTATATATGCTGTGGAAAAGACTTAAGCTATTTTACAATCAGAGAAAGGCTATTCATTTTCTACTGTTGATCTGAAACACTCCTGTTTGTTCTGTTAGATCAAAAACAGCAGAGGTCAGTTTATTCTACTTCCAGGAAGCATCATTGCAAAGAAATTTGAAAACAAGAAAGAAGGTTAAGTGAAGGAAGTTGTAAAACACAGTGATTGGGGAGGTAGAGAATAAGAAAAACTGGTAAATAATATCTAGCTGTGAATAAAAATAATTTTTTAAAAAATTTTAATAATGGAAGATCCAGGAATTAGAATTTCATGATAACATAAATTTCACCTGCAATTGACAATATTTGCCAAATTAAATCTTGTGGTTTGTGATTAGAAAATACATTAAACACACTTCACTTTTTTTTTTTTTTTTTTTTAAGATACACATGAAATCCCTACAATCTGAGGACAAGAATTTCTAAACATGTCCATGCTTTTCTGGTAAATGATTTACTAAACCAAGAAATTGGTCACTCTGCTCTGAAATCACAGCAAAAATATGTTCCCAAAGTTAATGCAAGGTTAGCTAGGTGCAAAAAAAAAAAAAAAATGTCTGCTACTTTTTAAAGAAGAGTAAAATAGTTAAGAATAAATATGATTTCTAGAGAAGCAGAAATTAAGCTTAGTATACACATCTGTTTGGATATGTACATATGTAAGAAAAACAAGATTTCTAAAACAAAGTGTCATTGATGAAATAACACCAGAAGCACACTTGATAAAGCCATGCTAGAATCTTCCATGATTGCTCTGCCTGTCTACTTTTGTGCCTAACTGTTCTGGGAAAAGATCCTGACATCTGAATTAGTTTATTACGGTTGCCGTAACAATGTACCACATATTGAGTGGCTTAAACCACAGAAATTTATATCTCACAGTTTTGGAGGTTTGATTCCAAGATCAAGGTGTTGGCAGGTTTGGTTTCTACACAGGCCTCTCTCCTTAGTTTGCAGATGGTCACTTTCTTCTTTTGTCCTCACATGACTTTTCTGTGTGCATGCATCCCTAGCGATTTGTCATGTGTCCAAATTTCCTCTTCTTTAAAGAACATCAGTCAGATTGAATTTTAGGACCTATCCTAATGGCCTCATTTTAACTAATCGCTCTTTTAAGGTCCTGTCTCCCATGTATTCTGAGGTATGGTGGTAATTCTGCAGCAAATGAATTTAGACAATAACAGCATCACTTGTAGTCTATCTTTAACATCCATTGTAACCTATCTCAATATTTTGATCAGCAGAGAATGCTATTTCATCTCTCTGCGCTACTCAGTGTAACATGAGGATATTACACAAAATTGATGTTTTTCAATTGTGTTCCTCAGAGACTTTGCATTCCATAATTAGCAGTCAGTGGCAGACTGGTAGATGTTTAACGATGGATTTCTGGAAAAGAAAAAAATGGCCCTTATTTGTAGCCTCTATAGTTTCTGTGGTGTAATACTCTACCTCAACCAATTACAATCTACCACTTTAATACTGCTGAATGGAGGAATTGATGCATACAACTGGGTCTCACGACCCAGTAGTACTAGCTAACTCTAGCACACCAATGTTGAGCATTTCAGTGACTTCAGAGAGATCAAAACTCACTTTATCAGAGCATTGCTCTTTCTTATTTACTTTGTATTCTTACCATTTTTTTAAAGTGGTTGGTTTGACCTCACAATAAAAAGTAAGAAGTACCTAATTATCTAATCTCTAAGATTTTCTAATACTATAAAACTGTTACTCTTGATTCTACCATATTGGGTTTCCATTTTATTTTTGATGAATTCTGAAAACATTTTTATAATAGAGTATTATTCTTCTATTGCCCCTTTGTTTGAGCAGGGAAGTGTGGTTCGTAAAACTCTCCTTGAAATTTTTTGCAAGATGTATGTTGCAGCCTTTATCCACAAGATGTAAAAACAATTGATCAATTTTCCCAAACTAGTGTATATAGTTATTTGTCTTTAATTCCTGTAAAATTGTAATAGTCACTTCTCAGCAGCTGCTTATATTTTTGTTTCTTTGTTTTTATAAACATAGCATCTAAATTAAAGAGTTTTGAAAGAGCAAGCAACTATCCAAGATTATAAGAACTTGAATGAATTTCTGCCTTCTAATTTAGCAGACCTTCTATGTTCCTACTACTCTCTAAAATATCTTTATTAAAGCCACAATTTTTTCAATCAATAAGCGTGTTTGCATTTTTATCTTTTCACCACACTCAGAGATTGCATTGTATTTTGTCTTTATATCTGTATACCTAGAATTAATTGCACATATAATAAACAGTGTATAGAATAATTATTCACAGTAGAAAAATTAATAATTACTATACAGAAGAACAAATCATTATTAAAATACATAATAAATAAAGGGTTAAAATGATTCTTTTTTAATTAAAAGGACTTTCAGACTGGAAGACTTACATTTATATTAACCAATATTATTTTTAACTTTGGAAGAAATTTTTAGCAAATCTCCCCTAAGGAAATTCTTAGAAATGAATGAACACTTTATGACTTTATTTATTTAAATGTTCTAATAAATAAAGATTCTTGGGTAATTTCAAGAAAATCGTGAATTAACAAATGAACAAATTTTAATTGTATTAGAGAATAATTTGCATTATAAGATATAATATTGAATAATCACTAAAAAAAGCAACTTCAATACTTACAAAAATGTCTTAATTCTAACTTTATCACTACTAATATCAAAAATATTATAATTACTGGGCATTATGATACTTTCTTGGTTCAATAGTATTCTTATTTTGAGGTCCCAAAATGTAACAATATAACTTAGAAGCCTTATATAATAATTTAGTTTCAAAAATCAGCCCCATCTATAGCTATTGAATGTATGCAATAAACCACACATATTAACACCACCCTATTGATCTCTATGATTCTCACTGACTTCACTGTACAAATACAGAAAGAGGATCATAAAGAAACACAAACATTCACTTACATTACAACAAAGCCTTCATTAAAAGACAGTTTGTGTAGTAATTATGATGCCTTATAAATGACCAGATCTAATCATTTCATTCTAAAATTAATCACTAATCAATATCTACTTTTTCAATAAAAGTATTTTAAAAATCTTGGTCAAAAGATCATCTGCTAAAGAGTAAGTTACCTGAATAAAAAAATGTAGCTGGGCAAGCATATTCTATTTTTAAGAATGTGAAGAACAGAGGCTTGAAATCTCCACAGTCACACAATATATCCCCAACCAAAAGATTCCAGGTAAAGTGAACAAATCAAACAACATTAACAATCTATGCCAAAGAATTTTGCTTTTTTAGTAATAAGAGTAACAAGTTTCCATATTTTTTAATTTGTATGCAATTTCAGATATAACACACGTCAATTAACGTGTGTGTGCGATGTTCTCATTTTTTTTAATTATCTAATAAAATATACAGAGTAGGTATGTAGAAATTCTGATATGAAATAACTAAATAGGGTTAAATATATAACAAATAATCAAACTGACATTTTACACAGCATCAAAAAGTAGCCCTTTTCCCTTCAAAACTATAAAGAGTATTTATTTCTTTCCATTTTGAATAAATACACTGTGACATTATCTTTAGTGGGATAGCATATTTCTTCGAGGGAAAAAAAGCACAGAAGTACATATTTAAAACTTTGAAATTAAGTAAGATTTCATTAATAACTTCGAGAAAGATAGAATCTATAGAATCTAAAGTTGAACTGACCAAAGGAGATGGCCATTAAACACCATGACACTATCATAATAAAGGAATTAGGATGCATGAGTTCATAGAAATTTGCTTATCTGGTCTAATTGTATTCTATATAAATGTTCAGTCTGCTCAAAGGTCACCCAACATTTAGGAATAAGAAAATGACTAGCAACCTGTGGGAAACCTAAGACCACAACAGTATTCTTTTTAAAACAACAGTATGTAAGAATTGTAACTAGTTGTAAAATGAGTGTTCTGCTCCTAAAATATTCTGCTTCCTTTGGTATGACTTTTTAAAGGACACTGGTGCGTTGTCTTGATTCCCATAAACCAGTTTTTCTTCCTCAAATGATTATAACTTTAGAAAAAAATAGTTTAATACTTAAGCATATGTATCTCAAATCTAATAAATGAGAGCCTGTAAGGTGATGGGGGAAGATACTTTCTCCTTGAACTGAAGAAGATTAAAGTATAATTTTAAAAAATATTACTTTGTTTATATTTTTTCATGATGATGTCTTTGTAATGAAGGCAGATTCTGTAAATGAGAGATCAGTGAAGACATCAGTTCAAAACGGAATTTGAAGGTGCTAGTAGGAAAGGCAAGAATGAGGTTCATAATCTGTTAGCGCCTTGCATTGTATTAGCAAAATACCATATCATCAATCTCCTTTCTTTTCCTGTGTCTGACTCAGCCACCTTCTTGGCTTGCACACCCGGAGGAGCATAATTATAGGCATGTAGCATATGCATTGTGACTTTGAAGGTATGGAATTTAAATTACTTCAGCACATAAATCTACCTTAGCCCATAAGTCCATATTACTGTGTAAATGAGGAAAACCTAGTGCTTGTTTACCATACTTTGGAAAACTTTAAAAAAAAAAAAGCATAATTATTGGATTTGTAAAAACATTTGATCAAATGAAATGGGCATTTAGTTTGTTCAGAGCTACTTTCCATTATCCATTCCACAGCGTAAATTTCACATAACTGCTCACATAGCAACATAAATATATCTGTATATTTTCCTTCACTTTAGCATTAAAAATGTAGTGAGCAAATCTCGTTCACTTACAGATTATTTTTTGAATTAAAAAATTCAAACTATAAGAATTAATCCCATAAACCTGCAGCTTATTGTATATGACACTATTTCTCTCCTTTTTCTGAAACTTTAATAACAGACAAAAGGTTGGGTGGTTGGTAAATACTACAAATTCAACAAGACATAAATATATGCTAGCATCCTCTCAAAACCTGAAAGAGACATTCATTATATTCCAAACACCTAACAGAAACAAGAGCCAAAACTTAATCTTACCTTAAATTAAGAAAGGGAAGCTTACAGAACATCACTTTGGCTTTCATTATTATCTTCTGAATAGCAGTGCAGTGCTCTCTGGGGCATGAACAACTAAGGAAGATTAGAGTTCAGTGAGAAGTTCCATTTATTTCCTTCTACCAGTTTAAGAGGGGGAAAAGTATAAGAGTTCTGAAAAAGGGAAAACAAACAAAACCAATTAATAGATGCCCTTGCTCTTTATACAGTTCTGATGGAGCTGGTCTCATTCAGTCATTCATTCGATACTAAATCCTAAAGCATTTTTTCATCTTTGATCTCAAGATGACTGTGGAAGTACTAAGCAGCTGATGTTAAAGTGAATTCCTCCACTGAAATTCATACTACACTTGAAAAAAAACACTCTTTTCCCCACCTAGTAAGTATTAGCTCTGCTGGTTGACAAATAAATTCCATAAAATTCTCCAGAGCTACAATTTTCATCTATTTTTTAATTTCTACATATTTACCAAGAATTATAATGATAAAAATTTAATGAATAAAATAAAAATAAAAGATCAAGACCATATTAGAGTATTAGTGTCCAATGGAAACATAATGAAAGTCACATGTATAATTTTAAATTTTCTAGTAGTCACATTAAAAAAGTACAAAGACACAGGTGAAATTAATTTAAAATGTTTTTATTTAATCCAGAATGTTCAAAATATTATCATTTGATCATATAATGATATGAAACACTCTTGATGAGATCTTTTACATTATTTATACTAAATTTTGAAAACCCAGTATGTATTTTACACTTAATTGTATCTTGATTTGGACACTAAATTTTCATTAGAAATAATCTGTATTTAGATTTTATACAGTCTGCAACTGGAAAAATAAATTCACATACCCAATATTCCAAACATACCTAAAAGTTTTCCAATAATAGAATTAAATATCAGTTTTCAAATTTAATTAGTTAAAAGAAAAGAAAACAATATCACAGATTTGCACATTTTAGTTGTTCCATATCAACATATGGCTAGTGGCTACCATAATGGATAGAGCATAATAGAGAAATAATAACAATAATTAAAATTTTAACAAGAGACATTAATGTCCTTATTATCTAATTAAAGATCTAATATACCTATCCTATCAATTTCTGCCATTTCTGAAAGCATGTAAATTATTGTTCATTATTTAGCAAAATTACTTTATATGTAAACACTATTGAACTCAATCATATTATAAGTCTCCAATCAGTTGAATAGTATTTTCTATTGCATATTTAGCTTAATGCATTTAAAAATTTTGAAAATGATTTCATATGATTATCATTGAAAACGTCTAAGAGAGTTTTAGGTCTCAGCCTTAAGCAAGTTAAACATTAAGATATTATATCTGTCATAGATATTAAAATGCTTGAAGACATGATTGATTATTTGATTTACTTATTAATACTTATTACATCATTGGGTAATATAAGTTGAAAATTTTTTTTCTTTTTAGGTTATCAAAGTTAAGACAGAAACACTTTAATAAAAAATAATTGTTCATAAAATAAATATTATTCACTTTTCTCTCTATATACATTAAATACCCAGATTCTGTGAGTATAATTGTTATTAGAACCTTAAATACCAGCTGATAAAGTTATTAACATGGACCACTAAGAGGTCTCTAGGCAAAATTGTATTTCAGTATGACTAATTTCCTTTGTTTTTATGTACTTGGTTTTATGTTTTAAAAAATGTTATTCTGAGAAAGGTCCATAGGTTGCGAAGGAGTCCATGGCACATAAAGATTAAGAGTCCCTTTTTGTAGTTTAATCTATGGTTTTGTCTAGCCCTATATTTTCTTCCAAGGCCGCTAAGAAGTTAAATAATCACACATACTTGCTTTCATCAATTTTGTGTATTGTGATTCCACATAATAATCACCTGAAAGAATAGTTTCTGTTACTAAAATGAAGTTTTGAAAACTCTTATATATATGTGTGTAATATATGTGTATATATGTAATGTACAACATATATATAACTATACATATATGTAACACGTGTGGTGTGTGTGTGTGTGTGTGTGTGTGTGTGTGTGATTCAGGAAATGACAATTCCAGAGAGTAAAAGACCTACCCTATATCGCTGGTGGCTACAATGGAAAACTTACTGATAACAGAATAGGAAACTTGAACTCAGATCTAGTTCAAGTTAGCCAAGTAAGAATTTATTGCATGCTTTCTATATGAAAAGTAAAATATAAACTAGACATGGCATGGCTAAGAGAATTCGTAATCCAATGGACAGATCATATGTACAAACAATTAAGAAAAAATGTAGAATGAAATAAGCATTATAAACAAAATATTATGTGACCAAAATTAAAATAGAAAGTTATGAGAAGTAATATTGTGTGGTGTCAAAAAATCCTTATGTGAAATCAAGCAAATCTATATGTGAAGCTTAGTTTTTGCACTTAATTATAACCTTTAGCACTTAATTTCAACCTTTTCCTTAAACACTCCAAGCCTTGATGCTTGATGCTTTAATCTGTAAACTAACACATAGGTTTTTTGTTTATTTCTTGTTTATTTATTTGCTTGTTTTTAAGTTTAGATGGTGGATATAATGCAGCTTCTTACAATGCCTGGCATATACTCTTAACATGTAACAGATTTTATTTCCTCTAGTTATAGTTTTGTCAGCCTTATCCAATCTTGTGGACATAACCAAAAAGTATTAAAGAGATTCTGTCCTTATGTACAAGGTGCCACATACTATTATAAACACAAATGAACAGTAGTGACCTAGACAATAGAGACCCTGTTTTCATAGAACTTGCCTCTCTTTAGAATTAGTTATATTAAATTGCAAATATATAAAATTATGAGATAATGGAGTTAGATAGTATTTTAATAGTATCAAGAAGACATTTGACTATTTTAAAAAAAGGTATAATACTATCTGATTTAGTTTCATAAGATCGGCATGGAGAAAAAACTGTAGGTGGGCAAAGGTGGGCCAGAGATGATTTCAAGTATTTTGAAGCCATAATTAATAGATTTTACTAATGGATAGGGTGGAAAAGAGAAAAATTAGGTATTTGGGGTGCTCCATTGAATGAATGGAGAGTCATTAATTGCAATGGATGGTAGGGAAGGAGTTTTTATACAAAAACATTATTTTTAAGCATGTTACTTTTGTTTTTTTAAAAAAAGACTTTTTCTAAGTGAAGTGCTGAGTGGGTAGTTGGTTATAAAGCCAGTAGTAAAGTGGAAAAGCTAAAGTTGAAGATACAAATTTAGAGAGCACTATTTAGGGTTAATAGCTTAAAATTGTATTTCAAGCCATTGCCCTGGATGAGATCTACCTAAGAACGGCTAGATAGTGAAGGATATGAGCTCAAAAAATTCCTCAGGGACTTTTGCCTTAAACGTTTGGAGAGAGACTAAGAAATGTATAATAAAAAACTGAAAAAGAATAAACAACCAAGCAAGACAGGAAAAAGTATAACATAAAATCAGCAAAAAGGTCTTCAGCATATCAAAGGTGCATTTTGGTGGGCCCAATCAGTAATGCAGTGGATCAGCTGTCATAATGACTATGATCAGATCAGTTTCAGAAAAGTAATGGAGATCAGAGTGAGTTCGAGAGTAAATGGCAAGAAAATGAAGAGAAACACCTTAGAAAACATTTTGATGTTTTGCTGTGAAGAGAGGGCAAATGGAATAATGAGTAAAGGAAAGTTGCTAAAAATAAGATGTATTTTTAGAATGGATAATAATTAAGGCATATTTGCATAATGTTGTAATCTTTTAGTCATCTTTTTTTTCCATTTTCTGTTTTTTTTTTAATATGAAAGCTTTTAAAAATTCTCCTTAATGAATTGAATTGCGACAAGTTCAACTTTCCCATTCCATTAAAGAGGGAAAGACAGAAGGGGAGACCAATGGGAAGAGGGATAGAGTGAGAAAGAAACACAAGAGTAGAAGCTGCATATACAAGAGAATGAAATGGAGGATATAAGAAGAGGTTGCCATTGGATAGAAATAGGAACATTATTTTATTCTAACAACATGGAAGGCAGAGTAGTTGGGTACACAGATGCATGCTGACATGAGATTTGGTAACAGAAAACGGGGGCTCATTCCTGTTGCTTCACTATAGTTGAAAGGCTGAACTAATGGAAATAACATATTTAGGGTACTTTGGAAATATTAAGTAAGTCTAATCCACATCCATTTTTGATCAACATGTCATTCTGAAATAATCTCTAATATCTTTTCCAGTTTTTTATATTTTAGTTAAGTGGTTAGAAACTTGGCTTCTTCCCTCAACTCCAAATTTGGGAATAATCCACATCAAATAGATACAGTGGAAGGCAGTGTAAGGTGCAGCGATTAAGCTTAGTCTGGAACTTTGTTTGGATTGGTCTGCAAATGTGTGATCTAAGACAAGATATTTATTCTATATTTCATTTTCCCTTCTGTAAAATGCATACAATAAAAATACCTACTTTGTAGGTTACTATGATTATTACCAACATAATAAAATGCTTAGAAAAATATTTGGCATTTTAAAACAATATATAAATTCAGCTATCTAATAGGAAAGTGGTTTGAGTTTGTCTTCAAAGAAATATATGTATATGCATATATATAAGCATGCACATTTTTAATATAGCATTATTTAATTCTATTATTTCCAAGTTTTTATTCCATATACATTATTAAGAGTGTTTCAAAATATTTATATAAGTTCTGTTAATGAAAACTTTAAAGTTATATTGCACACTCAATTCTAGAGAGTCATTAGAAACCATTCTTAGGTGGTATAATTTACACTTAGTTTTTAGAATTAGGCACCATCACAGTTATATGATAGTTAATTTATGCATACCTACTAACGAATGTTGCCAAGTGAGATAATTTATTATTTTTGTTTAAGAATATATTGCCTTTTTTCTCTAGTTCATAATTTGAGTGTGTTTCTACTAATGTACATGAAATGTTACAATAATTCACATTTTCTTAAGCTCCATTCTCTATCTCAAATTATTCAATATTTATACCATCTTCCAACTATTTAAATTCATGGGTTATATTTATTTTTAATTGAAAGTCTATTTTTAATTCAATAAATATGGTCAAGTTTATGTTTACTACCATATTATTATGCCAAAGAATGGAGACTTAATTGATTATAAATAGTATAGTTTTCATATTTCTGCAATCATTCCCCAACTCAGGGACTGCTTTTCTTTACAACTGCAAAAACATAATTTTTGTGACATCCTAGAACCCCCCTATACAGAGATTAAAGAAAATATAAAAATTTGTGTAAAGTGCATTACATAAAAGGAAGTATAACTTTGTATATGGCTGTCTGCAAGATTTTTGAAATATAGAAGAACTGAAATTTTATTCATATTTATCTCTCATCACTTTCTACACCCTGTTAAAATGACACAAAATAAGAAAAAAATATGTGGTTTTAATGTAAATGTGTAAATTGAAAATAAAGTCAACTGCAAATAGAATGGAAATATAATAAAAATTCCCAAACATCTAAAAAAAAGAAGCCAAAAACATTTGATTCAGCAAAATAAATAAAAGGAAAAAGAAAATAATTAGAAAGTGTAAAAGAGAACATAAATTATGATAACACAATATTACCAAAATATAATGACAATAAATATGAGTTAAATTATGATATCTAATATAAGGTTTATAAAGATATCACCTAATACAGTAAATGAGAAACACAGCATAGATTTTTTTTAAGAAGCTTTTTTAAAGTAGTTTTAAGTTTTCAGAAAACTTGAGCAACAAGTTCAGAGTTCCCATATGCTCCGTACTTTTTCACATGCACACCTTCCCCCACACTATCAACGTCTTTCACACAAGGTACATCTGAGACAATTGATAAACCTATATTGACATAGCATTACTAATCAAAGTCCATAGTTAACATCAGGGCTCTCTCTCATATATTTTATGGGTTTTAGCACTTGTATGATGACATGTAACTACCATTATAATAACATACAGAATAATTTCACTGCCCTAAAAATCCTATGCTCCATCTATTCATCCTTCTCTTCCCACTAACACTTGGCAATCACTGATCTTTTTACTGTCTCCTTGTTTTGCTTTTTTCCAGAATATAATATAGTTGTAAACATAAAGTTACATAGCCTTTTCAGATTAGCTTTTTCCAGTTAGTTACATGCATTTAAGTTTTTTCCATGTCTTCTGATGAAATATAGGATTTTTAAAAATCAAAGCCCTACTGGATCAGAATAACCAGAAGTGTGAATAATATATTTTCTATTACTGCGTAACAAATTAGAACAAACTCAAAGCAACACCCATTTATCTAGCAATTTCTGTAGGTCAAAAGTCCAGGAACAGGATAACTGTGTTCTCTGCCTAGGGTCTCAAAAGTCTGAAATCCATGTTGTTACTATCTGCATTCTAATCTAGAACTCGGGTCCTCTTCCAAACTCATTTAAATTGCTTGCAGAATTCAATTTTGTATGATTATAAGGCTGATATCCCCATTTTCTTGTTGTCAGTTTGGGATTACTCTCAGCTCCTAAAGTTTACCCTAAAGTCCTAGCCACATGACCTTCTTATAGGTTAGCAGGTTATTTTTTCAAAGCAAGCAGGAGACTCTCTCTTCAGTGTACTAGAGTATTTTATGAAGTAATATACCACTCTTGCTCTTATAATGTAATCTAGTGAAGGGAGTGACTGTCCCATCCTATTCACAAGTTCCTCCAACATTCAGGTCAGGGGACCTTTATTCAGGATGTGTATACCACAGGCAGAAACATTGGAAGATATCTTAGAATTCTGCCCACCAAAAATAGCCATACTAAACAAATAAACATTTTAGAGGGCTATTAACTTTAATTTTGGGCAAGTTCAAATATAATAGAATCAAGAAAAATACAATAGGTTCCACCCCTGTGAAAAAATTGTATCAATAAAAATTAAAATACATGTAGAAGATCAAATAGTCTTGATGATTTATGCACTAAAAATTATAGGACCAAAATATTTAAAGAAAAAGCACTGTTAGAAATAAAAGAAATGAACAAAACTCCAAACATAGCACACATGTTTTCTATCATTTCACATGGCAGAACACGAATAAGGAGACAGAAGATTTAAATAGAATAAAGAGTAAATTTGGCTAATAATATATAGTATTTTGTATTTAACTATAAAATATATCTGTGTTTCATAGTAAAAAAATAGTCTATTTTTAAATATTAAAGGAATATGAATAAAATCAATCATAAAATATCATATTATTTCAAAAAATTAAAATGCTACAAACTATATACTCTAAAAATAAATTGCCAGTTAACAAAGATAAGTCAATGTAAAAATATAAAAAGAAGGGAATAAAACATAAAGATTAAAGCAGAAACTTAAAGATATCACTTGACATCCAATACCTTCCCCCAAATAATACCAACCCACAAATAATAATATTGATTGATTAAACCAGAAGCTGTATTTATCAGGGATTTTGACCTAAAACTTTCTTTTCTCATGATATTCTTATCTGGCTTTGGTGTCAGGGTTATAGTGTTCTTGGAAAATGAATTTGAATGTGTTCTCTCCTCTTTAAATTTTTGGAAAATCATGAGAACTGATTTTAATTCTTTAAATGTTTAGTAGAATTCACAAGTGAAACCATCTAGTGCTAGGCTTCTGTTGTTGTTGGAAGTTTTTGATTACTTATTTAATCTCCCTTACTCATTATTGTTTTATCTAGATATTTTAATGATTCAGTTTTGGAAGATAGTATGTTTCTAAGAATTTATTCATTTTTTTCTAGTTGTGCAATTTGCTAAGAGAGTAGATCTTAAAAGTTCTCACCACAAAATTGTTTCTTTTTTTTAAATTTGATTCTGTGAGGTGTTGGATGTATTGACTAATTTTATTGTGGCAATCATTTTGCAATAACTACATATTTCAAATTAGTATGTTGTAGTTCTTAAATGGGCACAATATTATACATCATTTATATCAATAAATTTGGAAAAATATTTTCAATAAGCCAGAAACTAGTGTTACTAAAGCAAATAAAATAAATAAACAACAGAATGTAAAGTTTAGAATACTAAATATTGAAGACTGGGAATGAAAAAGGACACAATCTCAGATTCAGAGGTTTTCAAAATTTTAAAGGTAATTTTATGTTAACTAATAAAGTCTAAGTAAAAGAGATCATATTTTCTAGGTAAATTTAAGCAATAAAATTGACAGGTAGGGATAGAAATGTGTAAAAAATAAATATAAAAGAAATAAAGAAAGATTGTTGATTAAATTAAAAATTTAATACTAGAGGTTCACACGATTTTCAAAGAACAAATAATTTTAAGTTTTGCAATCAATTCCAACATGTTTCCCCTATTTCTAATACCAGACAATGAACTCATTCTCAATCTTAGATTCACATCAAATTTTGCCATTTCTTTGTCTTTCCATTCACTAATATGTAGTCCTCTACCCAATATACAGACTTGCATTTAGACATATTTTCATCAATTGTATTCTGATAATAAATTTTTTACTTTTCTTGTTTACATATTTTTTAGGCATAATTTACATATAATGACCCAGTAATTTTAAGTGTAACTTTCAATTAATGTTGACATAAGTATAGATTTGTATTACTACCACCATAATCATAGTGTAAGACATTTCCAGCTTCCCAAATAATTGTTAAATGCCCTTTTGTCACCATAGTTATTTCTTTTCTGGAACTTTATGTGACTAGAATCAGGCAATATGTAGTCTTGCACGTCTACCTTTTTTTTTTAGCACAATTCTTTTGAAATTTGTTTCCTATTGTTGCAAAAATTTACGTTTTTCTCTTTGTTTACTGCCAAATAGAATTCCATAGTATGTGGGTACTACAATTTGTTTATCCATTCTTCAGCTGATAAATATTTAGGCTATTTCCAAGTTTTGGCTCTTCTAAATGAACCATTATGAACAATTGCATACACATCTTTTAGTGATTAGCCTTTAATTCTCCTGGATAAATACTAGGGAGAATTTTGAGTATTATGGTAAATGTATGTTTAATTTATGAGACTACTCACTTTCCAAAGTGCTGTATTATTTTGCATCCCATAAGGTATAATGGGGGTTTCAGTTGTTTCATATCCTCACCAAGACTGGTATTTTTACTTTTTAGTTTTAGTCATTTTAGTGAATATGTTGTAATAAATCATTTTGGTTTTAATTTGCATTTCCCCAGTGAATGTTAATGTTGAGCACCTCTTCATATGTTTCTTTATCATTTGCATTTCTTCTTTCGTGAAATATGGATTCAAATATTTTGAGCAATTGGGTTATTAATATTATTGTGTTGTAAAGTTCTTTATATGTTGTGGATACAAGCATATGCGTTGGAGGTATTTTCTCCTAGCTAACGACTTGCATTTTTATTTTTCTTAGCATCTTTTGAAGACTTGGAGTTTTTAATTTTGAAGTTCTTACTTATTTTTCCCCTTATTTTTCATGTTTTTTGCATCATTTTAAATAAATATTTGCCCAATTCAATGTCTCAAAATTTTATTTTTATGTTTTCTTTTAGAATTTTTGGAGTTTTATGTCTTATATTTAAACCTATGATCCATTTTGAATTAATTTTGTAGATGGCATGAGAGATAAGAATATACCTTTTTGTACATAGCCATCCAATTGTTGTTGCACAATTTATTGAAAATATTCTCTACCCACTGAATGATCTTCGCATTTATGTCAAAATCAATATATGGCTTGATCTGATTTTGGACTCTCTTTTCTGTCTTATTCACCTATTCGTGTATTCTTCTCCCAAACTCATACTGTCTGAAATATCTTGAAATCAGTAGTCTAAGTTCTCCATTTTTTCTTATATTTCAAAATTAATTTTTCTCTTCTAAAATCTTAAAATTTCCATATAAGTTGATAATTTCAAATTGAGAATTTCTACTAAAAATTCCACAGGAATTTTTATTTCAATTGCATAGAATCTACACATCAATTTGTAAAGAATTGATATATTTAAAATAATGAGCATTCTAATCCATGAATATGTTATATCTTTCTATTTGTTTAGATATTCTTTAACTTTTTGGCTATGTTTTGTTATTTTCAAAGTAATAGTTGTTCATTTTTTTATATTTATCCCTAAGTATTTTCTAATTTTTGATAAGTCAATTTTTTAAAAGTTTGTTTTCTACTTTTTCATTGTTAGTAGATAGAAATAGTTAATTTTTGTATACCAAATGTGTTCATTTCATGCAGGTCACCTAATTATTGGCAAAAGAAGTTGTTTATAATATTTCCTTATTTACCTTTTAACTTCTGTAAGATCTATAGTGATGTCTTTTCTTTCAATGCTGATTTAGGTAATTTGTGTCCCCTCTTTTTATTTCTTATCAGTTTAGATTAGTTAGATAAATTTCATTATTTTGTGAAGAACTACTTTTTCATTTCATTGGCTTTTTTCTATTGTTTAGTTTTTTGTTTGTTAGTTTTTTGTTTTGTTTTTGTATTTTGTATTCTGGTAGATTTGGCATCTGGTGAGAGACAGCTTCCTGCCCCATAGATACTGTGTTCTCATTGCTCATTGTGTAGAAGAGCTCAAGGAGTTTTCTAGGGTGTCTTTTATAAAGGTAGTAATCCCATTCATGTGGGCTCTACCTTCATGTCCTAATCACTTCCCAAAGGTCCCACTTCTAATATCATCACATTAGGGATTATATTTCAACATATGAAATTTGAGGGAACACAAATATTCAATATCTAACAAAATTATTATTCAAATTCATCTTAGTTTTCTATTTTACTGATTTCTGCTGTTATCTTCATTATGTTTTTCTTCTGTTTACTTTTGGCTTAGTTAGTTGTTCCTTTTCTATTTACCTAAGTGTAGGCTTTGGTCCTTGATTTGAGACATTTCTTGTTTCCTTTTCTGGAACTCTATTGTCTGATATTAATGTAACCACTCTCATTTACTCATCTTACTGTTTTCTTTGAATATCTATCTCTAGTCTTTTTCTTTTGGTCTACTTTTATTTTGATAAAGTATAGCTCATGGAGACTACATATAATCAGCTATTGCTTTTTTATATAGACTGACAATTTCTGCCTTTTTATTGGCATCTATAGTCCATTTACACTTATTATGATTATCGATATGATTATTTTTTACTTATTATTTTCTATGTATTTTTGTTTTTCTGTTCTTACATTTCTGCCTTTCTTTATGTTAATCAAATATTTTGTAATATTCCATTTTAAGGCTACTATTGATTTTTTAGCTATATTTCCTTTACTATAATTTTAATGGTGCTCTAAGAATAACAGTATGACATCTGATCTCGGAAGCTAAGCAGAGTCAGGCCTGGTTAGTACTTTGGATGAGAGACCACTTAGAAAGACCAGGTGCTATAGGCGTAAAAAATAAAAATAACAAATAAGGGATTGTAAACTGACAAGGTCCTTGCAATCTGTGAGATCGACCAATGGTTGCCTGGCCTAAAAAAAATAAATTAAATTAAATAAATTAAAAGAATAGCAGTATGATTCTTAAACTTATATTAATTTACCTAGAATTAATAGTCAATTAGTAAAATAGTAAATTACTTAAGGTAAACTATAAAATGGTTTGCAACAGTTAATTTCCATTTGGTCTCTCAATTTTCGTTTCATAGTTGTCTGTCATATATTATGTAAACTCAATAATTTATTAGTCATATTTTTTTAAATAGGAGGAAAAGGAAAAATATTGTTTCTATACTTACCTTTCTAGTGTTCTTTATTTCTTCTTATAGATCCAATTTATTAACTAGCATTGTTTCCTTTTAGACTGAAGACTTCATTTAACATTTCTTATATATAGTTCAAGTCTGTTGGTGACGAATTCTCTATGTTTTAGTTTCTCTAAAAACGTCTTTATCTTGTCTTCAGTTTTACGGATTTTGTGAAGTAAAGGAAACGTCCCATGAACTTTATATATTTAAAATATATAACTGGATTAGTTTTCACACACATGTTATGTATGTGTATGTGTGTGCATTTCACAGAGATTACATGTGTATTATGTACATATGTATCATCACAAATCATCATCAACATCAATACAACAAACATTTTCATCACTTCCACAACTTTCCTAGTGCTTCATTGCTATATAGCCCTCCCTCTAGCCAGTTTCTCAGGCAACCATTGATCTGCTTTCTGTCACTATAGATTAGTTTGCATTTTGTGAAATTTTATTATAATTGGAATTATACCATCATTTTGTGAAGGATAATCTCTGGTTGTCTTTTCTGTTTCTTTAGAATTTGAAAACATCAAGTCAATGTCTTCCATAATTTTTAATGAGAAACAAGCCATTAAATTTATTGTTTTCTTGCATAGTCGCTTTCAGTTTCCTTTTTGACCCACAATGTGTATATATCTCAAACTGATTTATTTTTAGTTAGCTTGGGGTTCAGTGAGCATTTGAATCTGTATTTCCTACTAAATTTAAAATGTTTTGAAATAATTTTATAAATAATATTCTGTCACTTTCTCTTGATTTTATTCCAGAATTTCATTACACGTATGTTGGACTACTTTATGGATTACCACAGGTCTCTGGGGTTCTTCTCATTTTTCCTCAATCTTTTTCTTTCTGGATTTTGAATTGGCCAATTTATATTTTTCTATATTTAAATCGCTGTTGTTGTGCTTTGCTATCTTCAATATGCTGTGGTGCTCACCTTGTTATTTCAGTAATTGTAATTTTAAATTCTAGATCTGTTACTTTTTAATAGTTTGCATTTCTCTGTCAGGATTGCTCATTTGTTCAATTTTGATGAAATATTTGTCTTCAAATATTTCAATATATTTTCATTTAATTCTTTGAACATATTGTAAAATGCCTGCTTTGAAATCTTTCTCTGCTCATTTTAATATCTAGACCTACTACAAATAAGATTGTATTGAATGTTCTTTTTAATTTTTAATATTTTTGCCTGCATATGGTCACACGTTTCTGTTTTCTCATATGTCTGTCTGGTGGTTTGATTGTTATTTGCACATTTTAGGTAATTTATTATAAAGACAATGGACAATGTTCTCCTAAGGATTGGATTTTTGTCCTAGTCAGTAGTTCACTGGCCCAGAATCAAATGTCAGACTATTTCTACTCTAAGTTACACAGCTACTTGCATCTGTGCCCTGTTCTTATGTTTCCCATTGATGCATTTTTATACCATCTAATCCCGGTGGGAGTTTTTTTACCTACAAAATTTGGCACGTGTTCTTGTTTTTCAGAATATCCTTAATTCCGGCTACTCTGCTGGCTTTGAACTCTGTAATCTACCAGTCAGGCTTTCTTCATCCCAAGATACTCACAATTGGAGAATGCACTTGTTTAGGAAAAACATCAAATTCACATTTCTGGGTCCCTATTGCTCTAAATTTCAAAAAGTGTTTTCCTCCCTGATCTCTGCATTCCTTTTTAGTGTGACCTTTGTGTGTCTTTTGCACATCAATAACTTAACAGTCAGTCAGGACTGGACATTATATGTTCTAAAGAAGTCTAATTCTGTTTCTTCACAGTTTCGATTTCTCTTTTAAATTTCTAGATGTTTTTCAGAGCTGAATGTTAATCTTTGGTAACTTTAGTTGATAAATCTTTTGTTTTCCTAGTATATTTTTGTTTTTCCAATGTCATTTCTTTTAGCTATAGCTTTGGGGGTTGGGCAGCACACTTGGGCCAGGATTCTGTAAACTCTCTTCTAGTTCTGTCATTGGAAGATTTTTAGATTCCTTAAGTATATAATTGTTTCATCTGTTTTTTTATAATTTTTTGTGTTGAGGGTTCCTGGGACTATTTCACATTTCTACTTCATCAGTAGTTAAGTCTCTGATGTAATTATTATTTTTTAAATTCATGGAGGTAGCCAGGGGTTCTCATACTGTTCTCAGTAATTATAAAGTTTGATCTAAGAAACAATGGTGTTCCATATTTTTTCGAGTATAATCTAAATAATGATATATTTGTGACTTTTTAGAAGCTAGCACTATATTTTTGATTTAAAACAATAGCCTCAATGTTAATGAGTTTGTTTGTTTATTATTGTGAGAGTCGTAGGGTGGATGGAGCCTACAGATAAGTGTCAGAAAACTTAAATCAACTTTAAGTTTAGTTGTATTCTATATATTCAAACATCACTATTTTAAAAGTATTTATTTCTTATTAGAATACCTGTAGAGTCAAAAATACCAGGCATAGGAAATCACTGGAGAACTCAACATATTAAGGAAAAGTTTTGCCACGTTTTGTGGAATTTTGTATTACAAATCAACATAAAACTGCACAAGAAATTTGTCAAAGCAGAAAAATATAACAAAATAAGAATGTATGCTGTTTTCCTTGACAGAGGTATGGGACTTCATCACCCCTGAGCATTAGTAAATGGATTGGTTTTTATACTCCCTTAATCCACTTGTTGTACAGTAAAACATGAGTTCCAATGGCAACATAGAAAAGTAGTGTTTAAGGAGCATTTTTGGTATCATAGTATGCAATTCAGTGGAAAAATTTGAAATACATGAATTAGTTTTGTGTTTAGGTTCAGAGGAAAAGAATATAAAATGATTGTTCAGTGCATAGAAAAAAAGATTTATTTTCATTCTATGAGAATGAAGAATGTTTTAAAGTTCTTAAAATATTGTTTTCTTTTACTATTTGTCAAACTCAGCCAAATTTCTTATATCTTGTTACTTATTTCTGTAGTCCTGAGCTATAATTGACCTCTTTTCGATTGTAGATATGTTCTCCAAAAGTTTGTTTACGTTCAACACTTTTGATATTTTCACACCATTTCAGCTCCAAGTTGGCATAAATAGTGATGTTCTCACACCATTCTATCTTAGAACTAGAATTTCACAAAAAAAGTACAAATTTCCTGTTTCTCTAAAGAAGTGCAAAAAAAGGAATTGGTGATGTGGCAAGCAGATGTTATGACTATGGATAGGAAGGAAACTATATGTATATATTAATAATTTATCCATTTAAACAAGTTTAACAACTTCTTCTTTGACATGATAGTCTCAATTTGTTTCTGTAATAAATGCCAGTGTATCAAGTGGGCAGAGGATATTAGGAAGAACAGATTCACACAATATCAAAATGTCATCATCAGTGGCAAACTCAATAATAGCACAAGATGACATCGGGTTTCACATCAGATCTAGAAAGTGTTCAGAGTCAGGCAAGTAAAATTACTGAGATTTTGATAATCATAGGATTTATTATCCAAACCAGGACACTCTTAAGAGAGAAAAACTTAATTACACTAGACAATAAGTGAATCCTAGACTCTACTGTGTGTTAGGCAATCAGAGAAAAGATAGGTAAATGCTAATATAAGGGAGTCAGAATTGCAATTTACCAAGTTAGAATACTCAAGAAGAGCTAATCATATCAACAAAGAGTGTTTCCTGAAAAATATTGCTCTATTTTGATGTCTTGACTGAAACTTCAAATGTTCTATAACTCATCCTTTTAAGTCAAGGTAACTGTTAGAGTTTCAAGGGCCTCAACCAAAAGTGGCATTGTCCTGGAAGAAGCTAGATATAGTTTCTTAATTCTAAAGTTTGTGTATTTTAGGCCTAAATGAAGAATCACATATTCAAAGCAAGTTTTTTTTCCCAAGTGGACTCTGAGAAACACTGGAACTGAGATATACGGCATGTTACTGTGAGAAAAGATTATACCATTGTTAAATAAATTTGGGAAATTATGGGTTAAATAATATCAATAATATTTGTCAGTAGTAGAGATTAAGACAGACATTTTAATGCAAATGATCTTCTAAAAAAGTGTTTTTGGGAGCAAAATATAGTTTTAACTGGATGCTAGCTTCAGTTTGATCCTGCTGGAGGGCACAAATTGCACCACAAAAGTGATCCTACTTTGTAACAACGTAGCTAGCTTTTACCTATCCCTTTGTCAATCAACCTGTGACTAAGTTTTGCCTGGATTGTGAGTGTAGGGTAGATGCTACCTTCTATGTCAGATAGCTACTATTTAATAAGAGGGTAATTCTTTTTTTTTTTTTTTAATGGGGGGGGAGGCAGCAATAAGCTATTAGCAGCCAACCTTCACAGAAGCTAGAAGACTACCCTTGATAGTAAAGGTGATCTAGGCAGAACAGCCATCCTCTGACCAGATAATTAAGGTTTTCACATAGAATCTAATGAGAAAAGTGTTCTATTAACACACTGGAAAGAGCACCTCTCTGAGAAAACCATTATCTCACAGTTTCTATATCTATTTTGCACTGTTATACTAAGCTCTGGGAAGTCATTCACATTCTGGAAATGAAACCTCAAGCTTTCATTATTAGATAGTCTCCCAGTAAATAAAACCACAAGGACATGGGGCAGAAATCTTGACATCTGGGATGCTGGCAGCAAATCATATAAGAAACTAACCTCAATTTGTAAAAAACAAATTTTCAGGTAGTATAGAATTGTCAGTATTTAGATTTTTTTGTTGTTTTTTAACTAAAAGGGGCTATGACAATCTCAAAAATTCCAGGTCAATTTTTAGATTAAAAGATTTAGAGAGACATAATGTCTCATAGTTTGAATGTATGAGTAATTAGAAATACTGTTTGCTATAGTAACACCAAAAAAATTTATTCTCTAAAAGAATGATGATTATAATCTATTAAGAGTATTTTTAATTTTAACCTTGCTTACAACTTGATAGTATTTCTACTAACTAAAATTTTCAAGATAATATTTCAATTGTTTTAGAGCCAGAATTCAAAGTCCAATATTAAACTACATGAAATTTCTAGAAGACAAAAATAATTAAATCAGAGTATCTTAAATTTTCAAATGAAATTTTCAAATGAAATTTTAAGTCAGTTGTATAAATAATACTAGAATAACTTTCAGTATATATAAAAATAATTTTATATAATTTTTTAAAGTATTATATTCTTCCACACCATCCAAATAAGTTCACTTGAGTACTTCAAAATTTATGATTATCAAAGATACTAAATATTTTCTTTGGGTATACAATACAAAACAGTATTTATATCTTTTGTCTTTTGTAAAATTCTAATTAAAAGTAGTGTGTTTCTAATTCTTAAAAAAATTTTGATAAATTGGACTTCTTCAGAATTAAGTATCTCTGAGTTTCAAGAAAGCATAAAGATCATAAAACTGGGAGAAGATATTTGCATATTATGTATTTTATAAAATATATTATCCAGAATATATATTTCTTAAAATCTTAAAATTCAATAACAAAAAATAACTCAGTTGAAAAATAGGGAAAAGATTTGCATAGATATTTCACCAAAGAAGACATATATGTAGCAAATTAGCAAATGAAAAAATTCCCAGTATCATTAGTCATTAGAAAAATGTCATTTAAAACTACAATGAAATGCCATTCCACACTTATGATGACTAACATTTAATAATAGTAGTAGTAGTATAGTAGTAGTAGTAGTAGTAGTAGTAGTAGTAACAATAATAACCAACAAGATCAAAAGCTGGTGAAAATGTGGACCTGTTGAGAATATGAAGTAACTGGAACTCTCATACATTGTTGATGGGAATGTAAAATGTTACAGCATCTTCAGAAAACAGTGGTAGTTTTTGTTGTTGTTGTTGTTATTGTTTTTATAAAATTAAACATGCGTATCACATAACCCAGACTTTCCACTCCTAGGAATAAAAACATGTTTACATAAAACTTGAATGCAAATATTTGTAATGGCTTCTTTATAATCACCAAAAACAGGGGGAAAGTAAAAACATCTAATGGGAGTGGGGGTACCCAAGGGAATAAACGAGGGGATATTACTCATTAACAACAAGATAAAAACTGCTGATATACATGATTACATGAATGAAACTTAAATGCACAATACTAAGTGAAAAGACCACACTCTGTATGAGTCCATTAAATGAAATTCTGGAAAAGGCAAAACTCTAGGGATAGAAGATAGCTCAATGGTTGCCAGAGACAAGGTCGGAGATAAGAGTTGACTGAAACAAGCATGAGGGAAGTTTGAGGTTGATGAAATTCTTCTGTAACTTGATGTATTTGTAATAAAAACGGTATGTATTTGTCAAAATTCATAGACTGGAACACTAAGAGGGGTGAATTTTAGTGTATTTAAATTGTATCTTAAAAATAGGGGGAAAAAAGAAATGTTTGTCTATTCAATAAAATAATTTTCTTATCAGAATATTATGAAGGTCTAAATAATCTTATTTCAATGCTCTAGCTTGAAAGAAAACTATATGCCACTTGACATACTATCCCATTCATGAGAAAACACATCACCTTCTTAAGATGAGTCAAAGAGTACTCTTTCAAACCAATATTGGTTTGGTTAGCCAGTTAGTTAAACTTTAGAAGTTCAGCCAGTTTTTAAGAGTGTACCTCAATCCAAATTGTCCTACTTAAATATTAATTTTTTTGAACCATGATACAATTGATCCTAATATCGAATACAATCTAAAATATTTTTGTCATATTTAAATGACTTTTGTTGTTGCAAATGTTCCTTTCAATTAAAAAAGAATTACTTGTTGAGCTTCATTTATTAACAAACAAATCTGTCCCCATTGAAAGATTTTTTAAAAATAGTAAATATTTCTTCCAAGTATTCCTATAAAAGTTAATTTTAAATCTTGATAAATAGAAATACACATAAAGCCTGAAACTAGTTAATATTTTCACTGTTTTCATGAACCTCTATTTGCGAAATCTATCAAAATCTAATAGCGAGAAGAAGAAAAAAAGATAAGAGTGCAAGATGGCTTCTTGCGTAAAATTCAGCTTGAGCAATCTCAAATTTCTATGTCAATTGAACTCCATGTGAAAGAGACGCACTGGAAATATCCCCAGAGTGTGGTTCATGGCCCTCTAGTATTCTGCTTTGGTTTTAGAAATGAGAAATCTTGTCATCTTATCATCGAGTCCCAGAAAATTGTAGCAAACTTTATCTGCTAAGTGAACCTTAATAACCCCAACTTTAACTTCAAGAAAATTACCCTTGGAAACATTTCACAGTCCTGCAGGTTGCTGAGGATATAAAAATTTTTTCCCTCTCCAAGAGTTATTAACCCTCACAACAGATTCCCTGAGATCCTAGCAGAAGCAATTTAACAATATTCAATTATAATGGTCATATTTTTAAAATTTCTTTTATAAAACTAGTTCCTCCAGATTTTACATAGCAAAACAAACTTGGGTCAAAAAGCATTAACAATTTATTCACTTTGCAGCTGTCCAGTTCTTAACGTGAAATTGCTACTTTATTGACACAGTGGAGTACGCATCAGCCCTCAGGAAATATTTTACAGGGTACACCAGATTTTTTTTAAAAATGTGATTCTGAAAATGTTCTCAGAATATCATGAATTCATACAGAAATAATGGAAGACATGTCTACCCAGAAGGCTAGAGTTCTTCTTTAACTAGTTTCCCTCAAATTGCTTTTATTGAAAGGTTATAATTTTAAATTTTAGGTTTGAACTTTTGGGAATATTCTATACTAAGAAACAGCAACAATCGATCTCAACAGATACTTCATCTTACTTGCAAGACACTAAAGCAAATTATTTGATTTTAGGAAATATAGAATATCATCCAATACCCATAAGCATAATGAAATGCAGATTGGTAATATTAATGTCAGTCACACCATTCCAGCTTTTCTTTCAGCAAAGACCCTGCATCCTGTAATCAGGCAAATGAAAAACTTTTCTTTCACGGAGTTTGCTTTGCCATCTCTCTGTGCCTGTGCTCAAGCAGTTCCTCTACACTACCTCACTGTGCCCAAATCCTACTCAGTCTGCAGTCATGTCAAATGTACAACCAGCCCTGAAGGTTTCTTTGCCCACACCAAACTGGAGTAATTAATCAGATCCCTCCTTCATTGAAACTCCTATAGAACCTCATTTATATCTAATGAGACAATTACTTTACATTGTAATAGACTATTAATATACATGTGTCATATTCATGTATCTTAATATCTTCAAGAGTCACAAAAATTTTCTGATATTTTTAATCCTTTTCCCCAGCCAGGCCATGCTTAGCACATATCAAACTCTCAATAAATATTTGATCAAATGGAGAAAGGGAGAATAATATTTCTCTGTACATATCTAGCTCAAATAAGAAAGAGCTTGAGAAGTATGTATGTTCTGCATAATTTTTAAAAAGTCTTTTTCTCTACCATTTCAGAGAAAATTATTGCCACTCAAAAGAACAAGGAGAGGCTTAACTAAAGAATGAAACAAAGAAACTACCATTTCTGATAACACTGCCTTTGTTCAGTTGACCCTCGAACACTGCTAGTTTGAACTGTGCGGGTCCACTTATACCGGGTTTTGTTCAATTGACCCCAGTTCAAACCTAAGTTGGGTGCCAGTTACACAGTTGGGAATCTGTGTGTGCAGAGAGCCGACTGTAGTTATTCACAGATTTTCTCCTGCTCAGAGGTTAGCTCACCTAGCACTCAGGCTGTTCAAGGGTCAAAGGTAATAGATATAGATATAGATATAGATATAGATATAGATATAGATATAGATATAGATATAGATATAGATATAGATATTCATAAAACTTCTATTTTTTCTTAATCACTTTATTAACTCAAAAAGTATTTCTTATACCAGGCACTGCAGATATAAATTCTGTCCTCAAGAAAGACAAAATCTATGGTTTGTTTAAACTTGGGTCAGAAAGATAATAATAAAATATAATGTAATAAGAACTATATTAGGCATAAAAAGCACACGAAATTTTTAAAATAAACAGCAGAGCATCACAACTTTGTATGACAAGGAAATCTTCTCAATGAAGGGGGAATATAAACTGTATCTTCAATGATAAGAGACAACTCCCAGGCCAAATCTGGAAGTGAAGTGGATTATGACTTCTTCAGAGTCTGCAAGTATTTCTGCCTAGAGAGAGCATGAAAGAAAAGACAGTGGTGAAACTAACCCAAACAGCCAGGTGCCATTTGAAATGTGCAGCTCCATGGAGATAATGGGGTGGGCCAGTAATATCCTTCTTCCCACAGCCCTCTTCCCACAGTATGCAGAAACATTTTTATACAATTCTCTGTAAGCACTACTCAACAAATTATGATACTCTCTTTACGGTTCAACATGTGGCCTATTTTGATAAACATTCTATGTGCTTATGTATTCTGCAATGCTTGGGCATAGTGTTCTATAAATGTTAATTTGCTCAATTTGGTTAATATTGCTCACATTTTTAATAACTTCTATAACTGTATGCTTATTTTCAAAATTATTGAGTTTTTACACATTTTTAACTATGATTGTGGATTTATCTATTTCTCTTTTTTGTGTGTGTGTATTTCTTCTGATTGCCGTCATGTATTTTTGTAGTTAGGTAATTAATTGCATATACATTTAGTATCTGACCCATTTGCCAGTTTGAAATGTCTGACATCATTTCTGAAAATTGTTTTTGATTCAGTCTACTTTATCATATATGAATATAATGAAATATATGTTTTTCTATCTTTTTTACCTTGACCTAGGTAAATATATACAATATATACATATATATGTATTATATATTATATATATGCATATATAGTAGTTGGGTCTTATTTATACTGCCTGACAAACTCGTTTAACTGGAGTTTTTATCAGAGTGACGTTGTAACTTGTATAGCTGAGTTTAAATATATTCTGCTATTCATTTTCTGTTTGCCCATTTATTCATGGCTCCTTTCTTCTCCTTTTCTTGCTTTCTGTTGGGTTAACCAAAAAATTTTGGAATCCATTTTAAATCTACTACTGGCTTTTTGGTTATAATTTTTTGCATTTTTAATTAGCCACTCCAGAATTACAATACACATTTTTAACCAATTAGAACCTATATCAAATTAGTATTGTATCATTTCATGAATAATATAAGAACCTAGCAATAGCATATTTCTATTTATTCTCCCTCTTATAATTTGTGCTGTCGGGTTCTGTATTTGACCTCTATATGTACACACTTAATACTATGTCATTATTTTTGCGCTTTATATAATTTCCTTAAAAAGTTTTTTAAATGTCTGTTGTATTTACCCACATATTTACTCTATTTCTTTCTGCAATCCCATGCTTATATCTAGAAGGTTTATTTCGACCCGACAATTTTCATTTACTTTTTTCTATAGTATGGGTCTTTCAGCAATGAATTCTCTCATTTTTAGCCTTTCTTAAAATGTCTTTAATTTGTTTCATTTTTCAGTGATTTTGTACATAAATATGGAATTCAAGGTGGCAGTTATTAGCCCCAGAATTTTAAAATTAGCTTTCCATTGTAATTTTCACTTCTGTGGTTTGTGCTTAGAAATCATCTTTCGATCCTATGGTTGCTCCTTCCCTGAACATATTGTGTCTTTTTTTTTTTCCTCTGGCCGCTTTTAAGATTTTCTCTTTATCTTGGATATTTGGCAATTTGGCTATGATATGCTTAAGTGTGGTTTCCTTTGTATTTACCTTACTTGGGGTTGGCTGAACCTCAATAATAATAAGGTTGAATTCTTATTATTTATTAGTTTCAAAGAAGTTCTTGGTAATTAACATATCAAAATTGCCCTTTCTTCCCTTATAAGTAAAAACAAAACAAAACAAAAAAACAATAAGTAAGAAATCTTTAATGGGTTATCAGAAATGATAGAGTTTCAGTTGCATCCCTACACTCTGCAGTTGTGGTCACGAACTCCCGTGCCCTCCCACACATAGTTGCTCAGCGTGATGGTCAGAGACAAGACACTGTGCTGGACCCCAGAACTGGACTCAGATCTCATCATGGCAATACTCTTCCTCTGCTGAATGGCACAAAACAGTATTTTTATGTCTCTAGGTCTTTTCCTGGAAAATGAAAATGATCATATCATCATTAGTTGATGTTCGCAATGAGTGTGGCTTAGATTAGAGACAGGATTTTTAACATTATTAATTTTTTAATTAAAAACAAACAATGCTACAACTTCAAATTCAAAATATACTTGCCATTTTTCAAAGAGATTATTCCAAGTAAGTAAATAAAATTTAATCAGATGCACAAAAGAATAAAGAGAAGTAGCTAAATTCACTATAGTAAAGGAGGCTTCTTAAACAACTATTGACTTAGGGATACTGACAGACCAGATTTCAAAATTATTATTTGTATTAGTAAAATCTTGATTTTCTTATAAAACTGAAAAATATTATTATGCTTTTTCTAAGACTCATGTGTGTGTTTTATACATACATATTTTTAAAACACTCGATTCCCTTAAATAATTAAGTTATTGATGAATAACCACTTCTGCCTGAGTTATACTGAGGCATTTCTTTTCCAAGCACAAGACTTTCATTCTTCACGCTCTAATCCAAAGAATAAAATCCTTTTCCATATATCAATAATAGAAATTATATTTTAATTTATTTGAATTTTTTGAGTTTCTATTAAATTAAGTTTACAAGAAACTAAGAGTTTCTTGTAGCAATCAAATATTTTTCCTTTTTTTAGGAGGATTGCATGTTATAAGTTGCCTTTTTAGTTCTGCAATTTTAAATAACCATTTTCACTAAAGTTTTTAAAACTCCTCAGTTTGTTTGGATAGGAACTCTACAAAATATGGTGCAAAAATAACTTGTTTCTAAATGTGCATAGAAAGATATGACTAGGGAGAAAAAAAGAGATTATTTTATTAGGTTTAACATCTGGCAACTGAAAAATCAAACATGATTCAAAATATAAATCGAGAAAAGAAATTCTTCTAAAATGTACTTTGGTTTAAGTTCTTATTATTTCCCATGAATCATTTTGGTGAATACAAATATTAACAGTATTTGAAAGAAAAGAAAATAATAGTGGTTGGTTGCCAAAAACAATATGATAACATTAGATGAAGAAAATCTTCACAGTTTAATCTGTCAAATAAATTCACTTTTTGTCATAAATAAGTTCACAATTTGATCTGGCTGAATTGATTGTCAATATAGTCTCTTTGGCATATGTAAAAAAATATTGAATAATGGCATGTAGATATTCACTCTTTACACAGTATTTTTATATTTACACTTATTTATATATTTTTTAATCTAAATTGACTATGAAGTAACAAAAATATTGGCTGGTGACTTAACCACACAGTACATTCCAGTCTTGCTTTTTAATTCAAAGGATTAAGATTACACTGCAAAAGAAACATGAAAGGTAATTTCACATTTTCAATTCTAAAACGGCTCTCAAAATTTAACTGTAGTCATTTAAAGTGGATAATATACCAATGAATAGGTACTTTACTTACAATTTTAAAGGTAATCTCAAAGAGAAATTTTTTTTGATAACTCATGAAGACTTTGTTTTTACTATTTAATCTTTCAAAAATTAAATATATAATGAAGTAAATGAATGCTTTCTCACATAAAGTAATCAAAGTGACCTAAAACTTTAAGAATTCATACACTAGTCAAGAAATACCAAATATTTTTCTCTGATGATTATTCAAGGATTTTTTAAAATAGTTAACTACTTACAATCCTGGAACTGTGTTGTCCCAAATTGTGTTATCTATTATATATATGAAGTATATCTATATCTATATCTATATCTATATCTATATCTATATCTATAGATATATATATATTGTAGATATATTACATAAATTATGCATAATTATGCCACAGACCTTCTTCACTATATAATTTAATTCTATACTATTTCTTAACACCATAAGCCTATGTAAACATGAGAGAGTGGAAATTACACTAACTACACTAACTAGTGTTTAACTAGGTGTACCATTTAACTTCCTAATGTTTTTTTAATTATCCGTAAATAAGAGGACTTGTTGGGCTGAAAAATATCTTTACGAATGAATTCTTCTAGCTCTACCTGTAGAAATTTGTGTTATCCTGCTGTTGACTGAGGGTTTCCAACCATAAAATAACTCGTTACTTTTGGTCTAACCCCTGATACCACATTTTCTCTCTACTTCAGCATTTTTGTATATACATAAACATTTTTATCTTTGTCTGAAAACAAGCATGTCACTGATTCCCACTCCAAAATCCCTCCCCGATAGCATTTGAATAATTTTAGTAGGTTCTTTTGACCCTGGGAGGAAGGGTAGACAGCATAGCCATCCAGCTGCCGCTCTTTCTGTCACATTTTTCCACTAGCTTTCTCTCCAAAGAAACACATTTTTCTCCCTCCCTACCACTTTCCTTCTCTCAACCCTGGTATTTCATTGAACATTTCTCCCCACCTGAGGCCCTCTTTGTTTTATTTTCTACTCCAAGCATTTATTTTCAAAAAGGATGCAGCTTGCTTCCTAAGAGGAATTATAGTAATAAATATTTTTGCCATTATATTACTTTATTATCATTTAATCAATTTGACACAAAACACCTTGTAAAAGAATGCCAGTTTTAGTTTTCAAAATATGTATAATAATAAAATAATAATAATAATAACGATGATGATGATGATGATGATGATAATCTCTGTCTCCTTGTATTTTCATGATTTTGCTCAAATCTGATCGTCGCTCCTCTCTATCTTCATTTTTCTAACTTCTATTTTTATTTGATATAGTTAAAGAAATTTCTTATTTCTTTTTTTTTCATAATTGAAGTTTCATTAAATAACTTTTGATATGCAGTTATAAGAACCAAACCCAGCATTTGGTCATTATGGTTCTTTTTACTTCAGAGAAAAGAAACTCTTTATACCCTTCTTCAATAATGACCAATACCAGTAAATTAAAATAGGAAGATAGCATTTATTTTAATCGGGACTTGAAAAAAATTATATGCCCTAAAAATCAGTACCTTTCTAAGCCACTGTTATGAAACAAATATACTAAATATTGAAAATCAGGTCACTAATAGTTCAAGATTTATAAATTTAGACAAATTTATATTTTGCAGTCTAACTGGCACACTTTATTTTTGCAAATTATTTTGAACACCTACACACTGGCCAGGAAAATTATTTCATGAAATGAGTCAGTACTTCAAAATAAAACATGCAATACATTTCACTTTCAACATAATAGAATCTAGAAATCATGTATATTGAAATATAAACTATTGGATGGGATTAAAACAACCACAATTCATTGTTTTAGAAAAAGATGGGTTAAGATTTGCAATGTACACCTTCAATGCCATCATACAAATACAATGTCTTTTATTTTATTATTTTTGGCTCAGAAACAAACAGGTATAAGTTCACAGTATAAAGATTGCATAGGCATCTATACAAGCTTTTAAATTATCCCTACAAAGCTGTCTACCAGATATAGATTGAAAGAATCCATTATTAAAAAAAAAAAAGATCAAAACAGGCGGCAATTATGCCCAGTTAATCCCCTCAAAACAGTGTGGTATTTCTTCACCAGAGTATAATTATTTGCACAGGAAAGAAAATAACAACCATATAGAACAAATTAAAACTTTACCTTCAGATGCTACCTCAATTGTTATGCAGATTTCACTCTGTGCATTAAGGACCAGCAAAGAGAATCAAATAAGATTTTTTTCCTCTGAGAAAAAGGTTTTAATATTATTTATTCCCCAAATAGTTAAAAATGTGGTTAACATTTCACGTATTTCCTCTTTTATATTACCATGTACATTTGAGCACACTCGAAGGATGTCTTTACATACCCATGTATTAAACGGGTGAGCAAATATATCAACCATCCTTAGAATTTCTGTAAGCTGCACCTGAATGCATGTGCAAACACACATCAAATGACCACAGCCGTGTACAAACTGCTTGTTTAGGCTTTTTTAAGTAAGACGATCACATGTTTAAATGTCATGCTGGGATTTAGTTAACTAAGGTGGCAGGTTCTTAAGATGGAGAATTTATGATGTTGAAATTTTCCAAATGTAAGACTGAAAAGAAAAAAATACATCAACTTTTATTTATCTCCTATATAAATACAGGCAATTTAGTTCTTCCCCCAAAATACAGGCAGATTAGATGAGTTAGACAGTAGTCAATTCATTTTGCATAGGAATGGCTCATTAAAAAAAAAAAAAAAATGGAGGCTCTGCATTTGTATTAAGCTCTGATTGGACAGAGCACAAAATGAATTTACAGTGTCACTCAGAGATGTAGCAGGACTAATGAGGGAGTATTGGTGTGGCGCAGGGTGGGTAAATCTGCAGTGTGTTCATTCATTCCTTCAGCTGGTACCGCTCACAAAACTGGGGTGTCCCTCATTATGCATGTGTCCCAGGGGCATTCTTAATATTTTAATAAATAACAGGACATCAGCCCAACAAGAAATTAATGAATAGTATCATTAATAATGAGCTGAAGTCTTGTAGTGATAGGACAGACAGTATTAAATTGTGAAACCACTGTGGTGCTATCTCTAGTGAGACTTGGGATATTTCCAGTGGCAAACAAGGCGTCTGAATGAAGCAACCACCGCTCTGTGCCAACAGCTTTTACAACAGGTTGGGAGTAATAAAAGAGGATTTTCTGCACGATAAAGTTAAGCCCTAGAAAATCTGTGGTGTAGATCGGTGTGAAAGTACTGCCAAACGTGATCCTTAATTAAACTTTAATTAAGATAAAGCTTTTATTTTTTTTTTCTTCCAAGAAAAGTAGCAGCCAAATGGGCCCTGGCTATTTTCTACCAAAATCTAACTTAAAATCATTTTGTATTATACCACAAAAATCATGCTCAAATAATATTAAGGCATTGATTTAAATTCACCAAATGAGAAATAGTTGAGATGGCATAATGGCCCACCGCAAAAAGTAGGAACGTGTGCATATCTGGCGTTGTATGAACAATGAAGGGGTTCCCTATCTCAATTTCTCACTTTCAATTATTTTCACATATAAGCCACTTTCATATTTTTTCAATTTTGTTTCGAGATGAAAATATTTTTACATTGATAACAATGATATGAGTTATATAATTTTCAATTAATATTGAGTGTAACTTATTGAAATATTTTAAACATAGCATTAAATGTTATTATTGTGTCCTTATTTTCTGCCTACTTATTTTCCACATTGTAAAATATTAAAATATGGAATTTAAAGTGATTTTTATGAAAATTTGAAATTCCTATTTTAACACAAGAAACCTACATTTGATATTTTAATAGAAGGAAAGATGTTTGTAAGGTATACACGTTGCTGCAGTTCTCTATGCTTTTTATTTATATGCAATTATATGCTTTAATTACACGGTGATAGATTTTAAACACTGACTTCTTCATAGACAATTTTCAGATTTATAAGAATTATCATATTAAATGATTTAAATATAATCTTTGTAAACTTTTGACCATAGATTATATTTATTATAGCTTTATATTTTAACACTAAAATTTTTACACAATATAAAATTGATAATCACTTAGTTAAAAGATTTTTTTTAGATATTATATGGTCCAATTCTATAACTAAGAACATGCCTAATTCTATAACTAGTTTATTAATAAAAGCCTTTGACCAGCACAGTCATGGGGCAATCCAGAACTAATGTAAACATCCCCATAAGAAAATATTTAAAGAAGATTTATATTTTTGCTCTCACCATCTTCTTCATCTTTCTCCCTCTTGTTATTGTGTTCACACGGTCACTAATAAGGTTAAGAAATATATATTCCTTCAGATTCTAAATAGTAGCAGTTAGATAGAATAAATTATTAGGGGAGCTATAATAAATGTTCATTTTTATGGTAAGTATTATGTCACTGAAAATAATCAAAGACTGATAGAGCAGTTCTTGACACATAAGAACAATAGCTATAGAGCTCAAAATGTTAAGTAAGCAGAGTACTATGGTAGGTCTCTCTGATATGTTTGTAAATAGTATGACAAGGTGTTGCTGAGAAGAAGGTGAGACTATGAGATGAGATGAAGAGCTAGGACTCAAACTTATCAAAAAGACAATTATTTATAGCCCTATGTATTCCATTTTATTTGATTCTGATTCAAATTAATCATATCTCCTTTTTGTAGTATGTATAAAAAGATATTAAGTTAAATAAACATTTAGATTAGTTCCACTCTAGACAACTTTGAGCTATTTCTAACAAATTATGTTTCTTCCTCGAGATATTTAGCTTTTTAAATTGAGTTTCAGTAAATATTGTATCATAGCACTTTTTGACCTCAAACCTAAATTAATATATAGTTTATTAAAAACAAGAAATTAGATTAGATGTCATTATGGTTGTGGAAACATAGTGCCACTGTTGTAATAAGAGCTGACAAAAGCATATTCTAATAGTGCAGTTGAGACTCTTATCATTTATACCATATATTCATAGAATATAATCTTGGCCTGTATGTATTATTCATAGTTTATGTCTTGGTGTCAGTAATCGCAGGGGTCATAATTGAATCCTCCTGCACATGGAGAACTCTAAGCACAAGGATGTTCACTCCAGAATTGTTTATAAGAAAATTGGAACTGTCCACAAATTACACCAACAGGAAGCTATCAAGTGAAATATACAATAGGTTATTGGGTAGCAATTTAATTTAAAAATAAAAATTTAAAAAGCTGTTTAATAAGATGATAAATTTTTGTCTTACTGGTAATTTTTAAAATTAAATTAAAAATTATCATAAAGAAAAAACATGTATAAGAATGTTCATAGAAGCATTCTTCACAATAGCAAAAACTTACAAATTCATTAGAGGAGGATAGATATATAAATATTTGTATGACCACATTAGAATATTTTATAGTAGTCATAAAACTTAACTACAGTGGTCTGCAACAATATCGTCTGATTTAAAACACCTATCAAATAAGAAAAGAAAGTTTAAAACAACTAGATTCAGTATGATATGCTTTGTATGCATCTAAAAATAACACAACCACACACTGCACAAATGCAACAAACATAAATAAAAAGGAAAACAAAGTACAAGATTCAGAGGATAGGATGGGGAGAGCTTATCGATAAGGGTTTTTTGTTAAATCAATCTGAATGATAGCTTACATGAAAAACAGATTGATGATGATGATGATGATAAAGATGATGAAGAAGATAGACAGATAGTGGTAGATAAATGATAAATATATATGTAGACAGAAAAATAAGAGAGTTAATGGTCAGGTATTATCATTGAAGATTATAATTACTTGATTTCTATATACTTAAATCCAGAGACAGAATGTGAAAATGAGAAAGGCATTATTATGTCTGAGTAGTTAGGATCATAAAAATTTCAACCATACTGATTTAGAACTGAGTCGCAATATAACAACTTAGTAATAGCGTTTGAAAGAAAAAGAATTATACAAACTCTTTAAGCCTTAGTTTCCTCATATGTAAATGGGTCAATTAGCAGTATCCTTCATACTGTTGTACAGCATATATATACAAAGCACTTACCGAAATGCCTGGTACAATATAATTACAATACAATTACAATAAGTGTTACTGTCATTACAAAAATAAATAAATAAAGCATAAAGCATAAAGCATAGAGTCTAGAATAAAATATTTCGAATTCTTGACATCACTATTTTTAAACAGCATAATAAGAAAGTATTTTTGTTTTCCTTTTCAATATATGCTAATTTTTCCACAATGAATATGCATTATAGAAGCCTGAAAATAGAGCCTCTATCCCTGAAAGATTAAGCATAAGACATTGCTATAGAATAAGACATACAAGCAAGTTATGCCAAGAGCCAAATGAGTGGGGAAAATAGTTCTACTATAGACTTCAGAGAGATGATTAAAGAATTCGCTGATTTGAGTAGTCAAAAATGTTCACAGAGATGAATCTTGGAGAAAGAGTATATTTTCTCAGAAAGAGATAAGTAGGCCTAGTGTCATAGGCAGACACAGTAATGCGAAGAAATAGTATAAGAAATAATAAAACACCTAAGAATAAACTTAACAAAGGATGTGAAGGACCTATACACTGGAAACTACAAAGTATTACTAAAAGAAATTGAAGACACAAAGAAATGGAAAGATATTCTGTGTTTAAGGGTTGGAAGAATCAACACAGTTAAAACGGTCATATTACCCAAAGCAATAAATAGATTTAATGCAATCTTTATCAAATCTCAATAGCATTTTTTAAAGAAATAGAACAAAAAAATTATCAGATTTTTATGGAATCATAAAAGACCCAAAATAGCAAAGCAATCCTGAAAAAAAGAAAAAAAAAAGAAAAAGAAAAAAAAAGAAAACAAGGCCAGAGGTATCACTCTGCCTGACTTCAAATTGTAGTGCAATGTGACAATAATCAGAACAACATGGTTTTGGCAGAAAAACAGACACATAGACCAATGGAACAGAATTGAGATCCCAGAAATAAACCCACATATATATGGGCAAATCATTTGTGAGAAAGGAACCAAGAAGATGCAAAGGAGAAAAGAAAGCCTCTTCAATAAATGGTGCTGGGAAAACTGGAAAGCCATATGTAAAAGAATGAAACTAGATTGCTATCAGTCATCACACACCAAAATTAACTCAAAACGGATCAAATATCTGAATATAAGACCAGGAACAATAAATTGCATAGAAAAAATAGTTACTAAATTCATGGACCTTGGTTTTAGGAAGGATTTTATGCATTCAACCTCAAAGGTAAGAAAAGTGAAAACAAAAATAAGCAAATGGGACTATAGCAAATTAAAAAGCTTCTGTACAACAGAAGAAATCAACAAAATAGACAACCTTCTGAATGGAAGAAGATATTTTCAAACAATGCCTCCAATAAGAGGCTAATATCCAAAGTATATAAAGAACTCATACAATTCAACAACAACAGAAAATCCAATTAAAAAAATGAGCAGAGGACCTGAACAGATATTTCTCTCAAGAAGACATAACAAACAGTCAACAGACATATGAAAAGATGTTCAACTTCATTAGCTAGTAAGGAAATGCAAATTAAAACCACAATGTGATATCACCTCACACCTGTAAGAATGGCTATTATCAACAAGACAAGTAATAGCAAGTGTTGGAGAGGTTGTGGGGGAAAAGGAACCATCATACACTCATGGTGGGAATGTAAATTGGTACAGCTACTATGGAAAATAGTATGGAGGTTCCTCAAAAATTAAGAATAAAATTACCACGTGACCCAGCAATTCCTCCTCTGGGTATCTACCCCCAAAATTTGAAAATATTTATCCATAAAGATATATATACCTTGATGTTAATTGCAGTTTTATTCATGGTGACCAAGACATGGAAACGACAAAAGGGTCCTGGGATGACTGGATAAAGAAGATGTGATGTGTATATGATAGAACAGTACTCAGCTGTAAGAAAAGTAGAAATACTGCCATTTGTGACAACATAGGTGGATCTTGAGATTATCATGCTAAGAGAAATAATCTATACAGAAAAAGTTGAGAACCATATCATTTCACTCATGTGGGAGGTATAAAACTAAACGCAACAAACAAGGCAAACAAAAACTCATAGACACAGACAACAGTTTTGTGGTTAACAGAGAGAAAGGAGAGAAACGGGAAGGTAGATATGAATAAAGCAGGTCAGATATATTGTGACCGAGATTTGACTTTAGGTAATAAACATACAATACAGATGATGTTATCGAATTATACAACTGAAACCTATATAATTTTATCACCCACTGTCTCCTCAATAAACTTAATTTAAAAAGAATAAAATAAAATAAAAATTAAATTAAATTTAAAAAAAAAGAAAAAAGAAATAATGTGTCATATTTTTTAAGGCATGAGTGAACTATTTGGTTAAGAAAATAGTTTTATAGGAGAAAATGGAGTCAGAATAAATAGAAAGTGGCATATTGTAGTGAGTCTTAATTTTCAAAGCCCAGAGTTTGTACTTTGCCTGATATGCATGGGAACTGTAGAAGATTGTAGAGCTAACTTATAAGGAAGTTGAGAAAGATTAAACTATTGAAGGATGCTGTTTTAGAAGCTTTTGACTTCTCCAAAAGCAAATGATGAGACTAAGGCTGGGCAGTTTATTTAGAAGAAATATCAGGAAGCACCAGTGAAGGAGAGAGGAAATGAAACAGGGAAAAGAGAAAAGTGCTAAAGTTGCACTAAGGAGCGGGCTGTCACTGTGGGCAGTTAGAGCTCAGGATCACTGGGTAGCAATCACGTGGAGCACATCTCATAATTTTCCCATTCAAAGATGGAAAGGCTGGAGTATTTATTCATCCACTCCCACCTCTTACTGATTGAAGTCCCCCTGAAAGTATTAACTCCCAGCACTTTCAGATTGCCTGAATGTGGTCAAGGAAGTTCCTAGGTAGCAGAGAAGGTCCTCAGGCAGAGGAAGAGAGGACCTCAGGCATGTGAGCATGCCTCAGTCTACTCATATAGGAGAAAATTCAGGAAGGTTAAGAGGAAATAAGACCAGACACCACCAACAGACATATTGAAAAGAAATAAAATTGGGAGAAAACATTCACAATAATGTTAAGCAATTAAAATCTGTAGCAAAAGCCCCTTCAAAATGACCGTATTCAGTGCCTTAAAATTCCATTTTAACATCTATTCTAAGAAAATAATGTGTAAAAAGATTGTGCAAAGACATGTTAATTAAAGCTCTATTTATATTGCTGAATTTGAATTGGAGGCGATTTCTGCCTAAAAGGTTTGATGGTGATATTGATAATTATATTGATGACAATGGTGGTGGAGATAGAACATGATGATGAAGGTAAAACAATAGTAAAAGTAGCAAGCGTTTATTGAGTGAAGAGAGGACACCTGACATGACTCTAAGTGTTCTACAATTAAGAACTTATTTGTTTTTCACAACTTTGTGATAATAATTTCTCCATTTTATGGATGAAGAAATGCACTGAAGAATTAACTACCTTATCCAAAATTTTAAAGCTATGACAGAAGCAGAATCAAGAATCAAACTCAGACATATTGACCCTTAAACATAAAATATTATAAAACAATGGAAAATGAGATTATCAAAGACATTATCATGTGAGAAAGTACTTATAATAAAATGTCAAATGTAACTATAAGATATAAAGTTGTATACACACATATGAATTTTGTCTTTAGGAACATTTTGAATTGAGCCTATATAGATATCACTCCAACTACAAATATATAAAAATGCTAGCTAATAAGTAATATCTTAAAAATGAGTCAAAACAAATTCTTGAATTTCAAAGAGAAAATGAAACTTAAGGCAGAATGGTACTATTACTAGTCTATGTTGCAGTAGCCGAGGTGAAATCATTTCAAACTGTAGGACCTATAAATTAGGACATGCAGTTTTAAGTTTTCATAAAACTTAAAAAAAAAAAAGCAACAACAACAAAAAACTAGCAGATCAGAGAGCACTAGAGCCTTATCTATGCTCAAAACTTCAAAACTTCTAGGTAGAAAAATAAACAGCCATCTATGAGGGGAGATCAAAAGCACAGGTTTGAACTAAACATAGATGTGGAGTCAAAATTCTGCCTGCATTTATTCATTAAAGAATATTTATGGTGTAAAATATAACAATTATAATAATTCCATATTTGGTGGAATTAAAAATAAGATGAAAGTAAAAAAAAAACAAACAATACAATAGCATCATGAATAAAAAAATGAAAATAAAGGGAGAAGTTTTAGTTAAAGTATGCTGTTTATTATACAATATAAAAAGAACAGGCATGCCTATGGACTTACTGGGTAAAATATGCCTGCTAAAATTCAAAGGTAATCACTGAAAGAAAAAAAAAGTGAGAGACTAACTTCTAAGACAATAAAAAGAAAAGATTTGGGAAAGGAAAACAAAAAATGTCAATAATGTAATAAAAAGGAATAAAAGAAATAAGTAAAGAAAAAAGATTGTAAATGAAATTTATATAACCATAATTCATATATACGAGCTATCCTAACAAAGGTAAAGAAGAAAAAACTTTCCCTTTAAGACATAGTTTCTAAGGTTATATTTTAAAAAATCTGTCTACCTGGTCTTTGTAAGACCAGGTAAATACTAACTAAAGCAGCTAGCATGACAATATTAATTTTAAGTAAATTAGGCTTTAAGGTAAAAGCAATTTAGATGAAAGCAGGTCATTCAATTACAATAAAAATACCAGCTCATTGGGAACATATAAATAATGACAAACTCTCTGAGACTAAAATAGCCTCAACATATGTTTAAAAAAAAAAGAATATTATAAGAATTTGAAACATATACAATGAACAGTGGGAAATTCTAACTTACATGTTTCAGAAACTGATTGAGCAGAAAAATATTTATAAAATTTTGTGTATTTGAATAGCTAAGTTATCATTAAAGAGGATACCAGTGAGAATAACAAAAATTCTAGACATATCACGTATTTTTTGACAAGGAGTCATGGTGTAGCTAAATGGTTTGCTCTGTCAAAACAATAGTAGTCTCAGTTATAGTACCTCTTGTATAATCACTACTTTCTTGTTTTCTGAACATATTTGGTAGTCTTAAGTTTAATAATAGTTTATTGGATGGTTATTAGATAACTTCATAGACTGGAAGTACTTGATAAAGATGTTTTATTATTAATTCTGATATAAAATATTAAAAATAATCATAAGGTAATGACATTTTTGTGATTCAATTAAACTTTACTAAATTTGTTGTGAAATTCTCTTGTTAAAGCAAGCAACAGAATGACACATACTACTGTTTTTTAAGTACATGTGTGTATGTATACATTTTTTTAAATATACACTTTTTAAAAAGTGTGTTGATGTATATAGTAGTAAATATAGTGGTATTTATATGCACTTATATTTGTATGGATTATCTCTAGAAGAATATACAAGAAACTGGCAGGAATGATTATTTCTGGGAGGATACTAGCCAGCTGGGAGACAGACTTAAGAGGGCGGTTGATGTTCACAGCACGCCTTGTGTTCATTTTGAATCACATGCATGTTTTACTTATTTGAATAAATAAAATTTACTTTCAAAATGCACATATTAAATGAAACGTTAGTGACAGTAAATAATTTGTATAGCTGAATATTCTTTACTGAAAAAAATAATGCTTGTGCATATATAACAGGATGTCAATGATGTAAAAATTATGCATAAAAATGAATTTATGCAAATATATTAACAGTAGTGTATGCTGGGTAATAAAATACTGGGGTTTGTTACTCTTTTTTTCTGAATGCTTATGTATGTCACATTGAACATGTAATTTGTTAAAAATCAAGGAGAAAAATCTTTTTAGTATTATTATAATTATGAGCGTGAGGATTAAAGATAGAATTGAAAAAGAAAAGACACATAAGAAATAAGTTTAAATGAAAGTTTTAACCAACTGGACATTGGCAAGTAACTGTAAAAAAGGATGTGAGGATTCTGAAGTTTGGCTTGCCCAAAGAGTAGTCATTATATGAAAAGAAAAATTAAGGGGAGAATAAGACATTTGAGTTTAAGGTGATAATAAGACACAAAATAGAGGTGCCTAGCAATTTTCGTTCTTCAGCGTTTTTAAATTAAAATTTAAAATACACCTTCCAAGAAGGTTAGTGAGCAGTTGTTTAGATTTCAAGGCCAATTATTAACTAGACCTATACGGCTTCTATAGCCTTAACTCTAAGATGGCAATAATAAATCAATGGTAAAAATACCAAAATAAATGATTGACAAGTTACAAATGAACTTATTATACATTAATCTCATTTACACTATGAAGAAGGAAAAACCAGTTGTTATAAGATTTATTTTACCAATGAGGAAAACTGAGATTCATGAAGGCATTAAATAGTTTGTCCCACAGACTAGAATTTAGGTCTTCTGATTCTATCCAGAGTTGTAGGTGAGTTCCATACGAGGTCAGGCCAATATATCCAGACAAATAAGATACTTCCTACATGATTGATAGATGCAGGTGTATTTTAAATTAGAACCTGTAAGTCATTATTTCTATCCTTTTTTTTTGTGTGTTCAGCAATTTTGTCATTAATTTTTTGCTTCCGTGTTCTAAAATGTGAATTTAATTCTTATTTTTCTATTGTATTAGCTAATTTGGTTGTTCTGAAAGTACATTTGGAAGGAAACTTCATTATTTTTATGTCTTTTTATCTCATATATGATTGCCATGAGCATAGCATCAACAGTCTTGAAAGAGAAACCTTAACTCTCATTTGGATATTTTTTAACAATAGCATAACTGAGTCAATGTGGAGTGGTAAGTATATAATTTTTCCCATGTTACATAATTTTCCCTTCATTTCTGATATTATTATTTGAGAGTCCTAATCCATGTTTGTAATACTGCATAATGCAAACATAAAAGGATGCCAATACCGTTATTTCTAGGGGGGAAAAAAGATGAAAAAGCACATTTTATAAACAACAACATATCCTCTCAGCATTGTCAATGGACAGGAGGTCTTATTGCTTGCCAGTCTCTTCATATAAACAGATCAGTTAAAATGTCAACATTTGAAAAACATCTAATCATGTTGATCTTAGCATTGCCACAGTGGTTTCTGAAGGCTTTCGTTAGTTATGGATGATGAAAAGACATCAAATATAGAAAAGAAATGTTCATTTGCAAGTCCATTTACTACTGTTCGACAATGACTTTTTTGAACTTTGAGTTAAAGTCTCTTATCCCCTGTTATAAATGTTTGTATCTTCCCAAATTTTATATATTGCGATTATAATCCTCAAAGCGATGGCATTAAGTGATGGGGCCTTTGGAAGGTAACTAAGTTATGAGAGATTAGTACTAGTGTACTTATAAAAGAGATTCCAGAGAGCTAGCTCACTCCTTTTACCATGTGAAATCACAGCAAGAAGGTGCCATCTATGAACCAGGAAACAGGTGCTCACTAAACACAGAACCTGTGGTCCCTTGATCTTAGATTTCTCAGCCTCTGGAATTGTAAGAAATAAATGCCTGTTGTTTATATGTTACTCAGTTTCTGGTACTTTGTTATGGCAGGCAGCCCAAATTGACTAAAAACACCACCTCATAGGCAGAAGTAGAATTAGTTTATGCTTTTCGATTTGATTTTTGTTTCTGGGCATGATTGTTTGTGTTCCTGAATTCACAGACGGACTAAAGTAGAGTTTTTTGACACTGACAGCTAAATTTTGAAACAGGTTTCCTCTAGATCTTTGACTTGTAGTATTTGTGCTAAATTGTACACCCAGAATTGTGTGGGGCAAAAATTGCACCAAGGACATAGAAAACCATCAGAACTCATATTTTCAAAATGAGGTCAAGTGGCTAATTAAGCTGGCAAATAGTCATCTGTTGGCATAACTACCAAACTCCAACACGGTTATTTGTATTTATGATTTGAGGTTCAAAATAATTGACAGTGCAACAACTACAGATATTGAAAAAGGAGATTATTGCTTTTAGATTTGACTCTTCATTTTCTTCTTCTGTCAATTAAACAGCCTTCCTACCCTCTCACAAATAGAATGTTTATTTTATTCTAGCAATAAGTATTGGGCAAGATATTTAACATGCTGATAAATTATGAAGTAAAGAAATTATTTTTATTGAAGTGTATTATTAATTAGAGCCTAATGAAATAGTTAGGTGGCCTTTTCAATTGACAGCTAGGAGTTAAAATTTGAGAGAGCTGTTTATTATATAGTACAAATTGCATCAAGATCCCAAAGTAGAGTATGAGGAAGTATGCCTCTATACACACTAAATGTTTTAATTTCTGGTGACTCTATCATGCAGCGATGATACACTAGCTACCAACTTCATTTTGATAGCATTTATTCTCATAGTTCTTCATTTCCTATGTGGAGGAAAGATAGTGGCCAGTTTTCCATTTCTCTGATACAAGTCAGTCTACACTACATACAATAAAACCATAGCAGAGATCTATCTAAAAGCCATAATTTGTTTAAATGGCAAATGCTTCTTTTATGCTCCTACCCTCAAAAAATTAAGCCTGAAAATGAGAATTGATCTACATACTCTTAAATAGCTTTATGAGTGTATTAAGAGAGAGTAAATGTTATGACTGTGTGCAGTATTATGTATAATGTTATACCAAAGCTATAACTATATCTATGTGAATATAACTTGATACCCATCTCCATTTAAAGATGTGTGTATCTGTGTTTCTGTGTGTATATACACAATGGAGAATGCTATTTAGGTCTCTAAATGATTTCTCCCTGCCCTTAATCTGTATTTAATCAGGAAACCATTCTGTAATGAGAAAACTGTTCATTTTAGTCTTTTATGTTTGCGATCCCAAGGTTCCTCCTTAGTGATTACATTTAGTAACTCCCTTTCGCTGTCTGAAAGCACAGGCAGTTTTTCCATAATAAAAACTGGATTAGCATGTATCAGGAAGAGACACCGCCAGCTGTCACTTTGAAATCAGACTATTCAGCCCTATTCGAGATGACAATGGATAAACTGATAAGTAACAGGCAGTTTTCCTATATTTATCTAGTAAGTAGTTAATATAGGCTAACACTTTCTATAATAAAGCTATAAGATGGGTCAAAACAGAAGAAAGTTCCATTTGAATATGATGTATATTACTGACAGAGAAAAATCCATTATAGGACATCATGCTATTTAATTTATTCAATGGAAATATTATAGTTGTCATTAATATTTCTACTTCTCTTTCCTAACGTGTTGCTATCTTCTTTTGTATTCAAAATTATATTACATTTGCTGGTTAATTCAAGAATATATATGTTTAAAGGCAGAATTCAAAATGATTAAAATTTTAAGAAATATCTTCTTAGAACTTCTGCAAATCATGGTATTTCAGAGAATTCTCTGTAACCAAAGTTAGTAAAGAAATTTTAATTCTGACTGTATTTATTTAGTAAGTGGTATGCTTCAAGCAGACTTCAGATATTGCTCAACACAGTTAAACTGTTCATGATATAGGCAAACTAAAATAAAGAACAAATGAGTAATATGTACCAATGAGAGACTTAGGAAGACTTACTCCTGGCAATGGTTATTAGTAATCAGGAAATTAGGAGAGCCAGGTACTCTGATCATCACCACGCAACACAATGGTTTTGGAGTTTAAACAATAACTGTTGGATTTGGAGCCTTTTAGTTAAATATTTTGTTTTAATTTTCTTTATTAATTGTTTAAATTACAAAATAATATATTCTCTTTTCAAGTTCTCTCCATCACCCTCTTTTATTTCCACCCTCTCAGCTAATTTGTATTATCAGACTGGTGTCTGTCTTTGCATTAATTTCTCCATGTTAGAGATGGTCAGGCCAGCACAGAGAGGTTAGTAAAAGGGCCAGGATTTCAGTGAAGGCAGTTTCACTCAATACCTACATCAAAACTGTTGTGCTAAAAGGCTGCTTCTATTATATTTGGAGACTGAAAGAGTTAATGGATAAATGAATGAATGAATGTATGAATGGGGTGAGATAAAAGTTAAAGTTGATTAAAGTTGAAAACTTGCTCAGTTTGGGGCAAGTGAATTCCATTATTAATAGATATTGGTCACAGAGAGAAAGAAGAGGTTTGGAGAGGGAATGATATAATAAGTTTATTTTGCTGAATTTAGTTACATTCTAGCACACATATGGACTTTAGATATTAGTAGGATTTTCAGTTGCTGATGTTCAGCTGATACAACAGGAAACAAAAAAGTCTGAGTTGGATATATAGAAAGTATTAGTATTTAGGTAGTGCTTCTAGCCATGTGTAGGAAAGATATCAAATCACTTGGTGATGCCATGCAAGTTTCAAAGAAAAGAAAACTAGGGGAAAGGAAAAAAAGAGTGAAAAGAAGTAGAAATCTAAGGATAAACAAGAAAAAGTGGAGTCAGAGAAGATAAGGAAGTTGAGTTCTAAAAATAAAAAGACAAAAATGTTCATCACTTCAGAGAAGCAAATTAAAGAAAAACTAAAAGGAGAACATTGGATGTGGCAGTTGGAAAATTATTTTACATTTTGCCAGAACAATTAGTGGAGAGGTAGATAAATTGAGATGGTGTTAGAAGACATTTTTACAAAGCTAGCTAGGAAAGAGATCAGTTATCTGAAGGAGGGTGTGGGTCACTGGGTCAGTGTAGTTTCATTTATATTGCTGCACATGATTTTGTTTTACTTTAAATAAGAGAGATAATTGTGTATATTTACAAGCTTCAAGAAAAGAGTCAAGGTGGAGGTAAGCAAAGTCTTGCTCACCATTGTAGCTTTAGCATCTTCTACAACATTCCTTACTGACTGGGTGTTAGACCTCCTGAACTCTATGATTTGAAGAATAATAATGCACAATATTCTTACAGAGAGAATTTGACTCTCTGAACATTTTTATTTAACTGTGGATATATTTCACTCTGAAAATCAAACAACAGCAACAACAACAACTATATGTGGCTGAGAATCTGAGAAAGGATTAGAAAGTCACCAACTCCACATGTTCTAGTTAATATACTTAACCCTCACCTTCCCTTTCTTGGGAATAGAATCTCTGGTTCCTACAGTTCCCACCTGGTCTTAAAGGGCCTTTTCGAGAACCTGAGGCACTGCCAGGCTATGGACCCAAAGATGCTGGCCTTTACCTTCCCCCTTATTTTCACCCTGGGATACGATATGTGTGGTGTTTACTGGGTTAAAAGACTGAGGTAGTTCAGGACCCTGACAGTATACAACATTCCAATGTATTCATGTTGAACTCATGCTCACCCAGCCTCAGCCCTTGGCAGACACTGGGCAGAGCTTGCAAGACTGCCACCTACTGCTTTGCCCCAGCTACCTGGAGCTAAATATTCCCAGAGACTCTATTAACTTTCCAAATGCTAAGAAGCTATTTTATGTTAATATTTCCATTTATTTTTCTTGGTACCAGAGTTTATACCTTGCAAAGTGATTGTTCAGGTCATAATGTGACATACACACACACAACAAGTATCTGTATGTATTAAAATACATATATATATATAATATATTCAGATATTATATACAATATCAAAAATATGATTTTGTAAAGTTACTATGATACAGAAATGTAAGGATATGCCGGATGAAAACAAAACTGTCTAATTTGATAATACTAATATACTCTTAACTTTCAAATTTAAAGTTTTAACATGTAAATCTTGAGCATTTTTAAAGGTTTTTGGACATAAGATATTTTTAGGAAGGAGGAGATTCAAAAAATAGGATCACATATATCAAAATTACTCTGCTTTTTTAGTAAGAAAATAAGTAAAAGAATTATCTAAATTCTCATTTCCGTACTCATTTTGAATTTATGCTTAATTAAGTAGGCCCTTTTGGAGTCTCAAGCACTTTCACATGTGAATGTCTATTTTAAGAGATCAATGGACTATTTTCCAACATTATTCTTTGTTATTTTACATTCTCTTTATGTGTGTTATTTGGCCAGTTTCTTTTTGATTACCTTAATGTCTTTCTTTTTTTAAGATTACAGATATACTCTTAGTCATTTTTGCCATTATTTATAACACCCAAAAATAACATGAATAAGGATTTTTCTTTCACCATTGTTTCACTAAAATAAAATTAACCTTAAGTTTATAACTGTGGAAAACCTTAAATAGACTAGCTTATCAAAGAGGAGTAAAAGTTTTTCTAAAATTTTCTGTGTATAATTTTTATAATCCTGTACTTGACTTGCTGTTCCATTAACTTGTCTATTAAGATTTGATTTAGAACTATCATGACTGAATATGGATAATATCCCATGTCCCTGTCTCATAACACTGATGTATATAAGTCAAGTTCAAAATAATTACTTCAATAATTTTTTGCCAAGTAATTAAAAACACATAAAATGATCCTTAAAATTATCAGAGATCTGAAAAACTCTCTTTTTGATTACCCATTAGTCATTCACTCCTAATCTTCTTTGTGAAGAGAACCTGATTTTGTTTGAGTATAGAACAGTAGGTCACATGCTTTAGAGGGGGTTGGGCACTGCACCAAACCAAGTAGATAAGTCTTGATTAGTGAGAGCCAGTTATGATGAACCTGGTTTCTTTGACTGAAGTTGTTCTAGAATGGGCTTGTAATTAAATTCTGATGAATGAATCTTAGAAAGAGAATATTTGGTAAATCTCTTATAAAGAGGTATCAGAAAAAGGATGTTCTCATCTAGGCTTTGAATTGTGTCTCTGTATGAGTATAGGATGCTTGGAGTTTTGTAGCCATTGTATGACTATGACAAAATAAATCTGAGGTCAAAGTCAACATGATGAGGATGGCAGAGCTGAGCTATGAAAAGTATCTAGATTTTTATTATATCACATAAATTTGAATTCACCAATCTTGAAATGTTCCTATCTTTTCATTCTTTGCTGAGAAAAAGAAAAAGTTTAGCAAGGCCATAGGATATAAATAAGGTCAATATAAAAAATGGTATTACTATATACTAGTATCATACAATTGAATTTTTTAAATGTCATTAAATAAAATATTTAGGGATAAACTTAAAAAGATATGTATAAAACTTATGCATTAAAAACTACAAAATTTTGCTGAAAGAAAAAAGAGAAGACCAAGACATTTATTTATAGATTTTAATGTAGTTTCAATCAAAATCTAATCAGATTTTTTGGTAGAAATTCAATGATTCTAAAATGTATGTGAAATATAAAGACCTAGAATAACCAAAATAATTTTGAAAATAACGAACAAAGTTGGAGGACTTATTCTACTCTATTTTAAGACTTAAAGCTATAGTAATACATTGTGGTATTGGCAAAAGAGTAGACATTTAAGTCAATGGAATATAAAGTCAAGAAATAGAATTTTATATATATGGTAAACTGACTTTGACAAATGTACCAAGATAATTCAAGGGGAAAAAATAGTCTTTTCAAAATAGTTCTGGAACAGTTGAATATTTATATATAAATATAAACAAACAAAACTTTATTCTTACCACTCAGCATTTGCATAAATTAACTTGAGATGTATCATAGATCTAAATGTAAAAGTTAAACCTGTAAAGCTAATAAAAGAAAACAGGGGAGAAAACATTTGTGACCTTAGGATAGTCAAGGGTTCTTAGATATTATTCCAAAAGCTGGATCCACAAAAGGGAAAAAAAAAAATGTTACACTGGACTTGACCAAAATAATAATTTTTAAAAAGTATTCTCTTAAAATAAAATAAAAAAGAAAGGAAAACTTCAATCCAGAATATGTAAAGCCATCTAAAAACTCAGTAGTAGGAAGATAATCAACCCCATTTTAAAAATGAGCAAAAATGAGCAAAAGACTGAATAGCACTCTTCAAATGAATTTTAAACAAGCACATAAAAGTCAACACGACTATTTATTAGGAAAATATAAATGAAAATCACAGTAAGATATTTTTCTATACTCAACTGAATGGCTACAATTAAAAACGCTGACCATACCTAGTGTTATTGAGAATGTGGAAAAACTGGAACTCTAATATACTGTTTGTGGGAATGCAAAGTGGTAACGGCCATTTTAGGAAACAATTTGACACTTTTTACAAAGTTAAATATACATTTACTATATGACCCAGCAACCTACTCCTAGATATCTCCCCCAAGAGAAATGAAAACATGTATTCTCATAAAGATGTGAACTCCAATAGTCATAAAATCTTTATTAATAATAGACAAAAACTCAAGTGTTTATCAATTTGTAAATAAACAATTTGAAAATATCCATATAATAGAATACAACTCAACATTGAAGAGAAAAAAATGCTACTGATTGATGAGCATAACAATATAGATGAATTTTAAAATATTATGCTAAATAGAAAAGGTAAAAAAGCTGCACACTTTATGATTCTATTCATGAGAAATTCTAAAAACGTAAAGATAGCAAACTGATTAGTTGTCAGAGGTTGGTGGTGGGTTGGCAGCAAAGAAAAAAAAGGGTATTTATTAGGATGCTGGAAATATTCTATATCATGATTGTGATGTGAATTATCCAACCACATATACTTTTAAGACTGATTGAGTTGTACAATTAAATTTGACTTTATGTAAATCATATATCAATAAAACTGATGTTTAAAAAAAGTATCTGCATTTTCTTCCTGCATCCCGTTCACCTTTCTTGATCATATCCAACATAGAAAAAGAATACCTAACCTGTGAGCCTTTGAAACTCTGACCATTTTGGAGATGTGAACACTTTGGAAAATGTTTCTTTTGCCCCCTCTCCCCCCATTCTAACTCTGAAAATTAGTATCTGTTCCAGGAATTATTATTCCTTGGGATTAAAGCACTGGCTGTGCAAAAGTATCCTGTTTCTTATTGCAACAACTTAGATGTTACTGGAGCTCTAACCAAATAATCACATAAGAGAGAATAGTATACGGTCAGTCTCTTTTCTTCTTGTGCTCCCTGAGATTATACAAATTTGAGTGTGTAAAAGTGTACTAGCAATAGAGCTCATCAAGTACATCAACCTCAGTCTCTGAATAGATTTGAAAGAGATTACCAATCATTTTTAAATCTGTGCTTCTCTGTCTCTCTTATATAGCAAACTGGTTTTTCATATATAAATTCCATTTTTACTTTTTACAATTAAGAAAGTTTGCAGCATTTAAAAGTGAATTAACAACCATCTTATTCTAAAATTCAAATTGAAATGCTTTTGAGATGTAGATATGTTTAGTTAACTCTTTATTGCCACTTTTTTTGGCAGACTGTGAAGAAAAACTGTATTTATACAGCACTTATAATGTTACTAGAGCCAAGAAAAGTGAACAATTTTCTGACAAGAACTCCATCCTTATGCCTCAACAAAAGAGACTTAAATAAATCTCAGTTCTTAATCTGAAAACCGAGATGATTAAACCAAGAAAATCACATTTGGCATTTTAACACTTTACTTCTCTTCCCACGTCCATTATGTATTACAACCAATTTCATTTTTATTATTATGATTGTTATTATAATAGGAAGTTAATTGCTCCACAACAACAGAAAGATTTGAGAGACACAAAGGTGTATTTTGATTATCTTCTAACTTCAGATGCTAACTTGAACAATTCTCTATTTTATTCTTTAGTCCTCTTGAATATAAAAGGATAAAAATAGCTATAACAGCCAACAGTTCATATGGTAAGGACAGATCTTTTAAACATGATAATCACAGATTCTCTATACTTGTATGCATAAAAATTATTTAGGCAGTTTTATGTATGTTTTGAGTTTTCTTTATTATTTTAGGCATATCTTATTTTTCTAAAGAGCCAATCTATGTTCTCTGTTCTTTGGAAGAGACAAAATTTTCTCCTTTGATTGCTGAATGTCTTTAATTTGTACATACCAACCTTGTTTTGGGAAACTCTACAAGGATCTCCAAACTATTTTTATTCACTTATTCACTTTTTTAATTTAAAAGTAAAAATAAGTAAATTTTAGGAAGGTGATGAATAAGTGGAAATCTAAAAATTGGAAATATCAGGATCTTCCTAGATGCATATAATTCAGGTCATAAGTTCTAATATGCTTCTAAATAATAAAAAAAGTCAATAATAAACAAAAAAGCTAGAATATTAGTAGTTTCATTTTATTTGAAAATCAGCAAGTTTAGGCTTTGTTTTTTCTTTTCCTCGTGAAAAATAATTCATATTTTCTGGAACTGTTTTAAGATCATTTAGTAATAAGCTACAAACATTTTTAGCTGGTGGAAAAGCTGGTCTCACAGTACAAACAATACTTCTTGGTTTGAAAGAGGGGGAGCTAAAGGCCAAAGGGTAAATTCCACTTGTAACATGCTGCATATTTTTGTGGGCAGAATCAATGCCAGAATGGTCAACAGCCTTTATACCAGCAGGCTAGTTTGTTGCTAATGGGATCAACTTCACTGGGATATGATGGAAAGTCACTTTGAAAACCTAAATGTATTGATAAGTCGTGAAAAATTAATCAATGTCTTATAATTGTTAGATTTATGATTTCTGCATTTGCTTCATGAAAATCTGCTCTGTGAGGTTTTGCCTTTTTTTTAATTCAGAGTGTAGGAAGATAAGGAGGATGTGAGGAAGAAAAAGCCTGTGAAAGAGTTTGTTTATAACATTTTTTTCTTATTGTTTAGAAGAATTTTTAAGCCATTATGGAAAAGGCCAAAAATAAGAAGAAGGAATAATTAGAAAGACAATATTTTTAAGATTTCTTTTGAGAATAAGGGTAAAGAAATAATAAGCCAGCTATAAAGAATGTCTCTCCAAATCCAGGTTTCATCTAATTAGAATCTGGCAGAAGTAACAGTTTAAAGCATTTTTTAAAAAATATTTCTATACAGGGGGCTGTATGAGAAAGCATAGGTCCAATAGTGAAGAAAATAAAGAAATCAATAAGATGTCCCAAGTCAAAGAGGAACATTCTTGTACTATACCTCTCTAAGTGTTGTTTTCATATTAACCTGAAGAAGTAAAACTTCAAGAGCAAGAGAAGACTATCAAATGTGGTGAAAAATACATTGTTTGGGTTCAAAACAAATTCTTATTATTATGCTCAATATATATTTGTAGTGTTTACCTATGGAGGTAAAATATTTGTAGCAGACTAATCAAATATCTACTTTGAAAATGTGACATTCGAAGTTGTTGACTGTTAATTATTTACATTTTTTTCCTGCATCATTCAGACCAATAAATATTTCAAATAAAAAATAAAAAGGATTTTAAAAATTAGCCAAAAAAGATCAGTTTATGGTCTGCATGTCAGGAGCTTGGAAGTTGCCACTGTGCTGTAATAACAAGTAAAAAGTGAACAGACTGAAAATTCAACTCTTCTTAGGTCTGTCAGAGACAGGCAGACACAGGGCAAACTGCTGTCACCAAGCTTAGAGACAGGCATAGAGAGGGAATCTCTACTAACTGTGGAGGGAACCAGTGCCTGATATGAAAACCTGAGCAGTAGGCTTATTGCTGGAGGCTTATTATGGATATGTCAGTGAGTTAAAAACTCCAGGGGAATTCAGTCATAGGGGGGCCTCCATAGTACTGTGATATTTACCTCCATAAGCTTGATCATAGTAAATACTGAGGGGAAAAATCACTTTTTGCTTCCAGCAGACAGGTGGGAAAGGAATCATTTTGAAATACACCAGAGCACTCTGTTCTTAACAAGGCCTGTCCTCAGAAGGAAGTAGTTAACCAGAACCTGACCTACTAGGAAGAGCCTACCTGACCAAAGAAAGGGAAAGGTCCAACTTCAGCTCACTCTTGCTATCCTATCCTGCCTAAAGGGGGAGAAAAAACTGAAAAACACTTGTGAAGTTTACCATCTGGAGGCAGGCTCACTAAAAGACTGAGACCCAACCAGTAGACTACAAAACACTTCTCTACTCCTCTACAAAAAAACCTACAGCAAACATAATACTTAATGATGAAAAACTCAAAGCTTTCTCAGGAAGAACATGTACAAAGCAAGGATGTACCCTCTCACCATTTCATTTCAGTTTCATACTGAAAGCTCTATCAATGCAATAAAATATTAAAAGAAAATATAATGTATACAGATTGAGAAGAAAGAAATAAAACCATATTAGTTCATAGAATACATGATTATCTATATAGAAAATCTGAAAGCATTGGCAAAAATACTCCTGAAACTAAGAAGTGATAGCATCAAGTTTTTAGAACACAGGGTTAATACACAAAGGTTAATTGCTTACTTATATACTAGCAACAAGCAAGTGGAATTTGAAAGTCAAAACATTTACCTCTTAGCACCCTCCAAAAATGAAATACTTAGGTATAAATCTAACAAAACATGTACAAGATCTATGTGAGAAAAAACTACAAAACTCTGATGGAAGAAATCAAATAAGAAATAAAATAAATGAAGAGTATTTTTATGCTCACTGAATAGAAAGACAATATTATCAAGAATAATAGTCATTCCCGATTTGGATCCTATAGGTTCAATGCCAAAATTCCCAATCAAAATTTCAAGCAAAAGTTATTTTGTGGATATCAACAAACTAATTTTTAAAGTTTATATAGAATAGCAAAAGACTCAGGATAGTGAACATAATATTGAAGACCAAAGTTGGAGGATTAACACTACTCAACTTTAAGACTATAAAGCTATAGCAATAATTACAGAAAAAAAATGATGAAAGAATAAACAAAAAGATCAATGGAAAAGAATAAAGAGCTCAGAAATAGACTCACATAAATATAATCAACTGATCTTTCATGAAAGAACAAAGGCACAGCAATGGAGCAAAAATAGTCTGTGACAAATGGCGCTGGAGCAACTGGACATCCACATGCCAAAAAACAATGAATGTAGACACAGACCTTATACACTTCACAAAAATTAATTCAAAATGCATCACAAACTAAATGTAAAACACATAAATATAAAACTCTTAAAAAAATGACACAAGAGAAAACCTATAACCTTGGGTATGACAATGACTTTTAGATACAACCCCAAAGGCATGATTCCCGAAAGGAATATTTGATAAGCTGCACTTCATTAAAAGATAATGTCAAGAAAATAAGAAGACAAGCCATAGACTGCTAAAAAATATTTGCAAAAGATGTATCTGATAGAGGGCTGTTATCAAAATACACAGTCTTAATATCCAACAATAAGAAAACAACCTGATTTTTAAAAATCTACTAAAGATCTAAGCAGATACTTCACCAAAGGAGATACATAGATGACAAATAAGAATATAAAAAGATACTTTGCATCTTAAATCATTAGGGAGATACCAATTAAACAATAATGAGACATCACTAAACATCTATCAGAATGGCCAAAGTGCAGAACACCAATGACATCAAATGCTGATGTAGATGTGGAGCAAAAGGAACTCTCATTTATCACTGGTGGGGATGCAAAATTGGCTGGCCACATTGAAAGACAACTTGGCGGTTTCTTACAAGGCTAAACATATTCCTACCATGCGATCCAGCAATTGCACTCCTTGGTATTTACCCAAAGGAACTAAAAACTTCTATCCATGGAAAAACTCATACTCTAATGTTTTTAGTAACCTTATTCATAATTGAAAAAACTTGGAATCAACCAAGATGTCCTTCTGTAGGTGAATGAATCAATAAACTGTGGTACATCCAGAAATAAGAATATTATTCAGCGCTGAAAAAAAAAAAAAAAGCTATTGAGTCATGAAAGAAACATGGTAGAAACTTAAATGCATAATACTTAGTGAAAGACGCCAATCTGAAAATGATACATACTGTCATACTGTTCTGCAAAAGGCAAAACTATGGAGAAATAAAAAAGATGAGGAGTTACCAGGTGTTGAGAGGCTGAAGGTGAAGGGAGAGAAGAATAAGTGGACCATAGAATATTTTTAAGTCAGTGAAAACGTTCTGTTTGATACAATAATTATGGATACATGTCATTATACCTTTGACTGAACCTATAGAAAGTATAACACCAAGATTGAACTTTAATATGAACTATAGACTATAGGAGATTCTGATGTATCAATGTATGTTCATCAATTATAACAAATGTACCACTTTGATGGAGATATTGATAATGAGAGAAACTGCATGTGGGGGGACAAGCGGTATGTGGAAAATCGCTATATGTTCTCCCCAATTTCGCTTGTCTAAATAAAAAAATAAAATGCCAAAAAACCTAATCAATATTTTAAAAATACCTTGCAGATGTGTACCTCCAAAACTATTCATCTAAAGTATGACTTGGCAGATAGGTATTAGACTTAGGTGGGTGATTACTTCATGAGTTATACAAATGCCTAATCACTATGTTGTGCACCTGAAATTAATAATATTGTATGTCAACTGTAATTGAAAAATAAATGTTAAAAAATTATAATAAGAAAGAAAAGAAAGAAAGAAAGAAAGAAGAAAGAAAGAAAGAAAGAAAGAAAGAAAGAAAGAAAGAAAGAAAAAGAAAACTTGGAAGTCATTAGTTACCATAACAAATTTTAAGGACTCCTAGTGGAAAGTTTTATGAGTGAAGATATTTGGGTTAAGTGCCATCCATTTTATTATTTGTGGGTTAAATGGACAAATCAATTTGCAAGTCTGGGGTTTAGTTTTCCCATAAATAAAATAAAGGCTTCCTAATTTGCAAAGTCATCTCAAACTTTGAGTGACACCATTATTATCTCATAGATGGCATTAGGTGCCAGCTGTATGCTCTCACTAATTTTCCTACCTATTCTTCATCAATTCTTCTCAGTCCCATTCAATCACAATTAATTTGAGAAGCTAATTCAACATAAAAGGTTAAAGAGCAATGGGTTAATTTTTACTGTGTTCTATTTTTCAAATAACATTAAATAGAAAAAAACAGAAGGTTTAAATCAAAATAATTATCAAATGTATTGAGAAAGCAGACAACTTAGCTGATCCAAGGGGAAAGTAATAATTTGTAATTCATTATTTGGCTCCTTAAATCTGTCTGTACTATCCTCCTCCCCACCTAAGTTTCTGTATCTTATATGGTAATGTCTTAGTTAGCTTAGACTGTCATAAAAAAAAAAAAACAACAGAGTGTGTGGCTTAAAGAATAGAAATTTATTTTCTCACAGTTCTGAAAGCTAGAAGTCCAAGACCAAGGTTCTGGCCTATTTGGTTCCTAGTGAGATCACTCTTCCTGGCTTGCAGATGACACCTTCACATTGTGTCAGGAGACAGAGAGAACGGGTGAGATAGCAAGCTCTCTTTTGTCTCTTCTTATAAGGATACTAATCCTATTGGATGAGGGCCCCAGTTTTATAATCTCATTTAAGCTTATTTCCATAAGGCCTTATCTTGAAATATAGTCACATTGGAGATTGGGGCTTCAACATATACGTTTTGGAGCGACCCAAGCATTCAGTCCATGACAGATAATATAAGCATCTACTCTGGCAAGCGGATTAGAAACTGTCTGACTCCTCTCACTTTTTGGTTCTTAAGATAGATTGAATTCTTTAAATTGTATTTCAAATTCTGCTTCTTCCTCTTCCCTCCTCCTAAACACTTCTTATTTTGTTACATTTTTCCATACATATACAGTGATCGTTATAAAACAATAATGGAATTCTAGTGACCCAAATAGTGACATTCAATGTGTGTTTGCATACACATGCATGTTGTGCCTGTGTGTATTAGTGGCAGGTGAGAAAATGTTGGGGATGAGTAGAGATGAGTCAAATCAGAACACAGAAAAAGCTTTTTAAAACTTTTTTTCAGAAGCTTTCTTCTCCACTTGTTAAGCTTTCATTTTTAAAAATTTCTTACATTGTGGTGATAGTCAACTTCTTTCTTCTTTTTTGCCCAACTGCAATGCTGTATCATGTTCTAAATCACTGATGTTCAGAAAAAGTTCCACATTCTTTATCCTGAGATTTATTACAGAGAATGACAACAATTTATACTTTTAGGCTAAATGTGCTTTATGACACATATGAACATACACTGTATTTGAACTATCCTAGACTATTCATAAGTACTAAATATTATTCTAGAAGAGCAGTTCTCAAATATTTTGGTATCAGAACTGCTTTACTTTTTTAACCATTATGGAAAAACACAAAGCTTTTTATTTACTTACATTAGACCTATTGATAGTTACTATATTAGAAATTAAAATGGTAAATTAAAACAAGACAAGACAGCATACATTCTATTAGTTTTCAGAGTGATAATGTAATGAGACATCATGCAACTTTTGAAAAACACATAGTTAGGAGAGAACGAGGTTAAGGAAGCAAAATAACATCCCAGCATCATTACAAAACGAGATTAACTTTGCAGACCTCCTAGAAGAGGTCTTAGCGGGGACATGGGTCCCCAAACTATACTTTATGAATCATGACTGTAAGCTATTTGGAATCACTGAATCAGTCTGGAAAGTTTTTGATACTTAATCACCTCATCCTTAATTTTACTTTCCCCTACAAGGTCTCACGTAAATGGCAATTTCTCTATAAAACATTTATTGACCTATTTATTTTATAATAGTTGGTGTGGTAACAAAAAAAAGTATTGATACAATCTACATCAGAATAACTAGATTAAATAAAAATATTTGTTTATAAAACAATATATTTATATTATATTATGATACTAAATTTTAAGGGTAGAGGAACAGGATCTGCTGATGGATGTAAAGAAACAGAGAAGTCAAGGATGACTGCAAGGTTTTCCTGAGCAACCAGAAGCATGAGATTTCCATTGAAGGCTATGAGAAATGAGATTTAGAGCAAGAGGAACATAAGAAGCTTGTTAATGGCAGCTAAAGTGTGAAAGACCTAATCAAGATGTGAGTACTAATTTGATATATTAACCCGGAGATTAAGGGAGACATGGGTGGGAGATATAAATTTGGAAATCATCAGCATATGAGACTGGATAAAATTATCTGAAGAGATGACTTCAAATAGAAAAGGCAAGAAAACTAAAACCGAGCCCAGGACTCTCCAGCAATTAAGGTTAAGGAGATGAGATGGAATAAGCAAAAGAGACAGATAAGGAGTGGTCTCAGAGGGAGAAAATAACTACTCCAGTGATTATGTAGTGAAAATCAGATACACAAACATATTTCAAGGGGCAAAGAGGAATCAAAAATGTACAAATGTTGCTGTTAGGTCCAAGGGTGTAGTGTATGGTTGTACAGCCCCAGAGGCATCATTCACATACATTATTTTGTGTCTCCTGAACAAGCATTATCAGCTGCTGGCATCTTACTAGTATCTATTACAAGGAGGACTGAGAATTGACAATTGAATTTATGGAGGTCACTGGTGGCTCTGATAAGAGCAGTTTTACTGTAGTTGGAGATAAAATCTTAGTTAAAATGTTTTGAGAGAAAACAAGAGATGTTACATTGGAGAAAGTAAGTACAATTCTTTCAAGAATTTTGGTATAAATGAGAGTGAAAATTGGGTGATATTAGAAGGAGATCTTAAGTCATGAGATTTTTTTAAGATGGTAAATTTTATTTCATTTTTTCTTGTTTTGTTTTTTGTTCATTTAAACTTTTCAGGAGAAAAGAAGAAATTAGTAATACAGAGTAGGGCAGAGGATTGCATGAGAAATGTCCTCAAGTAGGAAAGAAGAAAGTATCTAACACACAATTAGAAGGCATAGCCTTGGCTAGGAGCATGGACAGTCAATCTTCAATAACAGTAGAAGTGAAGTATATGGGCACAGATGAAAGTAAGTAAGTAGATACAGTAAATATTGAGAATATCTACTTTAATTGGTTTCTTTTCCTAAAACAAATAAATAAAATAAACAAACATACAAAAACAGCAATGATTTTCACTTCAAAGAAGAAGAATCAGAAGGAGGCCAGGATGGTTGAGGCAAGAAGAGAAGGTAAAGGTAGTAACAGTCATCTAGAAGAGGGGAAGAGTAATGAATTATGGAAATGTAGAATTCTTAGGCAGCATTAAATGTCCACTGGAATTTAAGGGTTCTAAAATGAATTAAAATAGTGATGACAAGACCTTGATGGGTTTCTTAAGGTCCACTCCTAAAGACCCTGTGGCTAGAAAACATTTCAACATAATTGGGTCTTTGTTATCTTATGTATTGTGATCATGTATTTGTGTGTGTAATTGTATGCATTTAAAAACATTTTTTTTTCCTGAGAAAGAATACAAAGAATTCACCTGACCGATAAGGCAGTTCTTGCCACAAGAAATGTAAGAATCTTTGGACTCCAAGGAGTAGCCATAAAACTAGGAGCCAGGCATCAATTAGAGAACAAGAAAGGAAGGATCTCCTGCTTGACCTTTGCTAATAGAGGCATGGTAATTCTGGCTTTGAGGGTCTGTCTTAACTCTGAACAAGGACCAATCAATATTTGTTGAATAAATAAATATACTTGCCCCAAAATCTGGGCCACCCATTCTTAAAGGTAAATTCTTAAATATCTTTCAATCTCTTGATAGGCTAAGAATGACACACTACAATGCCTGTCTTATTTAATGCTTTTTGGTTTGACTTTTTTTGTGTGTGTCAGAAATTACATAGTGTAATTAATGGCCTATAAATATTTTTCACTTTTTTATTTTAATTTTTCGATGCAATTTTATTTTCTGTGGCATTCTTATAGTATATAACATTATATTTTAAAAAGAGAAATCGAGTTTCTCTGTTTAAAAAAGTTGCTTAATCTATTAATATTTATCATGATTCACTGGTTTGTCTGAGATTATTCCTGCTGTATTTTTTTTAGGTGTTCTACTTAATTTGCTTTCTTATAGTTCTTGTGTTTTCTTTCCTTTCCTATTAATAGTTGGATTGTTCAAATTTTCTTTCTTTGTTTGTCCTCTATTTATCTAAGATTTTGGAAGTTATATGTCCATTTCCATTCTCATGTTAAAATTTTAAACAGTGTGTTTAAACTTTGAAAAATGATTGCCAAGTGTAATTTTTATATTATTCCCTTCCATGAGATAAATATAAACAAACAAACACACAAACAAACAAATGATCATGTGTTCATATGCTCCCTTTCCCAAGTTATTGTATGTTTGGATTCACAAGGTAAGAATTTTTTTTTTTAGATCCAATTCTTTTGACTTTTGTAATTTTTTGAGCTTTTACTTAGATAAGGCATTAAATTTTTCTACCTCAATTCTCCACTGTATAGAATTTATAATCAAATGTGGGCTCACTCTATCCTGTCAGCATTTTATTACCAGAACATACAAACTAAAGCTGTAATAATTTCAGTGTGTATTTGTTGCAAAAGGATATACATTGATTAGTAAAAGAGAACAGAGTCCTGAAAGAGGCAACTGCCAACAAGAGCATTTAAGAATTTGAACTATTTAGGAAAAAAATGGAGTGTTTCATAAATGACCATATGATAATTGGCTACCTATTTGGAAAATATAGTTAAATGTCATACCCAAAGTGTATTTCAGATAGATAGACAAATGTAAAACTTTTTTTAAATAGCACATTTGGAAAAAATTTAAAATATTTTAATAGTCTTGAAATGGAAAAGGCTTTCCTAATAAATTACAGTCTCTGAAATTCATGAAGAAAAGATTTGACATATTTGGCACAATATTATACTTCTGTATTTTCAGATTGTATGACCAAATATAAACAGCAAGGCACAGACTAGGAAAACAATTTCCAACAAATGCAAGAGTAAAATATTTATAATCAGAATATATTACAAAGAAAAATATGCAATAGAAAAATGAGAAGTATTTTAAAAATTCAGGGAAAAATATAATTAGCCAATAAATATGTGGAAATATTTCAACCTCACTAAGAATTCAGGCTAGGACAACTTAAAAATAAGATTTTATGTTTCATTAAAAAGTGAAAAAAATTAAGATGTTAATATTCAGTTTTTGTAAAGGTGAGGAAAATGGCCAAATTTCTGTATTTTTAGGAAAGACACTTGAGAGATAAATTTAGTTTTCACTTCTAGACTCTATTTTAGAGAAATACAAGCACTCATGAATTTAAAAAAAAACTATGTGAGGATATTCAGTATAGCACTGATTGCTTATTTCAATTTTCCTCTCTATGGCATGATCAAATAAATTATGATTCATTCACACAATACAATATCTTGAAGCTATTTTAAAAGTATAAGTTAGAACTAAATGTACTGATATGTAAATATTTCTAAAACATTAAGAACATAAAACAATCTATATATGGAAAAATATAGTACATGTTTATATTTCTTTTTTATAAAGGAGTGTACACAACAGAGAGACGGGCGGGAAAGGAGAAAGGAAAGAAAAGGTAGGTAAGGGAAGGAAGGAATAAAAGGTAGGAAGAGAAGAAGGCAGAAAAGAAAAGAGGAAACACATTCATGCAAGAAATATTGTTGAACATCTGCTATACAGAAATCTTTGTTTCATAAGGACGAACAGGGTCCCTGCTCTCAAAGAGCTTTTCTTCCAGAAGCTGACAATGAAATGTAAACAAGATCAAGAACAAATAAATAACTGTGTAAAGTTATTCAAATAGTAACTATTCACACATTAGACATATTATAAAGAAAGTAATACAGAGAATACCATAGAGCAAGGGTCCCTCACCCCTGGGCCATGGACCAGTACAGATCAATGGCTGATTAAGAATCCGGTTTCACAGCAGGAGGTAAGCAGTAGGCGAGCCAGTGAAGCTTCATCTGTACTTGCAGCCCCTCCCTAGCACTGGCATTACTGTCTCAGCTCCACCCCAGACCATCAGGCATTAGATTCTGATAGGAGCACTGGTACCTGGTACCAAAAAATTTGGGGACTGCTGCCACAGAGGATAAAAGAGAGGCTGTGGCAAGTAATAGATTCAATGGTCAGATACAGCAGTATTGAGGGAGGCCCATTTAAGCTGAAACTTTAACAATGAGAAGGAGCAAACCAGAAAGGGAAAAAGGAATATCAAGCACAGAGAATGCAAAGGCCCTGAAGCAGAAATGCGTTTAGAGCACTTAATTACAGAAAATGAAAACAACCACTGTGACTGGTGCGTGATGAGCATAAACAGAGATGTAGACAGGAGCCAGACTACTTACAGGCATGGGACCATAGCAGGAAGTTTGGATTTTATTAAAACTACATTGAAACGATTATTAAAGTATTCTCATCAGGTAACATAACGTGATTTGTGTTTAGAAATGTCACTTTCACTGCCACAGAAAGAACGAATTATAGAGGGCAAGAGTGGATCAGATGGACCAGTTAAGAACAAGTTAGAGTAGTCCAAAGGACAGATTACAGTGGTATGCTTTAGCTGTAGGGATAAAGAATGTTAAATGAGTTTAGCATAGATTGAGGCAAAGCAACAGAAACTACTAATATTGGGAATACGTAAAAGCAATCATGTTAGAATCCAAATATTGGACTTGTGCAGTTAGGGTAAATGCTGAAACATTTTTCTTTTCTTTTCTTTTTTTTAAGATTGAAAGACAAAACAAGGGTCAGGTGTTGAACTCGTAGGAATCAAGAATTCAGGTATGATCATTTTAGGCTTGAGTTAATATTAATAAAGCTAACAGTTGTATAAAACATGTGTTAAGCACTTGTAATATATTTAATTCATTTAATCTTCATAAAATCTCATTACATAGTAAGCTGTTGCATACCCAAATGAAAGCTTACAGAAGCAGACCCCCTGCACCTGAGGAGAGAGATCAGGGAGTTAGTTATTCTTATATAAATAATATATTTTTATGTAGATAATTTTTAAAGCTATGGAACTAAATGATACTCCTTAGTATTCCGATTATCTGTTGATACAAAAAGCAACCATTTTACATGGTCAGCGTTTGATAATTGATCAGATACGACACAGTAGAAATGGCTTTTTCTCCTCCAAAATGTCTGAACGCCTACATCGGAAATGGCTGGGGCATAAAGCAATTTAAAGTCTCCTTTACTCACAGCACCTGGTCTGGCCAACCAGAAGAATACACTCGGGATCTGGACTACATGAGCCATCACCTGGAACTTCTTATGTCAAGAAGATTTACAACAAGGAAGAGAAATATCCAAAAGAAAAAGAAAAAGAAAAGAAATATCCAAGACAGATCAATCCAAGAGAACCAGGCAGAAGCTACTTGGTCTTTTATAGTTTAGCATGAGAAGTCACATGGTGTGTCTTCCACCATACTCTGTGGATCAAAGCAGTGACAAACCCATCTAAATTCAAGAAGGTTTAAGAGACAGGTGCTTGGAGCCTACCTATCAATGGGGTAGGGGTGTGTTAAAGAATTTGCAGACTTTTTTTTTGACTCCACACATGAAATTTCTAATCAAAATTCATATCTGGAGCTTCTTGATTCTGACAGAGAGTCCCATCAAGAAAATGCCAATGTTTATTCATTCAGCCTTTAGAGGAAGACTCTGGATTTGTCCTCATGAGGTGAAGAGTGTGCTTTTACTTTTCAGACAGCATTTGACAAAGTTCCACATCAGAGATCAAGGTCTTGGTAGAGAGATTGAGGTCTACACAAGGAGGAAAACAGAATGGACATAAATGTACATAAAATGGATTGAATGTTGGCTAAAGGGCAGATGAGGGTACGGTAACAAATAAAAACTTTTTGTGGTGGTAAAAGATACCAGAGAGATACTATTGGATCAATGCGAACATACCACTTACTTACAAACTATTAAAGTGAAGTTAGCAATTGAATTACAAGGAAATATCTGGTTCTCTAAATACAATTATATTGAAATAATGAAGAATAACACTGAAACTCTATTTTCTGAAGAAGAAAACATTTAATTGCATGATATATATTTTAAAACTAGATACAAACTAACAGGGCTTCAGCTTGAAATATTAATCTATATGTTTTTTTGCATATTCTACCTCCTCACTATTGTGAAGAGGAGCAAGTAGACAAACTGGAAAAAAGAAAAAGAAAAAAATAGAAAGTGGAGAGTCCATGAAATAGAAATAGAAGAATCTTTTTTCAAGAGAACCAGGAAATTTTGGACTCAACACTGAATTGTCATTGCTCGTGGACCCCTTTCTCCTCTGTCAAATCACCCATAATTGGGTTGTCAGATAAAATATGGGATTCCCAGTGAAATTTGATTTCAAATAAACAAATAACAAATATATAGTATAAGCTTGTCCCATGAAATATTTATGGGACATATTTATACTTAAATTTATTTGTTGTTTATCTGAAATTCAACTTTAGTTAGGTGTCCTGTTTCATTGTTTTTATTTTTGTTTTCTAATTCTTGCAATCCTAACCCAGAGACAAGACATCCAAGAGTTCTGGATATTTGTAAGCCCTCTGGGGAAAAAATGGGATAACTGGACACATTACTTGGAAGCAAAATCTTGACTGTGATAAACATGGAATCATAAAGAACCAATTAGTATTATTAAATTAAATTTTTGTGTGCCCTTTGAATTCTGTCCTCTTTAAAAAAATCTCACTTCCTTCTTTACTTTTCCTGTCCTTATTATGAATAAATCATTTGTATTAAGTAACATTTTGCCATAATTAACACCATGATTCATTACTTAGCCTTGAGAATATTTGTGTTTTCTTTCTTATTATAGAAACAAAATATTTTAGATCATTTTAAGTATATCAAAGTACAGCAATTTTAGTCAATTTGAGCCTAAATTAAGTTTCTCAAGCTTCTATCAATGCAACACAATAAAAAACAGCCAAATGATATTTTCAGGAGAGAAAACTCAGTTTCTGTCTTTCCCATGAAGTAACATTGTATCTTTAGATAATCTTTGACTTATACTGTAGATAGAAATTTTTATAAAATCTACCTTTGTTTCCTTGGTGCAATCTTCCATTCTTTCATTTATAGTCACAGGGCCTATGCAAAGTCCAATGCCTGGCATAGTCCCACCTCAAAATACATGCATTTTCAATAATATGACTGACTGGCTATTGTGAAAACTGTCCAGTTTTCAAAAATATTAAAAATGTACAAAAAATAACATAAAGTTCTTTAGGTGCATTGCTGAGCTCACAAGACAGTAAGACTTATCTCCAGGGACAGAAATCGAAGAAAAATTGAAAGCCAGAAATGGAAGTGAGCACAAAACTTAGCTGCTCTGGTCGTGGGTGTGAACAGAGGGGCAGTGTGTGGTTGTTGCTAACCTTAATAACCAAGGACTTGGGATTTAATGGACATTAAGGAAAAAGATGTAAAAGCCTGTATCCGTGTGAGTAGAGGAGTTAGAACTGAGATGCCTAATGAAAGCTAAAATCCTCAAAAGGATATATCCTCAATGAAAATGTACACTTTAAAATAAACACTTCTTGGCAAAAAGAGATGAAAAGAAAGTTTATCCATCATGACCTTGACACTTGGTGCAAAATCAATTATCATTTAAGAATTATATTAATTTATGTAAATATGTCTACACACATATACTATATACATGCAAACATACAGTATACAGTTGTCTTCAGTACCCATGAAGGATTGATTCCAGGCCCACCACGACTCCAAACCTTCAACCCCAGCCTGCAGATACCAAAATCCATGGATGTTCAAGTCTCTGAAGTAAGCCCTCCCTATCTGTGTGTCTTGCATTCATGAATGTGGACCCTACAGATATGAAGGCCTTGGCTGTGTGTATATTCCCTCCAGAAAGTAAAGCAAGAATTTAATCAAGGAAATTCTCACACCCCCAGGGAGGATACTTTCATAATGACTATTAGAGGAATTTCATAATTGCTATGGGTGGCACCTACTATGTGTGTCTTGTTCTTTTCCTTTCCAAATGAGAGTAATTAACTATGGTTGTTTTATCCTTACTCCACAATTGTATGGTGGTTTTATGGGAGAGGGAAAGTATAAATAATTTATCTTTCTAATTCATAGACCATTGGACCATCAATAATCTCATCCAGATTTGATGAAAAGAATGGCATGTCACCCAGAGATTCCAGCTTGATTTAAGAGTGTGTCTTGGGGATGGAGTATGATTAACATTTGAAAGGAACACTTCAATGTGAATGATAAGAAAGTACAATCTGGCAGGAGTAGCCTGCATATCCACCAAATAACTTTCCTTTTCCCCTGATCACACTGTTTGACAACTTTTCCTAGCGTCACTTGCAATCAGCTATGACCTTATCATAGCTCTGGGAAACGGAATCTGGTGGACATAAGCTTATATCTCCAGCATCTAATAAAGAACCTTCGAGATCATGGATGTTCAGTTAAAAAAAAAATGAACATATTCTCTCCGCTCACATTTATTTTTGATTCCATTACTCAATAAATACTGATTGAGTTTTCTACTCTCCTCCTTTGTCCTCCTAGGACTCTCGCACTTAAGGCCTAACCTAAGACCTCTCTCAGCCACAATATTTTATATACCCTCAATACTATCAGAATTTAACTTCCCTTTCCCTCATGTCTTCCACATTTTCCAAAGTGACATCAACTAAACTGTTAAACCATTACAAATGTTAGAGCAGACAGATAGACAGATATGAGCAGGAAGGTGAGAGACCCACAGTGACACAGATGTGCTTGCCATGAGCCTAAATAGGCCCTTAGAGGAACTCAAAACCCACAACATCCTGACCCAGAGACACAGGTGGTATTTCTACAAAGACACATATACAGATCAGGTTCCATTCACCTTTGACATAATTCTTCCCTCATTATACAGCTATTATTAGCATAGCAGTTAATGCTATACCCATTATTCACCTAATGCCATGACAGTTCCAAAAAAACCCAAACATGGCAAAAGAAAAAGGGTGTCTCCCTGATTCCAAGAGAAATTGCTTTCTTTCCACAAAGAGATCATCCAAGATTGTGAATATCCCACCCCTTAGTTATACCCACAGATAAAATCCCCAAATCCCCAATAAGGCAGAGCAGCTCCCTCTGAGCTTGCCTGTTCTCCTAAGAGTGCACTTTTGCTTTTAAGTGTGCACTTTTGTTTCCAATAAACTTGAGATATTGCTTCTTCGCTTTCGCTGTCTGTCCATGAATTGTTTCTCACGACATTGACAAGAACCTGGTCTCCTATCCGGTGACACAAGGGCATTCTCACTGGTTTCTTTTGGTTGCAGTTTCTTAACCTAGGAGATACACATTAGTGTGTCAGATTATTAGTTAGGTTAGTGAAGATTTGCCCCTGCTGATACAATTTTTCCATAGAAGTCACCCCGTGGCCAGAAGTTGACAGTAAACCATTTAGGAGGAAGTATTATGAAAATGTATTATTTGAAGTATAGTTTCTGGGCATGGTATTAACGGGCCCTTGATATTTCGACAAAAACTCAACTGCAATGGGATGTGTCTAAAACACCTCTTTGGAAAGCAAAACATTGCATGATAGATTGCTAGACCAAATTTAATTTTCTGTATCTCAGATATCTTTGGAACAACAGTACTGTTTATTCTCCCTTTGTGTGATCCCAATTTATGTGTGAGCTACATAAAAAAAATTTTTAATGGTAAATATGCATGTTCTTTGAAAATAAACAAACACTTTTTAGACATGACCAGTCGCTTAAATACACTATCGATCATTGTAATGAAGACTGAGTCATTTACCAACACACAAAAGCATAATCATTTTGGCTTATAAATTTGGCTGTGACAAAGCCCTTCCCCCTCTCATTTTTTATGGTCTTTGAACATCATCTCACTACACTTTTATGTATATAGACTAATTAAGAGAATAATATTACATTTGATTTTCCTATTTTTATCAAAAGTGATTATCTTTAACAAATTCTTTAAATTGTTCTGCTTTTGTATCAGTGATTAATGTATTGTGCCTGGTTCTTCTAGCCTGCTAATTGTTTTATACAAGTGGATGCTAATATAAGCAATAAGGTTTTATTAATGTCCCAATCAAATATATTGAAGCATATATGTGTTAAATACATGAGTGCTAAATAGGTGATCTTTCTTAAAAGAACATTAGGTTTTGAATATTGATCCATATTTATTAATTAATGTCTCTTTCAAAGCTTTTCTGCAAGATGATGAAAAACTGTTTATATTTCATCATATAAAATAGTATATCTATTAACATATAGATTTATTCAAAATATATGTGAAGCTACAACCTTTGCAGTCAAATGCCTTCTACCCACTGAGCTTTACCCTGAAGCTACAAACTTTGAAGATATGAACTTTAATAGAGACAGATTTGTATTCAATTCATATTTATTTCAAAATATATCCTCTTTTAATAAGTCCTTTAACATAAAGTCTTGTTCTGCCAGTTATAAAAATAAATTACCTAGAATTAAATAAAACAAAGTTAGCTGAAACCTAAAAAACAGAAAAAAAAGGTTTATTGATTGTGATACTTTGATGCTGTGGTAAGTATAGTTTCAATTACCAAGGAATATTCCAAAATTAGGTTTGGTTATACATTCGTTACAGAAACTCAGAGACAACATGATGACTTTAAAACAAATTAAGTGTTTAGCAGAGACAGATTAAAATGTTGAAGTCAATGTAAATGTGACCATATCAAACAATATTTAATTCTTCCCTCAACTTTCTAATATTTGTTACCTTGAAATTTTATCATAATGTTTTGCCTATTTAACTTTCAGAGTGAGTTGCCATCATGAGCAAATTAAATTTGGTCTTAGAAAAGCACTGAAAATCCAGTTATTTAGTTAATTGTTACTTATTTTTCTTTAAATATAATATTTTTAATTTCAAAGAATATAAGGACAGCATCCTGGTCATAACAATTTACAATAATCACAAGGTACAAATGGTTAATAGCTAAAAATGGATAGGAAGAAGACAAAGATCTGGTAGTTTTAAAACACTGGGCTTAAATTGTTTTTGTAAAAGTCTTTAACAATTCTTCCAGTGAGAGATCAGGTCTATACACCTTCCCCTAGAATCTGGAGAGCCTTGTGCCTGCTTCAACCAATAGAGTATAGCTGAGTAATGCTGCATACTTTCCAAAGCTGTATCATAAAAGACAGTGCCATGAAGCATCACCAGAACACACTCTTGGAGCTCTGATCCTCTGTGTAACTGTCCATCTATTCTGAGGGCACACTAGTGTGAGGAAGCCAGGCTTCACGGACACCTCAGGTAGGTATTCTGCTCAGCAGTCCTTGTCTTTGAGTCATCCCAACTCAAGTACCAGACGTAGGGAGAATGAGTTTGTGTGTGTATTAGTGTTAATTGTGTGTATTAAAATATTTGTGTTTTAGTTTCTTACACTACTGTAATAAATTACTGCCAACTTAGTGACTTGAGACAACCCAAAGTTATTATCGTGCAGTCTGAAAGTTCGGAATGGGTTTCACTGAGATAAAATCAGTATCAGCAGGATTATGTTCCTGCTTAGATTGAGGATCTAAGAAAGAATCTGTTCCCTTGCTTTTTCTAGCTTCCAGAGACTGCCTGCATTCCTTAGCTTGTACCCCGTTGTTCCATCTCCAAAGCCAACAATGGCCCATCAAGTTTTTCTCCCATTGCATCACTGACACTTACTCTCATACCTCCCCTTTTCATTTACAAGGATCCTTGTGATTACGTTGGGCCCAGCAGGATAATCCAGAATAATCTCCCTACCTCACACTTCTTAACATAATCACATCTGCCAAATATCTTTTGCATATAAAGTGAAATATTCACAGGTGCTGTGGATTAGGAGGTAGAGAACTTCAGGACCCATTAATCTGCCTATCACAGGCGATACAGGCAAGACCAGCTTTATAATTTTCAGAGCCCAGTGTAAAATAAAATGTAGGATTCCATATTTAAAAATTATTAAGATTTTCAAGACAGCCACAGCAGAATATTAAACCAAGCCTGGGTCCCTTCTAAGTCCAGAGCCCTGCGTGACTGCCCAGGATACACATCCACTCATGAAACTGGCCCTGGACACAGCCCGCAGTCGTCATATCACTGTCAAGGTTTAGTCCCCACGGCCAATGTTCCAGACATCATGTAGCAAAGATGTCTTGCCATGGCTTTCCAAATTTCTGACCCACAGAATGCAATAACACAATAAAATGAGTCTGTTAAGCTGCTGCATTTTAGTGTAATTCAGTATACAACAATGGTAAATAGAACAGCATCCAGTAGAAATAAGATTACATGACAAAAACATTATACTTCTCGGGGAAAAAGTCTACAAATAAACAGCCAATACATATAAAAAATCATTTTAACTTTATTATTAGTCAAATAAATGCAAATTAAACAATAATATAATATTGGTCTGTTCCTTTATGTTTCCAAGAGATTGAAAGAGAAAAAATTATTGGTGTTTCTAAGTTTGTGAAAACATTTTAGAAGGGCAAATTCTTAATACCCAATGACATTTAAAATGAGTATGTCCTTTGGCCAATAATTCTACTTCTGCAAGTATTCTTAAACATCTGCTTAAGGTTACTGGTACAAATATTTTGACTGTGGTATAATTTAAAACTGAAAAAATACCATAAATGTATAATAATGAGAAAAAGGTGGAATAAAGTGTGGTACAGGATTATTATGGAATATAATACAGCCAATAAAGGAAGCTATCTCAGTAATAATTAATATGAAAGTTTGCTTATATATAGTGTCAAATAAAAAGAATAAAATTTGCACAGTAGTTCTAGTTTAATACTGTTTTGTAAAAATATGTATATTTACATACGCATAAAAATATCTGGAAGTTTATATCACTAAAGTTTAACAATTATTAATTTTGAGGAGTGAGTTTGGGAAGCAGGAAAGAGAACAGAGGAGGTGATTACAGGATTGGTCCCGAGGGACAGTTCTGATTCACTTTTGTTCTTGGAGTAATTATATGATTATGAATTACTTTTACTCTCAAATGTATTCCAATTTAGCTAGGATGATCACCCTAGAAATAGGGATTCTCATTTCTTATGTTGTTATGCACTTCTGTGTTTTCTGAGTTTTCTGAAACATGTATTTATTATTTTGTCACACATATCCAATTTGATAATGGCTCTAAAAATTTTTAATGCTTACTCACTTTATTTCTCTCCAGAGAGTAGTAGAAAGATTTTCATTACAATTTTTTTTTCTAATAATGAAAACTGGAAATAAACTAAATTTTGTCCTGTAGGAAAAAGTTAAACCATACACAAATCGGCAGAGCACTAAAAGCAAATAGTTTTAACTAAAAACAAAGCAATAGTTTTTAAAAATATAATTAGTTTGATAGAACAATATGTACAGATATAGGACAATTGAGAGGAAGAGACAGATGAGAAGAAAGGTAGAGAGAGGGACAAGGACGGGGGCAGGGATGGAAAGGAGGAAGGAAAAAGGGAAGGGAGAGGAAGAGTTTTAATAGTTAAATAAAATAAAATAAATACCTAACAAGAGGAGTGGTTAAATAAAACATGAGGTCTTCTAATACGGAATACCATACAATTATAAATAAATTAATTTAATTTTCCAATGCATCCAATTCCTGATTCTAATAAAATAGTATTCTGTTCAAAATATACCATAACAGAAAGAAAATAATAACTTAAAAATTATAAACTTTTATTCTTTTAAAATTGAAAATACAACATCATTATTATATAGAGTGGATTTGTTGTTGTTGTTTTATTTTTTATTTTTTTGTTTTACATTTTTACTCTTACCAAAATAACCATATTTTACTAGTGTGTTCTTTCAAATTTTTGAGAAATGGATCTTTTCATTGCTCTTCCGTATGTAAGATGAGCTTACTTTTATTACATTGGCAAATCTTGTATTCCAAAGCATTAAAATTTCTAAGAATAGGAAAGTTAGGCTGCCTTTACTTATAAATACAGGTAAAAAATGCTAAATAAAATAAAAGCAACTAAATTTAAACAGCATGAAGAGAATTCACCACAACCAAATAGTATTTATGTGTAATTATTATTTACTATTAAGAAATAATTAACAAATTAAAATTAATTTTCAAAAATAAAATGTTTGTTCAATGAGTATTAATAAGGAGCTTAATAAAATGCAATATCATTCCTGATTAAAAATATAAATAAAATCTAGCTAAACCTGGAAGAGTTCTTACCTATATGTTAAACCATTTAATACATTAAGAACATATTATTTATATTATAAATATATATATTTATAACTTATAAATATAAATAAGTTGCAAATATAAATATATACATTTAATACATTAAGAATTAAGAAAAGTGGTAAAGAGGAGATAACATTATTTGCAGATAGTATTATTGTAACAATAAATGCAATCACTCTATCTCTTTATAAGTTGTTAGTTGTATAAGCTATAAATTTAATATTCAGTTTACTATTCAAGCAAAACATATCAAGTTGAACATATCCATCGTGCTTGTCATCAGTTTCAAGTCTGCTCTCATCTACCGTATTTACATAAAAATAGCCTTATCTTTCATAATATTTACATTTTTTGGAGCAAAAATTACTCTCAATTTTCTAATAAAATGACATACACCTATGTGTACTTGATTCTTCAGGAATTATACATATTATGTTAATTTAATCCAAGTGTCATCCTGTTCTCTTAAATTAGAATTAACACAAGCCCCATTAATTCAAGGAGAAATCCATTGCTCTCCTCAAGATGTCCACAAATGTACAGGTAATTATCCTGGCCATTTCTTTGTTCATTGCTCTTCTCTCATCTTTCTTATCACTCTCAGGAAAAATCATATCTGGCTTTCTCTATCGCAAATTTCTGTTTATTTCTGATATTAGAGGATTCAGAACCTCTCCAACAGTCTCTTTTCTCCTTGAGCTTTCTACAAGCAAAAAAAAAAAACTTTTTGCTTTCTAAGTAAACTAGCAGTTCCTTCCCTAAGGAGCATTCTAATGTCTCTTGCTATATAAGTTTACCTTTTCACAATGCACAATTACATATGCATAATATCAATACCACCTGCTTGTAAGATGATTTGCATAGAGGTTAAAGACAAGTCAAATTGCTTTTGCCTGAATCCAGAATTCCTCCCTTAGCAGCTATGTGACCAAAAAGGTGCAAAGTGGCCTCTTTGAGCTTCAATTTCTTCATCTATGAAAGAGTGGTCATAGAAGTACAAATTTCATAGGTTATTGTGAAAACTAAATGAGGTAATCATTTGAAAACATTTACCATAGTGCCCCACAGTAAGCCCCAAATTAATATTTTTACTCATATTATTTTTATTAGCTTGCTTTTTGAGCTTATTTTTTGTTTATAGAAATATTGTAGTTTTTAAAATAATTATAATGCTGAATATTGACAAGTATTAAAGTACATAGTGTACTTTAAAAATTGATATTTTTCTTTTATGTCAAAAAACAATTATAAATAATGAAATGAAATACTCATAATTGGAACAAAATATTACCTAGGTTTAAGTCTAGCAACAAAAATTAAGTTTATGAAAGAAGATCTAGGTAAAGAATCCATCTGGTATATTTCTCAGTAAGAAGACAATATTGAATGATGACCAGTCATCGCAGCTTTTGAAGTAATTCTAATAAAAATCAATAGGCTTCTTTTTTTAACTTTAAAAATTTTATTATAAATTTCATATAGAAGAATAAACAGGCTAGTATAGCTAAAAATTCTTAACAATAATGTCTCTATACCAAGAATGATTTGCTGATTACTAGGAACTCATATCCAGAAAACAACAATGCTCATCAATAATGGCATCGCCATTCCTTTTTCATTGAGTACAAGTCCACAGTGTATTGTTGCAATACTGTTCATGTTTATTTTAAGGCAATAGTAAAGGAAACCAGGATATAAGGATTCTAACAGAGTACTGTACACTGTTTATCTACTTACCTCCTTCCCTTAGAGAGTTGTATTCCTTTGCTTCTCCACACATTTAATGAGGAATGTTAAGAACATAAGGAACAACAGCCAGTCTTCTTGGTCATGGTGTCTTTGTATGACTGAATGTTTCCAAGTTGAAAAAATGTGTTCTATTTAAATTTCAGCCCTCTTCTTTTGACACCAAAAGACATTTGTGTTTTCTAAAGCAAGAATAAAAGAAATGATAGGACCAGTTTCTTGCTGTTTTCTTCTACTAGATAGAGAGTTCACTCTTGAGGGCACATGTGTCTTTTTGTTCCTTCCAAAGATGCCATTTTAGTTCTAAATAAACAAGAAGTGAATATTTCCTGAGTAAAGGAAGACATGGCCTGAGAGCATTCTAATGCTTACCAGGTTTTTTCTCTCCTGACTGGATATGGATTTATTATTTTCAGAGTCTCTATGGTCTAACTTTGAGAGAGAGAAAGAGAGGAGGTGGAAGAGGGTATTGGTTAAGGAAAAGATAGAAAACTTGCTTAAGGTGAAGAGTGACGACAAGAAGGAATATTTCTGGCATCATTAGATCTCGATAATCATCTTTTCTTTTCTACCACATAGAAATCATAAAGGACATATGTAAAAATTAAAAAATAATATTAACACGCTTTTTTATTCAAAAAGCAAGTTCTTTCTATTCAGATATAGTGTCACAAAGAAAATCTACTTGTATGAGAAAAAATAGAAATAGCAAAGAAATTTACCTGATTAGTTTTCTCTTTCACTACTCATCCTCTTTATTATCTCCATATCTTGGACTATTTTAACTAAACTGCCTGAAAAGTCTCTCTCTTAGATTGTGTGATGCAAGTAAGTTTACTTTGGAATGACTTCTTTCTATCCTGCCATCTTGGAAACATAACCATTTCCTAAAGTTCTGCTCTCAAGACTCTTCTTTTCTTTTTCTACAAGCTTCTATGCAGGGAATGTAATCATCACCTTGATTTCACACTTAGTTCCCTAGTCGTGATAATAAATTAAACGTTTCTACATTTTTTTTATTACGTCTCAATCATGTTTTCAGTTTAACAAAAAAGTTAGACAGTTTTTTTTTTTACTCTCAATTTTATAACACAACACTTTTTGCATTATATTCTCCTTCCCATTCTTGTTGCTACCACCCTCATTCATGCCTTTTATATTCTCTACCGTGACTGTTGGAACCACCACTCATGTTTTATCTTTTCCCCACTCACATTTATCCACCCTACACACTGTGGTTAGATTAGTCTACTCTAAAGCACTACTGAGATCCCCTCAGCCAATAGAAATTCTAATCTCTAGTCGAAGGTCCATTTGAAATGCCACTACCCCTGTGGCATTTTCTTGATATATACACCATTTATACTTTTTCTCTCCTTTCATGCCACATACGATTCTGTATATGTGTGTCTTTATGTTACTTATCTTATTCCTATAGCTATTTATAAGGAAAAGCACATAAAAAAAGAGAAACTCAAAACTGTTCAAAAAACAAATGTGACAGAAATGAATATAGGTCTCCCACAATTATAGTTGTCATTCTTTGTTTATGTAAACTTTCAATCAGAGTATTAATTTGATGTCTCTGTTGTTAAATATTCTAATTCATTCTTCAAAATGTTATCCATCAAGACTGAACTTAATTATTCAAAAACTATGTCTGCCCATAAGACTTTCACCATTCTAGAAAATGATAATTTGGTAAAAAACAATTATAAGTAAAAAGAATGAGAGAAGACACATAACTCAATCTGTATGTCCTATGACAGTTTTGTGAACTTTGAATTGAATTTCTGAATAAAAGCTGCTCACTTTTTCACTGTCTAGAACCTGTCCAAAATGAAAAGTCTGCAGCCTACGATTTCTAAAGGCTACACAAAAGCCCAACTCTAATGATGAAAACTAACCTCCACTCCTGTTTCTAGGCCCACTGTCACTGATGGCTTTTTAAATGGTTGCAAAAGTTACAACTACGCAATTCTCAGGGGGGAAAACAAGGCACTGATAAAATCAAGGGTCTAACTAGCTCATTTATATAGATTAGATATGTTATATTCTTTAAAGTTATTTCTCATTCTTATAGATGTAACACCATTGAAATTTAGCATCCCAAGAAAATTATTTTTTTTTTTATCATTTTCATGGTACAGAATTGTTCTCAGATGACTGGCAATCTAAAAGATGAGTTATCTGTAAAAAAAAAAAAAAAGAGCTTGAAAAAGATAATACATCTGGAGTCCATGTGACCATGGTCACAAGAATAAATAATTTGCTTAACCTTATCCCCCACTTGTTTGTTTGCCCTAAGATAAAAGAATTATGCTAATGTAAATTAAATATTAGAATTAAGCAACTTAAGTGAGAAATACACAGATCTTATGGGAGGACAGGGAAAGTTGAGTAGAAGGCAGAGATTACTTATAATCAGGTTTTTGTGTGCAGAGTGTCAAAAGCAAAAACAAGGAATGCCAAACTCAATGCCTGCTAGCTTCGTAATAACAATGCTATCTCCTTTCACTTTTAGGAAAAACTGAAGCCTCTTTAGTTACTTAAATGCTTAGAGCCAAACATTTTAAGGCAAAGTGGAGCTCTTGGCTAAAGGTATAAATTCTTTAAATGTTTGGAATACAGAAAAATCTGAAGTAATCTAGAATGTAATAAAGCAACATCTCTCAAATTCTCTACGGTTCATTCATTTTCCTAATGAGAACTCTCTAGATTTTTGAAAATCTCAATTAGGCCTAGTCAAAAATTTGATTTTGTAATCCACTTCACTAATATTTTTGTATAATATTTATAATTTATAGAGTGATGAAGCTTTTGGTAAATGATCTATAAGTAGACCATCAGAGTTGTCTTAGAACATTTGTGTGAAGCAAGGGTTGGAAGAATCTGAACTTCACTCCCAGTAGAATTCTTGCTTAAAAATAAGAAGTCTTTTTCTCTTTTTCTCTCTCCTATAAACCTCTCTTAAAGCCACTTTGCTTTGTTAGCTTTCATAGCATGTATTCTCACCACAGCCTTCAACACCTGAAAAATTAGTGGAAGAATTTGACTGATTATAGAGGCTGTTTTCCTTGTTTCACGGCTTGTTCTAAAAGGGATACTCAGCAGAACTTGCATTTTTTTCTTTCATTTTGTGCTGTCTGCATGAGTAATTACCTCCCTGATTTCTGAGATGCAATTGAGTAGCTTCCACATTAGAAAAATTCAAAGATTGATAGAGCCATCGCTCCTAAAGGATTAGTCTGCTTCTGTAATTCCACAGAGTAGGTCATTCAAATAGCGAAATGCTGCAAAGCTTAATTTCTCCTGTTTTTAAAAGCCAGATATTGTTATCAATTTCAGGGAAACTGGAAAGTTCCCATGGGTCTTTTAAGCAGATGATGATCTTTAAATTTCCCCTGAAGGGTTGTTTCTTGCCCTCATGGATGTGTCATCCCAGAGAAGACTTTGTAACAACCAAGGTGCAGCATTCACTCTCTTGAAAAACAAAGCTTATGACAATTCCTTAACTCCTCTGTTAATTACAATTTCTAAATACCTATGCTGATAACTTCATAATAAGTTGAAATCAATTATGCAAAACCCCTTAGCAGTATTTGAACTACGAAGAAACTTTATAACCTGGTTCAATTATAAATTGCTTCTTTTAAAACAGGTGTCATCCGAGGATGAGGTAGCCTCTCTTAGTCAGCTTAGAGGTGGAGGGGGTGATAACAAAATACCATAGACTGAAGTGGCTTAAACAACAGAAATTTATTTTTTCACAGTCTGGAGGAAGGAAGTCTGAGATCAGGGTACCAGCATTGTCAGGTTCTTGTGCGAACTCTCTTCCTGGCTTTCAGATGGCCGTTTTCTTGTTGTGTCTTCATATGGTAGTGGGTGCGCTGCGGTGGGGTGGGGAGGGGTGGGGGGCAGGGGAGATTGTGTGAAGAGAGAGACAGAGAGAGATCTAGTGTTTCTTCTTCTTTTATAAGGACACCAGTTCTTTCAAATCAAGGCTCCAGCCTTATGACCTCATTTAGCCTTAGTCACCTCCTTAAAGGCCCAATCTCCAATACAGAAACATGGGAAGTTAGGTTTCAAAATATCGGTTAGAAGGGGAACATTCAGTCCATAACACAGCCCAAGAAAAATAAAGATCCACTGATTTTTCACACATGCTGATGCTCAATTCCAAACACATATGATGTGTGGAATCTGGCTAATGCTTCTGCTTTTTTTTTTTTTTTTTTTAACTGATCAGTCTGGTGGTCCCTTGTATCAGGCAGGTATCTGGCATATATACTGCAGAGATTACAAAAGCTGTTACAAATACAATTATTTGTAGCTAGCCAAAGAAAATGGAATCAAGTTTTGTTTATTCCCTAGTACTTTTCAAGTTAGCTTGTTTATTATATTTACTAGCCTGTTTAATTGTTGCAGATGTTCAGGGGGAAGTTTTGTAAACATTCACTGTTAGAATGTTTTTCCATAAAACCCATTTTCCAAATGTCTGAATAATGACAAAAGACCTCCTCTAACAGAATATTAAACCAGGAAATTCATCCAAACATCACAACTATAATCATAAGTGGTATAACTTGTAGTTGCTGTCTGATTAATTTTGGCTCAGAATGATGTTGTTGGAGTGATTACTTTTAATTTAATTGTTTTTCTCTTATATAAAAACACCAAAGCAGAGAGGACACAGAAAGAAATATTTTTGTTTAGAAATTTTCTGTGATACTATTTATTCTTGTCTTTTAAAATTAATTCTGTTCCATAGTTATTTTAACTAAGAAGCAAGATCTTTGTAAGTTAGCTGCACATTTAATTAATTAAAATTTAACCTTGCAAGACTATAGATGCTCTACGTATTTAGTACAATGTCTTCTAACCAGCTGTACTAATCTGGGCAGTAACAGTGCCCTGTAGCTAAACATCTGGACAGAGCTAGACACCAGAATGATAAATTGTTGTAGAATCCTATCAAACAGATAGCTATACATGACATCAGAAAATATTTTTTAAAAAGAAAAATATATATATTTGTTGTCAAAAACAGTTTATAATGTGAAATCATGCAAATTTCACATTATTATTCTCAACGAATTTGACTTAAAGCAATAAGATTTTCCATTTTATAACTAGCTGTCAGATTGCATTGTACAAATCTTAGAATTTAAACAGATGTGAAGTTGTACAGTTATAAAAATTGCAGCACACTTTGTAGAGACAAAGGCACTGGCTCTCTAACATTTAGTACTATGTCAGGAATAAAGTTAAATTCCCTAAAGTGCATCATGTCAAAAAAATGCCCCCTTGCCCTAACCCTGCCCACTGCATTAAGACACCACTGAATTGACCATAAGAATTGGGAGGAGTTGCTTACTTTTGAAGATTCTATTTGGGAGGCATATTTTTATATCTGTACAGAATTCACTATAATAGTTGACATTTGTTTTCACATTAGCACAGGTAGAAGTTAAAAGGACTTCTACAGCACTTGCTTTAGGTGTCAGGATTCCAGAATAACCAAACGACTTTTAATGTTTATGTTCCCAGGGCGGATTTAGAAATTTTGGTACTATGAGGGAAAATAAAGAAAGTCTCATGCCTACTGGAAAATTTCCATTATAATAGGAATTCAGAGCCTATGGTTATCTAATAAACATATCTGTTCTAGCTAGACCAGGATTACTTAGAAAAATCTTCCCTAATTTCATATTATAAAAATAAGAACAACCAAGTAGATATAATATTCAAATAAGTTGAACATAAAATTAGCATAACTAATGCATATAAAATAGAATAAATGAAAACTTTAGGTTGATTCTGCAGAAAGATCAGGCATTCAGAAAACTGTAGTTTTCCTCAATGCAACTCATAACTCTAATTAAGAGGTCTAGGCAATCTAAGAAAAAATATTATAAAAATTTCTTTTAGATCTATCACTTCATGATTAGGCATAAACATTTACATGTTTATGTAAATGTAGAGTTTTTATTTCACCCTTTCGATGTTATTTCAAATATATATATATAGTGGCTGGGTATTTAAAACTTTCTTTTAGATGTAAACATAAATATAAACATTCGTAGAGGACAATATTATTCACTTACGCATTAGCCCAATGTTTTTCTATCTTAGCTTTCAGATTTTATTTCCTTTATATTCAAATGAAAAGGATGTTTTTATATAAGGAAAACTTTGGGGACATTTAAATTTTTATTATCTTTTTCATTGCAAAATGAAGTAGTAGAGTGTGTACTGTTAAGAACTCACAATATCACTGTAGCTGAAATTCACATACCAGAAATTTATCATTTAATAAAGAGGAATAAAAGGATACTGTTAATGCTGGTAGTTTGCTTAGCATCATGTTCACATTAATAAAAAAGTAAATAAGTTTCTTAGAATTTGTCTAGAAAAGTTTGAAATGAAGAAAAAAGATTCTCTCATTCTAATATTCAGTGCCTTGATTGAAAGGCTGAAAGATTGGGAAGCAGAGAAGTCCTAAAGCAATCCTATCAGAAGATTAGGGTCATATCTAATAAGAACTAGGAAGACAAAATTATGTTAAGGTCATAATTATAGGAAGATACCAGAAAGAATAAGCCAAACATAGAATAAGGTATAGATAAGGGAACTAACATTTATTTACTTAAATTACAAACCCATATATGTGTGTTTGTACATAATTATATAGCTAAAATAATAGTTAAGTATATTGCTAGCTAGATATATATGAATATTTAACTGTACCCACAAATCTATACATATATTTTTCCAGGAACTAAAGCCTAATTTCTAACTGAAATCAACATAGACTAACTTCCTTAGGTAACAAGAAATAAATCTTACTTATACAAATGTAGTAGTCAGTTAATATTTTATATAAATTTCAAAATGCTTTTTGTATGTACATTATACATAATGCTTCTGAAATACAAACCTTGTTAAGACAACAATATGTAAGAAAATAGTCTTGCCAAATTATTTTGGATAACACACAACTCAAACTATTATCTGGAACTATCCAATCTAGATAATTACATACATAGGAGGATACCTTCAACAACATATGTAATTTTTAAAAATAATTAATTGGAAAAAAATTAATCCCAAATTATAGAATTAGGGTTACATATAGCATAATCAAAACATTATATACACATATGTATTTGTGCATATATTTATATAGTACATATACTTATATAATCTATGTACATAAATAATATTCTTTAAAATAATACATTTTACTATTAAAATATAAGTATGCAGTGGAATGTATATAGTGGAATGGCTTAGACAAATTAGAACAAAGATTTAAATATTTTGGTGACAGCAAAGCGATCATCAAAAATCCAGAGAGAACAGTAGCTAATGGTGGGTGTTCCCTAGTCAGTTCTCTGACCACTATGATGTCCCTTGAGCATATCAGGTATGTTTCCCCCTTAAGCAATTGGACTTGGCTCTTCTCTCTTCCAGGAATTGTCTGCCACCACGCAAATGCACTTTTCTCCTTTGACGTCTTCAAATTTTGTTTTGTTTTCAACTTGCTAATAAGAATTTTCCTGACCATCCTATTTAAAATTGCTCTTTTGCACCCCTGGTTCTTGTATTCCCAGTCACCCTCACTTACTCTAACTTTTACTGTTGTGTTGTTGCTGATTTTCATCTAGACCACTTACAACTTTCTAACATGTATTCAACTTACGTATTATGTTTACTGTCTACTTCCCACCCACCAAAAGGGAGCTCACTGAATATATTTTTAAGGTCTGTACTCCTTTCAAATGTTCTGCGAAATACTACTATAGCATTCACGATCACAAGAATGGCATTTCTCTATTCACACTAAACTGCATCTTTCTTTCTTGCTCTGAGATCCTAGGGTTACCTTGGTGATAGGGTTATAATTTAGCGAAAAAGAGCAACTCCAGATGCCCTAACTTCTAAAATATGTTCACCTGTATGGGCTCATGTTCTATGATAGTTCTAATAAAATGCTCTCAAGCAACCTTGTCTGGCTACATCAAACTGTGGTTTATTTTCTCACTATTTCATGTCTACTTCTCTATATCCCATTATACAATGGATGGGATTTCCCCTGTGAAAATAGGCCACTTCATGGTGTGAGACTGTGAGGAATTAAGACACAGAAATGGCATACCCAAATTTGTAAAGTGTACATTCATTGCATTCCTTTGATAAAAAGTAACACCTCACATTTTCACAGGACTTTATTTCATTGGATCTTTACAAAATGGAGGTAGGGCAAATATCATCAGTCTTCATTTTTCAGATAAGAAACAAGAGTTTAAGTAAATTAAGTTTTCCAAGGTCAAATTTCTAGTAAGATAAAGAACTGGACTATAATATATCTCTAGCTTCTAATACAATGCTATTTTTTCTAAATCTTTCTGCAACACTTATATCAAAGCCTAAGTCACAGCAACTCTTATGCACTTAGGGAAATGATAGCCATTTCAAGGCACAACTCGTGCCAATTCATTTCTAATTTGTCTACTCTTTTTGTTGTCATAACTTTTAAATTTCATTGTTCTCTTCAAAAATAACCAATAATAACCAAAATTTACATGACTGCATTTTACTAGTTATTTTATTCATATCACTTCATTTAACCCTGTAGAATAGGAACCCCAAAAGAAGACAGGGCTGGGGGAAGAAATAAAGAAAGGAAAGAGAGAGGGAAGGAAGACAGGTTGTGTCTATTCAATCTTCTTCCTGGCATTCGAATAAATAATGGACTGGGTAGATTTTAGGCATTCATTTTTCTATTCTTTCTAAATGCACCCAGAATAAATATAAACATATATGGTATTCAATTCATTAGGAAGCACTGAAACTATTCTCTACATTTATAGTGAAAACAGCATTCTTAATAAGCCTAACAGAAAAAAAAAAAACATTTACACACATCATTTCATGTCCCTAATTCCATAGGACCTCTTAAAGACCCAAGGAAATGTTCTGTTCATTGAACAGCAAGGCTTAGATTCTTGGCAAAACTTTACTAAGTCATTTTACATCACTTACTGCTGGCATGGATTCACGTGTGATAAAACACATGTTCTCTACCCTACTAAAATGCCCTATATTGGCAAATGTGATCTATTATCCATTCTAGAAATATTATAAGAAGCACTAAAAATAAATAGGGAACATTAGCATTAGCTGAATCATTTGATAAAATAGGACTTTTTTATGCTCTCAAATGATCCACTCTTGTTCCATATCCAAAATAATATGTGTAGCAAAAAGGATAAGCATATGAACATTTAGGGCTAGACTGCCTAGTTTCAAATCTTGCATTGCTTAGCTAGTGCTTTATGCTTATGTGTTTGTTTCATTTGTAAAATGAGGATGATGACGATATATATCTCATAGAGTTGTTGAAATGATTAAATGTATTTATATATAAAGTGCTTAAAACATTATAATCTGTATATGTGTTCACTTTTATTATTCAAGATATCACTGCTACCAAAGTTTGCAAATTCTCTCATTTTAGCTCAATAATGTCACAAGTCTAATGTACAGATCTAATCTGAAAGTGAATAAGTCATCTTCCATCAAAGAAAATAGAAATGAGAATAAGAACCCCACAAAGGCAATAAAAGAACACAAAGTTTAATCAGGGCACTTTTGAAAATGCTGACAGCTGTGCTGTGCTCCACAAAACTAGCATCTGCCAACACAGCGCTGAGAAGGGCTTCCAGAAAAAAGCTGAGGCCATCCAACAGCATACTGTCACTTCTCAGGTCCATGGACACCTTTCTACGAAGAATGTTCTCTCTTCCTGTACTTTGTCTCTCTCTGTGGTTTTGAATTATATCCATTTTTTACCATTTGTTTCTATTCAGGCTCCTTATTCTTCCTTCATTGAACTCTCTCAGTTTGATCCATTATTTCTATATTCTCATCACTTTTCATCCACCTTGTTAAGTGGTTCATTATGCTCTAGCTTTTCACTATTCAGAAATACTACAGAGAGTGATATCTACTACTAAATAATTTTGAATAAGGGAAAGAAGATAAGGAAAGAATGAAAGGAAGGGGGAAAAGGGACGATAAATTATATTCATCTTTTAATTCATGCCTATGTGCAACTTCAGTATTTTTTTTTATTTTTAATTAATTGATTTTCCAATTACAGTTGACATACAATATTATATTATTTTCACATGTACAACATTATACTTTACAAAGTGATACTTACCCCCAATAAGTCTAGTATCCATCTGACACCATACATATTTATTAAAATATTATTAATTATATTCCCTATGCTGTACTTTACATCCCTGCTACTATTTTTATAACTGGCAATTTGTACTGTTTAATCTCTTTCACCTTTTTTACCCATCCTCCCAACTACCCTCTCTTCTGGAGACCATCAATTTGTAGAACAGAAAGAAATTCTTTGCCTACTAATAATGTTCCAAAAGTCTACTTATAATGTCGTTTATTTATGAGTCCTTAGTAACACTTTCTCTGCCTGTTGAAAGTGGGCAGACTTGGAACAATTTCACTGAACTGGGTTTAAATTTTGGGAAGTACATAAATTTAAACTTAGAAGAGATTCTGTTTGTCTGGAGGTGTGTGCCATATCTGGGTCTCACTGCAAGACAGTAAGATTGAACCACAGGTTTGTTGGCCCTAGGTTTGGAGGAATGACAGATGTTCCTATTGTCTTTCAAACCAGCTGGCCATTTTGAGTGTTTTTCTCCTATACCTTCTGAATTCCATGTTCTTCAGAAAATGGAGCTTGCTTTCTGAAGCACATCAGTTGTGTTCTTATGATAAAAATATGTTAAATGTCAAGAGACAAAAAGCAGTGAGCTTCTGGCTAGGTTAATAAGCATCATTCTCCTTGAATATTCTCTTTTTTCTCACATCACAGATCGGCAGTTGGTTTTGTGTGTTCTTGACTCATGAATTTTAACTTGTGTAAATGGAGTCAAAAACATGAAGAGATAAAGGCAAGTGTTCCAGAGATTAGAGGAAGTAGGCTTCTGCAGTCAAGAACATAGGTAAGAGGTCGTGTTTGTTATCTCTGGAATGCAGTGATCATGTGGATATGTACAGAATAACTAAAAAGATCAGGTTCTAGATATTAGAGTTCCAGGTTTACAGGGTCCCTATGCCCCAAAGGGGACAAAATTTGAAGAACCACCAGAGTGAAAAGGACTTCACAGCATGAACCAATGACTGTGGCTCTAAAAATATCCTTTATATTTTGGTTTAGGGGTGACCCTTTAAGGAAAGTGTTAATTAGGTTTAATTTTTAATTTTGCAGGAAGGGAATCCTAGAGTCAGATTTAGGCGGCTCTTTAAGAAAATAAAGAAAAATGTTATCTCTTACATACTGAGTTTGTGAGCTAAAACCTGTTAAGCATGAAAGCAACACTTATTGTAGAAATCCTGAAGGAAAACTGTGTCCTGTGATTTTGGAGATTCAAGCAGATATAGCAAGAAAAAAAAAGTTAACTATAGGAGTAGAATTACAAACAAAGCGTTTAGATAACATAGAGAAATAAAAGGATCAGAAATTGAAAAAAAAAAGAATGATTCTTTTAGAATGGTTTCAGGGAGACTAATTTTGTATACTTCAAGTGTATACTCAAGTCAAACTTCTATAGTTTTTACATGTGTAAAATGTGGAAAGTCTATTTCAATTACATTATTCTTCTCAACAAAGTTGTCATTCTCGTTGCGATCACATAAAGTGAAAATACTCCACATTTAATAAAATATTAAGCTAGGAAAGAGAGGTTACCTTTAAGATAAGATGTAGATATTTTCATAGATAATTATAACAATAAAGTATTTGTTAACCTTTTCTGATTTAAAAAAAGAGGTAAATATAATTACGTTCTTGAGGATCTCAAACAAAATCTATGAACAAACTATTTGAAAACAATTAATCTATCCAAATGGTAGCATATGTGGTAAACATTATAAATGGATATAATTATCATTCAGAGAAAGAGAAGACACATGGCAAAGAAATCTTCTCAGAAGATAGAAAAACACTCCAGAAGAAATTCTGGCCAAGAGAGATCTTCCTAATGTGTATTTTCTATCAGAATTATATTAACAATGGATAAGTAGTGTCACTATATTCCAAATTAAAGTAAAAATAAAAGTAATTTAAATAGAATCATTGGTGGGATCTTTAATACATCAATATTTAAGAAATAAAAACAACTAAGAGCAATTATACCACATGTATGTTTTATGTGTCAAATGTACATTGGTTAGCTCAGTAAACATGAAAGTTTAAATTACAAAGGCCCATGGGAAGATAAAATGATCAAGTCTCAACATTCTAAATTTTGCCTCCATTTTACTCCAGATACATCCTGCCATTCACTAGAACACATGGTATGACTTCTTATAATAAAACGTATGCAGATATAAAAGATCCCCAGGACCTGAGATTCCCCAAACTCTTAAGCAACAGCTGTGAGAAAAGAGCAATTGAACAGACTTTAAATTTAGCCCATCATGAGTCTCCTAAGTAAACTCTGAGGGTTTGGTAAAATGATAAAAATCCACTCCCCAGTGGGAAGCCTAGTTGACTACAATAGCGAGACATGGAGCTCTAATCATTATTCAGTATGTCTTATAAAAGGTCCAAAGTCATTGCAAAACTTTTTTTTCCTCACTTAAGTGGCACATGAGGAGGTGAAAATCTACAAAGCCATTAAACATAGTTCTTATTAACCAACATTAACTGCCTGCCCTGGGAATTGAGTTCTGGTTCTCAAAAGCAAATAATAAAAAGTAAATTTCATCACATAGGGATTTTTTTTTTTTTTGGTTGGGTTTACAAGTGTAGGAAGACGATTAAACACAATGGCCTTAAAGGCCACTAATGTCCTACAGAGAAGGCTTGCATCCTAGGATTCAAATCTTTTGCAAGAATTACCTGTTTTTTCAGAGACAGCTTTCTTTTGATCTCTATAAACTGACAGTTTTCTCTTATGCTCTCATTACACAAGAACCTTTTATTGAAACTTCAATTAGTTTCATTGTGTATCTAAGTGAATAAAAATCTACCTCTTCATTGCAGATAAATCAGAGAAAGCATTCACCTTATTTTGATAATTGGTACATGTTGATTTGTCAGTATTTATATGCAATGTATTAAAGAAATTTAGACAAGACTATCAGCAGATATATTCTGATGGATTCCCTGTTGTGTCAGTTCACTGATAAAATATCTATTTGGCATATAATTTAATAACTAATATGAGATCGTTGACATTATTAGACTTCAAAAAGATGCCACAAGAATAATCGTTTACATTTTTGTTCTATTATTACCAACTTAATTATCATGATAAAGTTAAATATTTAAGCCACCCAAATATTATGAAATGGTAAGGTGAGCTATCCCATATAATTCTCTACTTGGTTGTGACCGTAATACTCAGGGAACAAAACTTCCTGGACAAAATTTTAGCAATTTAACTAAAGTCTAGAAATTAGATTAAAAAATACATGTGTTGGTTTGTGATTCCTTGTCATATTTTCTTGTTCCATTTACTATCTAATTACCAATATGATTTTTAAACAGAAATTAGTAATATGTTAGACATAAGCAATTAGCAATTTATAAAGTAAAAGAGATTAACTGTACTTAACACTTTTGATCCCCATGCTTTCATCTTTTCATTCCTAAAGAAGACTTTTATTCTAAGTTCTAAATTTCATTCAAGGAAAATGCTTCTTCCTTTCAGAGTCATCATATATCCATGTTGATCTGAAACTAGATTGCTTTATTATGCTCAAAAAAAAAAAAAACTAATAAAGAAACCTGCCCTTAGTTATATCAGAGATTTCAAACTCAAATGTCTACTCAGGCCAGGAAGTTAATAAAAAATGAGTTAAGTGGACAGTTTTAAACTAGACAAGCATGACTTACCCATCTAAAAGGAATAGCCACCATTCAGCAAAAGCTTATTGTTTCTAGAAGAGAATAAAGCCTAGACTAGTCAAATCTTTTGACATTCCAAGAGAAATCAGGGTTCTAGATTTTTAAGGTGGGGGGAAGGGAAACAGAAAACTCATGATTTTTAAATTCTGGCACCAACTTAAATATGTGTAAAATACTCTCTATAAAAGTCTAATACATCTGCTGCCTGAATTAGCCCAGTTTGGACCTCAGAATTAAACAACAATGCCCTTCAATTGGGATAAAGGTCATATTTGATTCTTGAATGTCATTGTAGATTATTACCATTCTTATCCCTTTTCATTTTAGAAAGTTATCTAGATTTTATGTTTCTTACAATTTTTTTTATTTTATATATCTTTTCATCATTTAATTCAAAATGAATTGTAAGTGAATTAGGGTTAAAGAAAAGGGTAATGGTAGGGAATGTTCATATGAACAACAGTAAGAGTGGTTAGATAGCTTTCTCCCAATTATCTTTTATAATTTGAATTTAGATTTTCCAACCTGACTCTCAAGTAAACTTTCAGAGAACATACAGATTCTTATTGGCTCTTGTTAACTGAACAGAACTAAAGATCAGTGTTTGATCCCTATAACTACTAAGGCAATTTAAAACCACCAGTATATCTCAACAAATCTAGACAACAAACAAACAAACAAATAAATAAAAACCTTAAGAATATCAATTGGAAAGCTTTTAAATTCTTATCTCTACTATTATTCAGAACCTAAAGACATTCAAAAATCCAGTCAATGGATTCAATATACAAGACCACCGACTATCAATCTAGCTTCTTGTGCAGCCTTTTCTACTGTCTAAGAGGACAATAAGTGGCGAGGAAAAGGACCCCTCAATAAAGTACGATTACATAGAATAAGGACATTTTTCAGAAATCCCAATAAAAGGTCAATGAAGACAACACAATGGAAGAACTAATGATTAATTTACCTGCGTCATATTGTGATTTCTCCATAACACATATGATCAAACTGATTCACTTAAGTAAAACCTTTCCTCTTTGATGGAAGAGCCATGGGAAACATAGCATTATCAAGAGCTAAGAGACACAAGAACTGAAATCATTCACAAGCCAAGAGTAGACATGATTGTGCTTCTGCCAGGTCATTGCTCATTATAATTAAGAGGAGCGTACAACATTCTCTGGTCAGACCTGACAAAGTGTAAAACTCAGTGAGGAATTCTTGATTCAGACTAATAGCCTTCATAAATATAGACAAAAATTCTTGGCAAATGTTTAACAAATTAATTCAAAATACATAAAAAAGATTGATATATAATGACCACATATATTTTATCGCAGAAAAACAAAGTTTGTTTAATATTGGAAAATCAATGTTATTCACTTTATTAACAGAACATCAAAGAGAAGAAAATTAATGATAGCCCAACAAATTCAGGAAAAGTATTCAATAAATTTCAACACCTTTCTGTTAGAAATGCTCAGCATGCTAAGAATAGAAGAGACCATCTTCAACTTTATAAGAGGCATCTGATTTAATATTTATAATTAATCTTATAATTTAGTAATACTAAAAACAACCTAAATGCTCATCTATGGGGTACTGATTGAATACGATATATCCAACCAAGCAACTAATATAGATATAAAAGGTAAAGAGTGAGAAGAATATGTTGTAGAAAAATGAAAAGGCAGGGTGCTACACCCCTCTGGAAAGGGAAGCTTAATCCATCACCTCCCCCCTTTAAATGTGAGCTGAACGTAGTGACTTGCTTTCAAATGATAGAGTACAGAAGGGGGAAAATAGCAGCTTTGTAGTGGAGAAACATGGCAAGCTCTCAATCAAATAAAGTTATCTCATGAGTGATAAGCTAGGTTGATAACATGTTCCCCCAGTAAGATACAATGAACACCTCATCTTGTGGTGTTCTTCCCACAACCCCATAATCTCAGTCTAATTATGAAAAAAAAATCATATAAACCCAATTTGATGGACATTTGACAAAATATCTAACCAATATACCTCAAAGGTGCCAAGGTAATGAAAAAAAGGAAAACCAAGAAACTATCACAGACCAGAGAAGACTAAGCAGAAATGATGACTAAATGCAATGTGAGATCATTCATAGGATCCAGGAATAGAAAAAGGACATTAGTGAAAAGCTAGTAAAACTCTGATAAAGTCTGGAATGTAGTTAATAGTAGTACACCAATGTTGGTTTCTGGTTTTGACAAATATACAATAGTAATATAAGATTTTAACTTCAGGGAATACTGAATGAGGGGTTTTTGGAAACTTTCTACTGCTTTTGCAATTCTTCTATAAATCTAATATTTTTCCAAGATGAAAATTGATTTAAAAAAATGTGAGATATAACAAAGTGTATGTAATATAATACCTTTGTGAGAAAATAAAAACATAAATATATATATTTCTTTATTAAAAAAAACACAGGAAAGATTAACTAGAGGCTGATGATAGTAACTTCCTTTAGAAAATGGGCAGGATTGGAGTGGATGGGATATTCATGGGAGCAAAATCTCCCTGATTAAATCACTATCTATAGTTTCGATTTTTGAAGCATGTAACTGCTTTACATATCTAAAATACATAATCGAATAAAAATGAGTAAAAACATTGAATACAAACAAACGATTCTAAAGTTGTCCTTGCTAGATTTATTTGCACTAAATAAAGAAACAAAAGAATCCAGAATTCAGGTTCTCCTGCAGAATATCTGAACTGAACTCTTTTCTTTTTTCTTTTCTTTTCTTTTTTTAAAAAGAACTCAGGTCAAGAAGAACAGAGTAAGGCCTGGGAGGAAAGAGGAGGAGGTTGGGGGCACTATTCTAAAGGACACTGAAGAAAAACAACAATCAATTATGATGTGTGAATTATGACTGGATACTCAATAAAAAGGGAAAAGAAATGAGCTATATGAAACACTTTGATGAAATAGAAAAATTTAGTATTTAGTGTAGACAACGCACTATAATTTATTGTTCCATAAGTAATTGAGATATTCTCGGATGTGATGATGGTGCTGTGTTTGTCAGTGGCTGTCCCTGTTTCTGGCAAATCTGTGCTGAATTTTTAGGAGCAAGATATCGTGATGGCTAAAATCTGCTTCGCATGATTTGGCAAAGGGAATTGTATGCCTTTAGAGTGAGATGGAATAGACTTGGCAGGATATTAACAGTTGATAAATCTAAGTGCAAGATGTGCTAGTGTTCACTGTATTATTCACTAGATCTTAGCAAAAAGGCCAAGAAAACAATTAATTGTAATGTTCTTTTAACTTTTCCATAGGTTTGTAATTTTTCAAATAAAAATTAGATTTCAAAGAGTCAACTTAATATCTTTTATATTCTTTCCTTCTGATGAGAAGTCTCCATCAGGCACTTCAAGGAGTCAATTTCATCATCTACTTATATTCATTTTATCTATAATTTATTGAACTATTTATGTTCACTATTTCTCTGATCAATTTTGTATTTTCTATTCTTAGAATACCATCCATGCCTTTCATATTTTTTAGTTGTTTAGCATTCTCCATGTATTAAAGAGTACATACAGGGAGTGTTGTATAAATTAGAAGCATTCTGCTTCCAAAAAAGTTTCACTTCCTTTTTTTCTTGTCATTGATAGAAGCCTAACTATAGAAATAGCCATGAGCAATATAGACCAACATAGTCAGTGCCAGTCAGCGTGCTAAAATCCCATTAGATTTGGGAGTACCAGTACTAGTTAACTTGGAAAAAGTGCTGGTCATAACTTTTTTGGAGCCAATGCTAAGAAAAGTAGAGTTAGTATCATTATCCATTAAATATACTAATGTATACTTATGTCTTGCTCCTAAATGCCTTTCTCTCTCATATTTTCTAAAGGACAGAGTACAAAGGACCACAGTCATACAAATTGGTTACAGGCCAGTAATACTACTGGGTGACTGGCCACAGCAAAGGCCAAACATACAGTGGGGAAATGTTTCCTCAAATGCAAGGTGTTTTCCTAAGTGCACTATGGCATTTGGGAGACCTTTTCTAATTGTGTCTCTTTCTTCTCTTTAAGTTTACTCTCTATACTATAAATATCAAAATCTTGCTATCTGAATTATAAAGAAATTGAAGACAATATTTTTTTACTTCTTAGTCTCAAAATATTAAAACCTTAAACCTGAAAAAATACTCACCAAATATAGACTTAAAAGCCTGCTTAATGCCTCCATACAAAATGAATATTCACCCAGAATTTTTAATGCCCTTGGTATGATTTTCTACAAACATTTCAAGATTATTCAAAAATTTAGAAAGCTGGATTGTAAGAACAAGTGGATGTTTGTCCTATGTTTTAGCTCTTTATTATAATTAGAAAAGGGTGATGATTTAAAGAGTTCTAAAGGTAGAATTGGGGGACTAAAATTTCATGCCAGGTATGTGGTTAAGTGCATAGGCTTTCTGAGATCAAATCTTGGTGCCACCACTTCATAGTCATGTCATGCTGGGAATGTCACTTTAGCCCTTGATTTTGATTTCCTAGAACAGGGGAAGCAAACACCTACAAGATAGGATTATTAGTAAAAATAAATTGAAAGCTAGAAACAAGGTAGACTAAACAGAAAATAAACTCAGAATGGATAAAATATAACAAATATATTTTAGAATTTGTCTCCCAGAAAGAAAAAGGAAAATCTCAGAAGTTGGAAACAAAAAGGAAAACAAAGCCATAGTAACAATGCCACATATGATTCTGCTACATCTGATTCTCTTTCAGCAGGAAAATGGGACTATCAAAGTTAGTTATGACCAAGAGTACAGATTTATTGCCTACACATGGAAAGATTATTAAAGATTGAGATTACAAGATGCATGAAATCAGAACTGGCACACCTTACTTACTGAGACCTTTAAAAGACTGCATTTTCAGTAAAAAAAGAGAAATTAGAGGGGGGGAAATCAGTCTACCTACTCAGCAAAAACAAAGAAATTTGTTTCTGTCTAGTCTCTAGGGGGGAAAAAATGTCTATCTGAGAATTTGAAAATCAGACTGTGTCTTCCTTAGGTTTAGGGTCTAAATGTGTATTACATGTATGGTATACCCATCTGGTTTTACTATCAAAGTGAGTCATGAGCAGAATGTAAGGTAGAAGAAAGAGTGGTGACCTTCCAGCCTGATTATGCTTATCACATAGAAAGAGAAAGTAGAGGAGTCCAATTTTCTTTGTACCAGTTCTTAAAGCACACAAAAGTGATAGAAGGAGGGAAGGGGAAGAAACAGGGGAGGGAGAACAAGAGAGAGAGAAAGAGATTAAGAGAAAGAGAGACAGAGAGAGAGAGAGAGAGAGAGAGAGACCCACGTTCCATTTTTGAGGCTAAGTAATAGCACATGCCAGAAAAAGAAAAGCCTTGGTTCAGTGGATGTTAAGGTCTGCTTAATTTTCCCAACATATTAGCCACTCCTTCTCATTTAGACATAATCAAGAGTGGTACAATTTTTAAAACTCGGCAGTTCCTGTTGCCTTGTCAGAAAATCACTTCATGCTGACCATGCCAGTTACTTACTTACTTACTTGCGTGCTCACTTACTTATTTTTGCATGGAAAATGTTTTCTATACTTATACTGCAAACTACATTTTCCAAGCTCCATTGCCAGCTGGCTGACAACTAAGTTCAGTCCATTAGAGCATTGATAAGACATAAGAAGGGAGGATGAAAGAAGAAGCCAGGGTATAGCTCAGTTTCTCTTATTTCCTCAGGTAGCATCTCTAGTAGCAGCAGTAGCTTCCGCAGGATAGGATCTCCCTCCAGGTTGCAGCTTCTTCAGTCAGCCCCTGCCATGGATCCACCTGCCATCAGGCAGTCCTAACTCTGGGGCTCTAATAAAAAAATCTTCCCTTTGTCTTCCGGCTCTAGTCATGCTGTTGTTTCTCCCTATAACAAGAGACTGGGCTTCGTCACCTTGTTTTTTGTTTTCAGTTCTCCCAACAAGTTTGTAACTAGCTATCTGTATTAATTCCCTCTATGACAATACATAGCATGGCTGTGTTTTCCTGATGAAGCCAAGTTAGAGTTTATCCAAGTTAACAATGATCTTTTTCTTATATATTGACTCAATGTGCATATGATTCTGATAACATTTATAGCCTTGTAGATAGACTTTATTCCTAGAAATGAAACACCTATGTTTGAAAATCTCACAGAAAGTAGAAAGAACTAAAATAATTTACAAGGATTAGGGACATTATTGAGAACCATAAGGTAATTCCTTTCTTTAATAAAGTGAGAGTATATTTGTCACATTTATCAACTCTGTCACAGGCAGCCAAAGACAGGCTATCACAAAAAAAATCTACCTCTAAGTGAGTAGCTTAAACAATAGAAATATGCCTTAAAATTCTGGAGGCCAGAAGTCAAGTTCAAGGTGCTAGCAGGGTTGGTTCCCCTGAGGAAGCCAGTTAGAGCTCAGCTTCACTCTCTTCCTCAGGTAGTATCTCCAGAAGCAGCAGCAGCAGCTCTCAATGGACAGGCTCTCCTTCCATGGTCCTAGTTTCCTCTTAAAAGAACTATGAGGAAAAATCTGTGCCTCTCCATAGCTCCTGGCAGTTTCCTGGCAATCTTTGTCATTCCCTGGCTTGCAGAAGCATCCCCCCAATCTCTGCCTTCATCTTCACATAAGGTTCTTTCTGTGTTCATAGCTGTGTCTAAGTTTCCTCTTTTTAGAAGAACACTAATCATATCAGATTAAAAACCCATACTACTCCAGTATGACTTCATGTTAACTGATTACATCTGCAATGACACTATTTCCAAATAAGGTCACATTCTGAGGTCCTGGGAGTTAGAACTTCAACATAACAATTTTGGGGGCACAAGTCAACCTATAGCACAGGCTAAGGTACACAATGGAAGAACATAGTTTTTTAAAGGTTGCTATAAAATCTAGATATTTCTTTGAACATAATATTCATTCCAAAAAAAAAAAAGAAAGAAAGAAAATCTGCAAGCATCTTCTTTTCTCTGCAGATCATTTGGAAAAGAAAAGGGAGAAAATTCAAATGTAATCAGCCTCACCTTTATTCATAACCCTAGGTACTAAGTGATTTGTGTAGATATCAGCTTATGTTTCACTTATATTATGGTATTGAATGATGTAATTCTATATAATTTATGATGGCTCTTCCAATTAGTTGAGTTCCTTAAAAAGTCAGGTCACCCAGAGAGGTTCTGGAAGCATATTAATTAGAATCAAATAAGACAGATTGGCATTACATGCCACCACTATAAAAGGCACAGCGGATTCAGAGAAAGAAGAGATTTGTTATGAGCTATTAGAAAGAGGAGGCACTGTATCAGGGGAGAAAACTCGACAGGAATAAACTGAAACTGATGCCCTGAAATCTAAGAAAGAATCAGACTAAAATATTACTTAAGACAGCCTATAAGTGAAAAGAAATAAAATATTAATAACACAGAAATAAAGCTTAAAACCAAGTGAGAATGAATTTGATACAAAGACCTCAAAAGCAAAGTAGTTACAATAAAATATTTTAAAACTGTGCTTGCATTTTTCTTGAAACAAGAAAATCACTCACACAATATATGGGAAGGGTAAAGCAGGTGATCTACCACCATCATCTCAAGGCTAAGAACCTCTTTACGTAAAGGTGCTTGGGAGAAATAATTTTCTGAAAAAGACTGCTTGGGAAAAAGAAGTACAAATTTCTTGAGCTCTCACCACATTTGTTTCCAAAATCTTTGAATTTTGAACAGAGATATTGGAAGTTAGGAATGAATTAACTTTCAAAGGCTCACAGAAGCTCTAGTTTGACAGAAGCGGGGACTTGAACTCACCTTCACGGCGCATATTTTCTTTGATTTTTAAAACCACCATAGTAAGTATTTTTAGTTAGGGAAATGCCAAACAGAGTTCCTCTTCCAAAATAAAGAAGTTTACTATGCTCCAAGAAAGTAATCTTCTCTGTATGGTTGTATGAAATAGTGTTATGGGAAATAATACATCTCTAGGATCATGTATCTTTCTGAGAAATATTTGGAATAATAATTTACAGTTCAATAACTCTGGAAATTATTGTTTTGGTGTGTGTTTTCTTATTCAATCAACTAACATCAGGAAATTGGGAACTAAGACCATAAACACCACAAAATCTCATATTACCCTCAAGCTAGAGGACAACCTATAACAGGAGAAAACAGGACAAAAATAAACTGAAACTGATGCCCACAATCTAAGAATCAGCCTATCAGTAGAAAGAAATAAAATTTTAGTAGCACAGAAATAAAGCTTAAAACTAGGTGGGAATGAAATGATACAAAGACTTCAAAAGCAAAGTCTGCACCTGGTGATGCTCGACTTAACCTGACAGTGTGTCTTCCAAACAGGCTTATGCCCAGCAAAATAACTCAGATCCTGGGCAATAAAGTAATGTCTGATTAGACTTTCTAATATGACTATACTGTTGGATACTAAAGATAAGGGCAACTTCTATGAATAGGGGATGAGTAGTGAGTAGATATCCTAAAATGGAGATTTGGGGTCAGAAGTCGAGGGCTTAATTTTAGAATAGGGTGAAGAAAGAATTATTTTCTCCTTTTGGGGAGGCAATTAGATGCATGCAGAAGCTGGGACTACTCAGCACATGGATATACTGAAGTCTTCCAGGTGTAGTGGTGAAAAAAAACACTGTTCCTTACGATACACATAGGAGTCTAAGGAGTTATATGTAATACTGAATCCAGTTTGAAGTGTCCTTGTATTGGGTACTCTTCTGTTATTCTTAAGACTTAAGGAAAAACTTTTAAATGCTACTATCTGGTCTCATCTGTGTTTGGGAGAATTAGGAGCAGAGCTTAAGTCCATGTTTGGAATCGAGTAGTAAAGAAAAGCATTCTTATTCTTCTTCCATAGATTGAATATTGACAACATATTCCCAAAAGAAATCATTTTTCTAGAACTGCAGAAGATGATGGGAACATAACAAATAATAGGTCTGACTAGGTGATTACAAGACTAAAATTAAGCATAAGAAGAACTTTGTTGGAGATCTTTAATGGAGGAGATAGTTCTCATAATTTCCAGAAGTGTATCTAAGGACCATGGGAATTTGGGGTCAGGGTCCTATTATTACTCATAAGGTAACCACTGAGCAAACAACAGGTATTTCAGTTATGTAAACTTAGAAGGTTCTATGCTCTGTATTCTGTTTTCTGTATAGTATTATTTGATTCACCTTTGATAAATAAGCTAATGTATGCTGTTCTTACAAAATATGTTTTTAAAAAGTAATAAGTACATTTATCTTTTCTTTGTCCTTGAGAAGATGAAATCCTTGAGTAATAAAAAATATATCTCATTTCAGCTAACAGTTTCCTTTTCCTTTCTTGCCAACCACTTTACTCGGATACTTAAAACGTTTAACCAGTCCTGGAAAATAGTTTTTAAAAAATGGCTGAGTTTCACCTCCTCTCTCTGCCCACTCTTTGATAAGCTTGTTAATGAGTAATGAAATAACCAAAAGGTGAGGAGAAGGAGGAAAAAGAAGAGAGGTTAAGGGGCTTGAATAATCAACACACTAATTATTCTCATCTGACTAATCCTTGATTCATAGAGGAACACAGAAAATGTCCCCAAATATTAATATCATTCTGACTAGATAGACTATTGATATTCTCACAAGGGAAGGAGGAAAAAAAAAAAAAAACACCTTTGCTGTAATTATCAAGGAGGAAATGTGCAAGGAGTATATTTCAGGCATAAAGGGTAAAGATAAAGTTCTTTCAGACATCTTCTAGCACAAATATAAATAGAAATAAATTGAAAAGGGTAAATAAAGGGTCATTTAATTCATCCTTTTGTCTTCTGATAGAATAACACCTGTATTTTTTGCCTAACAATTAAAAAGTCTACTCAATAAAAGGAGGTATTTTGTTTGGTAAGTAGAAGAGGGTCTTAAATTTTTTTTTCAATAAATATTTTGTGAAATGTGTATAAATCAAATATTTTTAAAAAAATATCTGCTCTATCCTGTCTAAAGAAATTGTGTAGTATTCTTTTTTGTCAGAGTAAATAATATTTTAGGATTAAGTAATTACCTTATGATACTTTTAAAATTAAGGCATGTCTGTGGTTTAACAAATAAGTTAATGCAAAATATTTATTCTACCTATGCCCCCTAAAGAAAAGAAAAGGCTAAGTAGAAATTTTATGGACTGAATAATTTGTGGTATTTCCTAATAAGATATAGCTTACCATCCTGGATACAGAATTTCACTCCCCTTCAATCCCTAGTACATTCATGCTTTACTAAAAGGAAATGCTTTATTTGACTTAAATATTTCCTGTTGCGAATCAATGGCAGGACTATGTTCAGAACTTCCCCTTAGTTTTTTGTCCAATGCACTTTCAATTGTACTACCTTGTTTGTCTTCAACACTTCTCTGTTTGAAACTTGGGTTCTAAGTACTCCCTGGATGCAAACGTTCCCCTCAACCTGTCTATACCTTCTTTTTCTACTTTCTACTCTATTTTTCCACATTTTCTCAATTTGTTATTGTTCATGATGCAGCCTGATAATGCCCTTTCAAGGTAACCTTCAGGAAAATTAGTTAAGGTTATATCAAAAAGAACACCAGTAATCGATCCTAATTTCTCTTTTCCTGAGAAAACAATTATAATGTCCTTTAAGACCAATAGGTCCAGTTGTTTAGGGAAAGCAACACTGTTTAAGTCCCAAAGGCTAGCAACCCAGGAAGAAAAATCTGTCTTTAAGAAGAACTCCAAATTAATTTTAAAAATTGATATAATACAGAGGTGATGTTTTTTCTATTCTGTGCCATTTGTTCATTTGCATTTTCCTAGAGCAAATGGAGAAATTCAGATTAAATTTGTGCCTACAAAGATCTGACCTGATTAGTTCATGCACTATAAAAAGAAATTATTATGTTCAAATGACTCAAAACCTACTGTGGATAACTCTGTTCCCTTCTTCAGGAGGAAAAGAAAGAGACTTTACTATTTAAAAGTGGAAGATTATATATAGCTTTACAAAAAAAAAAAAACTTCATTATTAGACTTTCATTGTATTTTAATTTTTTATATATCCTTAAATGTCTGAGAATAAAAATATTCAGATAGCGAGGAATGAGTACCTGGTCCAGGATAAAATACATTTTATTTGACTAAAGAGAACTAGATGCTACGTTCTGTTATAGAAAACATCATCAATTCCTTCAAATCAATCAGGAAACCAAATTACTTCCCTGTAAGGAGGAATGGAAGAGCAGGAAGGAATAAGAAAACATTTGTCATGCTAGTCCTACTCTAATGCTTTCTGGGACCTATTTGTCTCTTGCTTATTATGTAGTTGATATAGAAGATACAGTCTCTAAAAGCTGTCCTGCAGCTCTGGGGAATAGTGAAAAGTCATATTCCATGGACCTCACAGAGAGAACGGTCTCCCCCTTGGAATCAGGTATGGCTTCCCATGGCTGCTCAACCTTACAAACTTGTGGAGTGTCCACGGTCCAGGAACTACTAAGGTAATTTTGGTCTGGATAGAACTCAGAGAGGAGCTGTTCTTCACGTGCTATTGATTGCAGATGGAAATATATCTTTCTTAACTGGGTGTGCTGCCCTTTAAAGTCTCCCACTTTGATGTAATGGGACAGATTGAATATTTTTCCACGTTAGTGGGTGGAAGTTTTTCCGATGCCACCCAGTTGCTCTTTTCTTAAAGAAAGCAAAATACAGATTTCCTTTGGGTGCAACAGACATCAAGAAATAAAAAAATAGCTGTCTCACATGCAATGCAAAATGACATCCAAAGAAATCACACATCAGAAATCACACATGGCAGACGTAAGCTTCCTTTTTGAAACATTTTGGCACCTGACACAAGAGTAAAAAATTGCATAAGCCACCTGAAAAAAAAAAAAAAACATGCTGTTATAAAAAATAAATTAAATAATATATTTCTTACAGACTCGTCCTGAAAATATATTGTGGGCTGTCTGTTCAAACACAATACTTTTGGAAATATGTTTAACAAACTAAGAAATAGCAGTCAGATCTGTAAGAACAAATTGTAGCTTGTTCGAGTGCCTACATAATACAGAATCTACCTTATTTGTTGTAATCTAAGCAAATCAGATACAAATGGGCTCAAACCATTATGAATGTTTTCTGGTTGAAATAGTCAAATGGTTCCCAAGACTTAAAAGAAATTTCCTAAACAGAGAAAGTCTCCCTTAAGTTCTCATTCAAGTGGGTTGTAATACCCCTTATTAGATAGAAATCCCAAATATAGAATTTCAATGGGCTAATGATGTTTTTCTTAAAAAGACATTAGTTTCCTTTGAAATTTTCCAGTCTTCCAGAGATAATGGAATTCTCCCAAAATAAGTTAAATGGTGATCCCTGGAAGCAGATTAAGAGAAAACGTGTGTCTCATTCCTTGAAAAGCTGCATTTTTGTGTGTCTGCAAATACTAAATACCAGAGAGTATAAGAATTGAACTTTATATAGCACACCCGTGTGAAATATTAATGAGACAAGTTCCCAACCTGTGTGTAACTCAATGAAAGAGTTACCTAGGCAGGGAAATTGGCTCAGGAACGTCTAATATATTGGTTGAAATGTTAGAGGTGACATTCGAAGTTAGTAGTCTGTCAATGCAGGTAAGAATATGACCTATTTCACTTGTTACAATAGCTTACATCTTTTCTGGATTTTTCTTTATAGCCTCACAACTACAATAATTTTAGCAGATAAAGTTCTGTAAATTATACATTTTGTGTCATCGTGTGCTTCTTGGTCTTTCTCCGAAGATGAGAGAACTCTTTGCAGGGGATGAACAAATGTTCGAAATTTCCTTCTGCTTCTTTATTTTTTTATTCTGGCTGTATTTGACTGAGCTTTGCTGTAACTCATTGCTATGTATATTGACTTGAATTTGAAAGTTTCTTACTAAAATTTTTTAATGGATATTAATGTGACTTATAAAATACCACAGAGGAGGAAATAGCAAAGAGAAGAAACAGCACAGAGGAAAACATAATCCTGCCCAAAGAGATTTAGAAAACCTCACTAAGAAGATGTCTTTGAGTTCTGAAGCATGCATAGAAATTTTCTGGTTAAAAAAAAAAAAAAGAATTTCAAAATTGAGGAATAGCATGTTCAAAAGTTACAAGGGTCTAATGTAATCAGGAAATGACAAGATTTTCTGACCAACTATAGAATAGAATAGAATAGAATAGAATAGAATAGAATAGAATAGAATAGAATAGAATATATGGGGAGAAACAATGGGTTGGGGCAGGCATAATTACAAGCTAATGCAAATTTATTCTTCAAACAACAGTACTATGAAAATCTCCATTTTTATGGTGATTCTGCATATGTCTAATTCCACTTTACCTTACAATCTTGCTCAGAATGACGCAAGATATGTATTATATGAGCCTGCCAGCTGACAAAGAAAACTGATAGAATATACTTTCTTGAGAAGAGAGACTAAAGTTAGAAAAGAATTGGAAGCAAAATTCTGCAAATGGAATGAGGAGATAAATCCTATATTCACAAAAAGATAACATAATGGGGGAAGTAGTTGGGGTAAAAGGGGTTAAATACGTGGTGACAGAAAGCTAACTGTGGGAGGTGAACACGCAATGTATATATATATATATATACACACACACACCTTACTGTTAAAATGTACAGCTGAAACTTATCAGATTTCTTTAACCAATGTCTCTGTAAAAATAAATCAATTTTTAAAAGATAACAGAGAAAATTTAAATAGAAGAGGAAACATTATTACCTGACATTAGTATTAGATGAAATAAATTGAGTTGGTGAAACCTCTATCTGTGCAAAGAGGGATAGACACAATGACAAGTATTTGAAAAGGGAAGAATAATAATATAGACGACAATTTTCTTATGTATCTTGAGCCTAGACACACAAACTATTGGCTGTTGTTTCCCATTGTTTGGGGTGGCTGATATAAAACAATATAATACATATAATAGACTCCAAGGATTTTATTCTAAAACTACTTGAATCATTTACTCGCTTTGGCCCAGTCATTGGGTTATTTCTCTGCAAGTGAAAAAATTCCCATACTAAATGAGACATCATGGCGAACCTTTACAAAAGGGGATAGTAGTATATCCAGATTTGTTTCTTAGAAGATAAACAACAGGTGACCCTTTGAAGATCTAGAATGTAAGGAACCACTAGACTCTATGATGCATAGAGTGAAAGAAAATTAACATGACTTAGATGATGAATGAGAAATTAATAACTGATTACTGCTAATAGTTTATCCAAAGTTAATGAGGATGGAAAAGCGAGCTAGCAACAGTCAATACCAGCTACTCTGTCAGCTGGAACCACTTCCTTCACTGTTCCTGCCAGGATGTGGTATAGCTTATGAGAGGACCTATAGGAAGTTCAGTCAGTCTAGTCAGATTTAATCATGCAACTTTGCTGGAAGTTTGGAGAGAAAAGAGAGCAAAGCACTGATTTTTATAGAAAAAGATATGGCTTGCAAATAGTTTCTAAAAAGCCAGCACCTGCTCCGGAATAAATAACTATAAGCATAATAAAATGCCATTTAAAAGTCATCACATGAGGAGGAAAAAAAAGGAACTCAAATGTATTCTTTGGTAGGTAGAGAAAGTATTTGAGGGCACCTCACACTGGCTTTGTTATTAGCCTTTCAATTTTTCCTTTGGCTGGTAATAATTAATAAATCAAGATCATTAAAGACTTCTAAAACATCTATAGGCTCATGCTTTATATAATAGGTATGTTCTTTAGATATTCTTTGAACATCAAAAATTTTAAATCTAGTCATTTTAAATGTTGTAAAAGGAAACTAGTTATTTAAAGATATCCTGTGATAGATGCTTGCTAAAGGAAGGATTCTTTGGTAACATGAATAATTCCCCCATATTTTAGGTTAGTCACTTTGAATTTTCATGTACTGAATTATGTTTTTTTTAAAGGGAGTATATCCTGACTGGCAATGATTTTATGTTACAAAGTGTATATTTTACATTTATTTCAAATTTTAGTGAAAAATGAATGCAAATATTATTCCAATCACCTTTACACCATAAATATGCCAAAATATCTTAGCTAGCAAAAAACTCCCCACCGCTAAATACATGTTTTCATGAAAAACAAATTAGATACATTTTCCTAAGGAAAATAATTTAAATGTATTCTTTGAATCATGCTCTACAATGTTTTTTTTCCAAAGCAGCTTATGCCGTTCCTTACAAAGTCAATGTTTACCAGTATATTTATATGATTTTTTTCTTTTGTTTTCCCTCTATTTGGCAGAACACACAGTACTATATAGGCATGTGTCTGAATATTTAGCCATACTATTGCCAGGAGTCCACACAATGCTTAGGACTGTTTAGTTTAACAAAGAATGTGTGGCTTTTTCATGTGCTGGCACATTTATATGAATGGCTCCAAAAACTCTATTAATGGCAGAACACACTTGTCACTTGAAATTTTAAAAATGCAGTGAGTTTAAACAAACCACCACCAACTTTATAAATATTTCTTTTTTAAACTTGTTGAGAAAAAAAGAAAGAAAAAAAAACCTGATAAGTATTCGAAGCACGGGGCAGCACATCAGAATTTGGGGAAAATCTCTAGGGCCATTTTCTTGTGTGTGCCTTTTGAATTTGCCCATGTTCTGTTTCTAACAAAAAGATAGCATGAAGCTCAAAATATAATTTATAACTTTCTGTAGAAATCATTTACAGGTGCTGGAAGAATCAAATATTTAATAGTCAGTCAATCTGCCCATAGTTTTTATCTAGTTTGAAATCATTGAGTTGGGAAATTGTGTGTAGCTAAATTGGGTAAAAATTAGTTAATTACCGGATTTAAACATTATAAACTATTTTCCCTTACATGGTGGAGAGTTGATGGAAAACAATCTTTTCTGTCTTTGTATTTCTATGGATAATAAAGAATATTTCTAATTGAGGTAGGTATTTGAATCATTCATCAGTAGAAATAGTATAAATGACAAAAAGCTATTTTACCTAAATGGAGGTGTCTGCTTTATCATACTAGTGTTTCTCAAACTTTAACAAAACATCTGAGATTTTGTTAAAATGCAAATCCTGATTCATTAAGCCTGGGTAGGGAGCCTGAGATTCTGCATTCTTAATGAGCTCCCAAATGATGTTATTTTTAAAATTAGGTTTATTGGTAATATTTGAAAAAAAATCTTATTAATTTATTGGGGTAAATTGATTAATAAAATTGTATAGATTTCAAGTGTGCAAGTCAATAATACAGCACATGTATATTGCATTGTGTGTTTACCATCCAAAGTCAAATCTCTTTCTGTCACAATACATTTGATCCCTTTACCCTTACCTCTCTCTCATCCCTCATCCCTTTCCCACTGGTAATCACTAAACTGTTTTCTATGTGTGAGTTTTTATTTGGACAACATCAGCAGTCAACATTAATTATTTTCTATTTTGCATAATGTTGTGAAGTATCTTGTATATTCCTAATTACCATTCTGAGTTTTCTACCTTTCTTTTAAGTATTAAAAATTACCAGTCTGGAGTTGCAACATTACTATTGTATATCCAATGATTCTTCCTCATGTTGTTTAGAAAGGAAAAAAAATAAAATAAAAGACAAACATGAATTCTGGAATTACCACTTTGTATTCTTCAGATTTTTGGAAGTAATCAGATCAAATTTAAGAAAGAATACATGTTGAGAATCTGAAATTGTTTCTCTAAAAATATTCATATCTGAGTACTTTCTGCAAATTCTACGTTCAGGGGCACACCAGAAGTCTCATGTTTAAAAACACTTCTTCCCTTATGTTTAAGGGTAATACCTACTTTACTTTCAAGACACAAAATCAAAAGTGCCTCTTTCATGAAGTTTTCCTGGTCGATGTTTTACCCACCCTCCCCATCACACAAACACATAGCTAAATGTGAACTTCCCCTTTTGAAACCTCATAATAGGATTATTATTCTCTTTGTAAGATATTTTTTAATGGGACAGGTCTGTGGTATAGATATAAACTTTATTTTCTAATCCCCCTATTAAATAGCAAACTACACAGGGCAAAATCTGTCTTAATATTCTGTGACTCTGAAATATTTAGCACATTGTTTTGTACATGGCAGCTACTTGAATAGTTTTAAGCTCCCATTTTTAATACATACTGATTATTTATAAATTATATTTATACACATACTTGCTAATGTAGTAATATAGCATGCACTTATAAAACATGCAAAAAAGTAAGAATAATATTATGCAAAATAAAAATATAAAAATGCTAACATTTTCCCTCAATACCCTAAATGCGCTCATTGAAGTTTGAAATTCTCTCTCTTAGAGACCATTAAACACATAAATATTGACTTCTCTGCTGTATGACTGTATAGCTAGTGTGAGTATAATTTTCTGAGACACCATTTGGTGTGTGTTCTCTGTGATTTTTCTGAGTTTAAAAAGCAGATAAAGGAAAGAAATCTAAAAAAGGAGTTTTCCTGGTTTCTATAAGCCCTAAGTTCACTGAGAAGGTGGTATTATGTGTCCTGGAGGATGATAAGAGAGGGGAAGGAAAAAGGGAGTGGGGAGAAGGGAGAAGAGATCGAGGAAGACAGGGAGAGAAAAAGAAATCATTGGTAGAATCTCGTTACGGGAAGAATAGGAAAGTCAGCTGGCCCCAAGATTACTAAGGAACTGAGAACCACTCCCACTGTATGTCACATAGATGAGTTAGCAGACTTCAGAAAGGGCGCCTAATAGTGAAATCAGTGTTCCCAAGCCTGATAAAGATCCTTCTAACCCTTGAGTGGCATCAAAGCAGAGAACTTTTGGATTTCAAAGATCCACCCAGAATTGGACCTATGCACATCTGCCAGTTCTGGTCAGTATACAGTACCCACCAGTGACCTAGGTTTTGATAGCTAACAGGTATGAAATTTCATGCCAGCCAAGCTGCATGAATCAAAACAAGGATGCAATCATTCTCACATACTTGCATATATATGTCCTGATATTTATACCTTCTGCATGAACTATCTTGAATGTAATTCTTTGAATTGCTTTGTTGTTATCTCTTTTGATGATACATCTTAATTCTCCCTTGTCTTACAAGTGGAATTTAGAATAGACTTTGAAATGTCTTTGTTCTCAGGAAAAATGTTTAAGGAGTAAATTCATTTATTAGATAGTGTTATTAGTTTTATAAACCATAGATATTTATCTCTGATTTTGTTGTTTATCATTAGAATCACCTAATTGTTTTCGTATCACAACTACCAGACACCCCACATCCAAAGGTGGTGAAACCAAAGGTGGTAAAGTCAAGGAGAAGTGATTATATTCTTAGCAAAACTTAAAGTAAACTAGATGAAAACTGTAACATCAAAAGTAAAAAATGATGGCGAAGCCAATTTATTGTGACCATAAGTGGCAGGTACTATCACATAAAGGCTAAATGCCAAGTAGTTAAAGTAATTATTGTATAAGTAATTACCATGGAAATAGAATCTTATTTCATGATTACAAGAATGGTTTTTCTTCCCCCCTTCTAGAGAGGTTCTGAAATGAACTAAATATACCTTTCAGTTTATCATTAAGTAAAATCTTCACAGGTAAGATTAACACTAAAAAAACCAATTTCTATTTTTATCAGAAGTGAGGATAGCTACAATGCTCTATGAATTTTTGAAAATAAATTTATTGAATAAATACTCTCTAAAGTTTTGGTCACTCACACAGGTTATTCCAATCTAATCCAGTAACTAAATCCTTTAACACAACTTGAATCAGAATCCACTTATCGTACACCCTTAATGTGTTGCACCATTCCAGAATGCTTACCACAATTAATTCTTCCCATCTAGAATCTAGTTCTTCTGTTCTACAGGGCAGGGGGACGGTCCTGGAGTATCTTAAGGAGTCAGATAACAAATCTCTGATAAAACACAGTTACTAGCTCCTAACTATTTCCATCAGCCAATAGTCATTCTAATCCTGCTTAAATATTTAATAGAAGTTAAACGGTGCACATCAGCACCTTGTATACATCTATTACATCTACCTGAATTCTTGTACACCCAACAATCCACAAACGTTTTGTAAAGGTGTCTTAATAGGGAAAAAATATAGAAGGCATAGATATAGAAAAGATAGTTACTAGTTGTCACAAAATAAATGATTGATAGATAGATAGATAGATAGATAGATAGATAGATAGATAGATAGATAGATAGATAGATGATAGATAAAAGAGGAAAGAGAGCTAATGGATTGCAGAGAACAGAAGGAACAATGAAAATGAGGAGCTTCCTTTTTCCACCATCCTTCTGGCACTGTTAGTTCTGGTAGATCTGTGCTTTCTCCAGACAGAGGAAATGTTTGTTTCATCTTATTTATCACATCTTACATTACAAAAGAAAAAGGAGAGAAGTGTGGAATAGTTCTCTCTAAGAAAATATCTTTGTAACTATTGTTTTTCTACATGCTAAGGTTATCTGAATTTTTATGAAGTCATTTTTTTTTAATAACAAAGGCATAAAAAAATGAGAAAGCTAAATCAGTCTTAGGAGGAACTTAAGAACCCATAATCCTCTTCTATGTCTTACCAGGATTTAGGTGATAATTTAATTTCATATTCTAACTTATTAGAAAAGCACATCATTTTACGCCACAGGGGCTCATTGGTCACAAAAATGTTTCGTTTTTGAGGCTTTATTAGAAACCCAATATAGAAAAGAACTATCCCATATGTTTTCTAAAGGCAGATTGTTCAGCCAGTTAAATTTCGTGAGGAAAATAACTTCTCATGCCTTCCAATCACCATTTTTCTCCACTGGAGTCCAGACTATTTTACCCAGCAATATATTATCACAACAAATACATGGATCAAAATGGAAAAAAAAAAATTCTAACCAAATATGGAAAATTTGTCATATTAAGGTTAAACTGGGGCAAAAATAAGCTTCCAATAGAAAATTGGGCTCAAGCTAATGACATCTTATTCATGGACTGCTTGAATATGTACTACAGGGAGCTATAGCTTAACAAAGAAATTTAATTACTTTGCCTCAGTGTAATGTGTTAAAACCAACTTCATTCTAGTTTCTATGGGTAACAGGATTATTTTCCCTGCTGACTTCAGTGGTTAATGGGGTTAACTACCAATAGTTGTCATTGAGAAGGATGACATATAAATCTGTTTCAAAGAGTTTAGTCATCTGAGTTTCATAGGTTGGAGGTTCACACTTTTTGTAAATTCCTAGAGGATTAGAACCTTAATAGTCTGAAACCAACCTTGAATTAAATAATATGACTAAAACCATGTGAGTAACATGAAGAGTTAAATAGTTCCAAATGTTAAGTAAAAATCTCTTTGTTACACACATACCTACATATCTTCTACCCTAAGAATTAAACTGTGATCCAATATTATTGGCCAATTATAATTATTACAATTACATTGTCCCCTTCATTTATTGCCTGGAATTATTATAAACAGCAACTATATCTCTTTTAGAAAATTATACACAATTATATGTTTAGAAAAATACAGTATTTTACTATATTTCCTAAAGGTTCTAAAAAAGTTTTGGGGAAGATATAAGACACAACTTTTAGAGTGTTGTATTCTTAAAAAGATACTTATAATTTTCTAAGGCCTCATATAGAAATATTTTTATATAAAACTAATAAAGCATTAATATGAGAAATGATCAGCCTAAGATACATTTCGAGGGCCTAGTAATCAGCATTGTGTATTGATATCTTGGTACCTGCCGTCATGAGCTTTTACAAAGCTAAATAATATTTTAAATACAAACCTATGTGCAAAAGTGAGTGGAAGAAACAACAGACGCCTTTGGAATCCTGACTGTGGAGGAGAACGGGGATTGGCACGGATAAGAAGGATGAGGGAAGAGGTAAAATTTAACCTGGGCCTCAAAGAATTGGCTACGATTTTAATAGGTAAAGAAAATTTGGAAGAACATTCTCCTTAAGGAGAATAGGTCTTCATAATTCCTACTTACTATCTAGAAAAGAATAAAAGCCTCACCAGGAAGCTCTAACATGCTAGGAGAAGATGAGGAAGTGGCTTTCTCTCTGCTGAGAAATTTTCCTTCCAGAAAGAAAATGTGACTTTATATACTCTGCTTAGCAAGAAGGGAACACTAGATGAGTTTCATTTAAAATAAAAGTAAAAAGACACATCTATATTAGAGGCATAATCAAACATAGATCCAAAACATATCGACTCTGCTTGCAACAAGTGTTGAACAACAATTTACTTCTATGAAAAGGTTAGAAATTCCAGTCAACAGGTATCATTATATTTGTAAGCCAACAGAGAAAACAGTAATACAAAATAACGTCTTTTTTAAATGCCAGCAAAGATTAAAGATCTTTAAAAGTTATTTTTAAAAATGTATCTCCTACTTCTTTCTACAAACAATTTATTTTTCATTAATTTATACAGTTTGGAAAGACTTACTTATGAAAGCCATAGCTTGCTGGAATTATGATACAGATGTTTTAGATGTTCCTGACAAGTCGTATATAGTAAATTTCTCTCAGTTAGCTCTTTTTACTGTTTGGAGTAACTCCTTTAATAAAACAAATATTTTTTTTTCTTTTTATGACTCAAATGTTTAATGCACATATTAATGTTTTTGTTTGGAGTTTTAGACGATGCCAAGTTTTATTAATGTTGAATGTGACACAGCATTCTCTGTAACCAAGTAATGAACATAAACGCTTCAATGACAATGATGTATGAATATGCATCATAGTCTATTAAAGCAGAGAGTGAAATTTAAAGGTATGTTCTAGTACAATGTAACATCAAAGCTTGAATAATTTATTTTTTTGTTGATTTCTCTCTTTTTCTCTCCATTATTGCAAACCAACAGCACTAATGATAAATGGTATTTGTCAAACTCTAAAAACAAAGATACCATGCCTTTCTAAAACAGTCGCCTACATTCAGTACATGCATCGGATACATGTGAAATACTTTGTACTCCTTGGAAGTACTTTCAAAAATATCTGCCATATTAAAAGAAAGACGAAATTGATGAGATATATATATATATATATATATATATATATATATATGCAATAAAATCTGACCGGAAAGACCCTTTCCTTACCCTCATAATAAGTTGGGGTATTCTTTTATTTCTTCTCATGTTACATTTCAACAAGTTTCATTTCTGTTCTCTTTCCTTCAGTGATGAGAATTACTCATTTTGCTTTGTGCAAGTGAATTAATTTGAAGAGTTCAGTTGAGTACTTTACCTAAACCCCACAGATGGATGCCATATAATTGTTGCCACATTCTTGATTATCATCAAGATACATTGCTGTGATAACTTGAAATCCTTGGCAAATTTAATGGACATTTTATATAGTGCATCTTGGCTTGAAAATGTCAAGCAAAAAAAGTCAAAGCAACACAGTTTATATAAGCTCTCCACTGAATGTGATGGGCTGCTTAAGACATGTAGCTCTGACTGCTGGGTTTCTAATCACAAAGCTAAATGACTCGAGTGTTATCAAACTTATTTCTTCCAGGTATTCAAGTACTAAAATGACAAATCATAGGGGTGGCTGTTAGCCTGAAGACACTTCTGTTCTATTATTTAAAGTCTGTTTTTTTTAATGTCTGAGATTTCTATGTGGAAAAAATAATGAACTTTAAGAAATGTCACTTTTACTAACAGAAATTATGGCTTGAACACCTGAATATGAATATTAAATACAAAAAAGTACATTTAAATAATGTTAAGGTTGTGACACAAACTGACAAAGGCAGCAAAATTCAAAGTTAAGGATGACACTCCACCTTAACTCACCCCGTTATGAGGGGGAAAAGGGCACCAGAGTGTACAACTGGAAATGCTATCTTGGCCTTCATTCTCTGTCACCTGATTGTGTCAGATAGTGTTTTACCCTTCATATTATTTAATTGGTTTTTGGCATTTGATTCCCTCTTTTGCTTAAGAGAATTTTTGGTGCCCATTTATAAAATGTCATCTGCAAACCTGCACATATTTATACTGTTTTTTAGGGGGTCACTCTTAAGAAGGATATCATTTGAATTTTTTAGAGAGAGAGAATGAGAGAGAGAGAGAGAGAGAGAGAGAGAGAGAGAGAGAGTGTGTGTGTGTGTGTGTGTGTGTGTGTGTGTGTCTGCCTGTCTGTCTGTGTTTGTGTGTGTTGAGAGAGGCATTTATCAAACAATATGAGTACCTGGGATAAGACAGAAAAGTGATAAAAGCTAACAATTTTTGAGCGTTGAGTCTTTTCCAGGAATTATTTTAAGTGTTTATAGCATTAACTTCTTTAATCTTCACACACACACACACACACACACACAACACACACATTTATGAGTAGGTTACCAATGTCATCATCATCATCATTATTATACATACTCATTTTACAGATAAGGAAACAGTGAGGTTAGCTAAGATTATATAGCTAAGAATTGCCAGTCGAGATTCAAACCTGGACACTAAACAGTTAAGTTCTTAATCATCATGGTCAACAGAAACAAATATCTCAATCAGCATGTTCATCTACAGCAACTAGAACATAGCTATAGTTTAGATATTAACATAGAACATACCTAGTTTAGGTATTCTGGGTCCCATTCAATAAGCATCAGTTATATATTAAATGCCTACTATTTGCAAAGCATTGAAATATGTGCTTTGGATAAAGAGGGGGCAAGAGGAACTCATATTTATAATGAATCTGCTACATAAGGAACATGCTTGGGATAGCTCTCCTAATTGTTTTTAATTCACTCTAATATTTGTTTTATAGTGCTGGTTTTAAAGATAAGTAAATTGAGGTTCAAAAAGATGAAATAACTTGGCCAAGACAATACCCAATTCCTCATGTTGCTACACACTAGCTGTACAAACTAATTTAATATACCTAACTTCTCTGAATCTTACTCTTCTTTTCTTTTTTTAAAGATTAAAAAAAAAAACAAGTCTCATATAGTAATTGTGGTTCACTCTATCTTGCATTTTCCAAGAGAATCCTACCTATCATCAATCTGTAAATTAACAAATATTTACTTGAAACTACCAATAGATCTACTAAGTTTTATGGGATTGAAAATTAACACAGGATAAATTAATGCTGGTCATGGCATAACATATAGGCTTTGTTGGTAAAAATGGTGATTAATGGCAGCCAATTCTATCGTGTTTCTACTTCAGCTAATATCTATTTAATAATAAAGCAAATGCAACATTAAAATATTACATTATTAAAAGGAATTCTAGATGGTATCTCAACCAAACTTCTTTTTATTGATGCATAAGCTGAGTTTTTCTAACAATTATATAACCTGCCAACAGCAGACCAAGGGTTAGAGTTAAAATTCCTGGCTCTCAGTTGAAAACATTTTCACTTCACCATTCATTATTTTGTCATCAATTGTAGAGGTTACCTTTGCTTTAGAAATTGTGCACTGTCTCCTCATCATTTTTATCCAAATTTATTGAGGTAAAGTTGTCTGACACTTATCATAATACTACCAAAATACTACACAATACGATGGTGGTTAAGAAATAAACATTGATGAAATTCAAGATAATTAGAATTATTTTTAGCTCAGTGGGACATCAAGCCTTTATAAAGTGGGATATACAATGCAAAGATACAAATTTTCATGCAAAGTCAACCCTCATTCCCCCAAACTAAAGAAGGGAAATGGGATGCAGGTGACTAGAAAACATGTAAATCAAGAATCACTAATGATAGTAACTGGTGAACTGGCAATTACCACCAGATCCAAGCTCTACACTTTTCTGCCCTGTTCTGGGCCACAGTAGACTGATCTGTTAAGAAACAGAGGGAGTGTGGAAGTCTCTGTTTTTGTGCTTCTTTTTAGCAATAGCTACGCTCACTCCCCCACAAAAGTTTCCTCTCCTGCTGGGCAGTCTTCCTCCATGTTCCCACGTTGTCTTGGCCTCTGGTAACTGCTTCTGTCCATGACTCTTTATGAATAGGTAGTAATGATGTAGATAGTATCATCTTTTACCAATATTCAAGGCACTTCACTATAGATGAAATACACATCCTGATATGTTAAAGTCAGGTATGACCACATGACCAATTTTGGCAATAAAAAGTAAAATGACTTGTGCCACTTCTCAACCACACTCTGCAATGCTCTCATTTCTCTCTGTTGTGGTCACAATGTTAACAGGAGTTACATCAAAACAGTATAAACAGTTCCCAGAAGGAAGACAGCAAAACAAGCTGCAAATAACTACAATAAATACGTCCGAAATAGACACATAGCATGAGTTCAAAACAAATATTTTTAGATTTACTTATTTGGAATTATTTATTACCATAGCATAACCTAGCTCACTTGTTAATTTTTAGCTTCTAAAAGAATCCCCTAGAGTGCTCATTATTCCTACATCCAGAGTTTCCAATTCAGTGGGTCTAAGGTGAAACCTGATCATTTGCATTTTAACAGGTGATACTGATGCTGCTAGGCCAGGGACCAGACTATTAGAATCACTGACCTAGTCTATCCCATGCCATAAGTCCTCATTATGACATAATGCTTTCATGCTGTTGTCAATTTCTTATAGCCTCCATTACTTCTTTTGCTTCTTTCACCTTGCCCATACCTCTGTACACACAGTTGATTTAATTAATTTCTCTTCAATTAAAACATTCTTGTGGAAATTCTGTTTCATACTAGGACCCTAACTGACACACCTGTAAAAAGTTGCTCTTGACAATGTCTAAAAACTATCAATATATGTTATCCCCTACGATATGCACAACAACTTTGAAAGTTGATAAGACAAATGAAACAGCAAATGAGGAAACAGTTTCAGACAGACTGAGACTTGCTCCTCCTTAATGGCTAATTTTTTGGAGATCTTGGATTAAATTAATTAATTAATCATATTTTTATTGTATTTTTTTTGGATTGAATTTACATAGCTCCCACTTATTTTTTTTTTAATGATAACATATTCTAGACCATGTTGGAATATATGCTGTGCATTTCTTTTTGGTTTTCCTCAAAGTAGTTTATTACATTTTTAATTACATTTTACTACAAAATGACAGGAACTAGCTTAAATTTCCAGATAGGACAACAATCATACTATAAGCTTTCTGAGAGACACGAATTATATCATATGTTCTGTAAACAAAATTAATTTGACCAATAATGAATTCAGCAAAAAAGTCAAGTCACATAGCAATGGGATTAAACTATACCTGAATTAGTTTTAAGTCTCTGATCACTACAAACTAGGTACCAGCAAAACACAGTTGAGTGGTAACAATTGAATTAGACATTTCTATTATTAGTCTAATAATTCTGAATTCCTTCCATCAAGAATTCAGGACAATTCATCAGTACCATTATTTACATATAAAAATACAATAAATTTTGAACTTGAAAAAGAAATCTTCAAACATTTCATTTTAATGGGAGGCAATATTTTTAAAAATCTATATAAGCTTATTAGATTGCTTTATACTATATTTTTGTTCAAAGTTTAGTATCAAACACTAGGGATTATTATTATACAATTATGAAAGATATGTGTAGAAGGATGTCCTTTGCAATAAAAAAATGTAGATAATCTAATATTTGTCAGTCACACATTAAGTAAATTCTGGTACATTCTTTCAATGAATGTGGATATATTTAAATAATAGATTACAAAACAGTATGCAAAACATGCCTTCATTTTTCAAATGTGTATGTGTGTGGGGATGTGTATATATTCAATTATACAGTAAATATATGGAAAAACTTATAGTATATACAGCAAAGTGTAAATAATGGTCATCTTAAGGTTGAACAATTATAGAACATTCATTTCCTATATTATATTTAAATAATTTCTGAATTTGTAAATTTCTCAATTTAAAATTTTCTGAATTTTTGGTAATAATTATCTTTATAATATCTATAGAATAGTATATAAGGAAATATAATAGTGGTATATTAAAATAAAAACCAATAAAAAAAGAGAGGTAAATATCGTAAGGAGCTGTAAGTAGAAATATAAAATTAATTAGTGATCCACAGGTTCAGAGAATAGCCTGGAATAAGAAAATATTAATAATAATAATAGCATAAATAATTTTAATTAATGTTTATTAAGCTTATTTTTGATTATGTAGTAATTTCCATTATAGAAATTTTGCAAAATATGTAAGTTCAAGAAAAAATTAAAATTATTAATAAAATTTAGTTTTGCTGTTAGGAGTACACTTTTAATTAAATTTTTAAATTCACCTACCAGACTAAAATATATAAATATAGATTTCAGTCTTGTATAGTTTAATAAATGTTCTTTTTGTCAGGTTTACAAGGACACGATGGAAAAGAAAGATACTACCAGGTAATCGATGGGCTAAAATTAGACTAAAAGTTTAGAAATAGGGAATTACATCTTCGGTATGCCAGGGAAGAGATGATTTGAGCACCTCTTGAGTTATCTTCTTGATTATAAACAAGCCAACAGATTTTTTAAATGCAAAAGCAAGATGAATAAGTCAATATGTAAAAATACTTTTTTACCTAAAATTTAGGTTTACAGTTTTACATAAAAGGAAGGTCGAAAGCTGTCATCCAATCAATTAAGGGAGTAAATAGACATTATTTAGAGGGACAAAAGTAAAGCAATAAGTAGAAATTACTAAAGAAGACTCTGACTTTTCTGTTTTTTCCTGTATAATAAAGCCCTTTCCATATTGCTCTAGGAAGCAACTGGCTTGTTCCTACAGAAGGATTATCAGTGGTGGACACAGCTGTACAGATCTGGCACACGATGGGATTTTCCCCCCAAGATTTGCCAGCTCTCTAACCTCCTTCACCCCACAGTTGTTGCTGAGAGTCCTCTAATTCCCCTTCGAGAACACGTAATTTAAGCATGGAGCCTGCCTCTCCCACCCTTGCCCCCAAGGGTAATCTGTCATCGCAGTTAGTAAAAGTATTTTCTCTCTGCTATTTTTCAGACATCTGGAAAAAATGGAGAAAATATATAGTATGAGAATATCTATGACCCTCGTATGAAACCCATGGTTCCTGCTGCCTTTTGAAATTTTGTCTTTTGTTACGATTAATTCAGGCTAATGCAATGTTGGAGAAAATGTTCCTTTCTGCCTGAGTCAAAAAGGAAGAATATTGGTTTCAGGACCCTACAGCATTTATCTAGATGTCAAGTATTGGCATGAGATTAAAGAACACAACTCAAAACTAGCAATGAATACCAAAATACTGTTTTAACTCTACACTAATTTAGATTGTAAGGATTTTCATAACTATACTCTATCTAAAGAAAAACCAATGAAACAATTAGCTCAATAAAAAACTAGATTTTTCTATCTTATAAACCACTAGATATGTTTATCAAAAAAATGGTCTCAACTGATGGATTTTTTCATCAAATAAGTAGAATTTTTTTTAAATTTTTTTATCCACTATTCATTTATTTTACCAACAAATATTTATTGGTCACCTGTTATGAGTCAGCAATGTTTCAGGTGCTTGGGATACAACAATGAATAAAAGATGACAAACTCAAAACAAATGTGCAAACTCTTGGCCTCACTGAATTTAAATGCTGGTTTGGGAGACAGATGATAAGCAATAGACATAATAAATACATATATAATGCAGTATTTTAGGAAATGACATATGCTCTGGACAAAAATTCAGCAAGATAAGGAAGACTGAAATGTCTTGGGGGAGTTGCAAATTCAAACAGTGGGTCACTGTAGGTCTTATTGAGAAACTAATTTTTGATCAATGACTTTAAAGAAGTGAGGAAATTAGTCATGAGTTATTTTGAAGGAAGATCATTTCATTTGGAGAAAATATAAAGCAAGAAAGCCAGTGTGACTGGATAAAGAGTAATAGGGAGAGATAGGAAATGAGACAAGATGAAGATTTCAGAATATATACAGCCTTGTTGAACACTGTGATGATTTTGGCTTTTCTTTTCTGAAATGAGGAGCCATGTGAGGGTTTGAATAGAAGAGTAAGTGATTAAATGTTTTGTAAGGCTCCCTTTATTTATGAAATCTCTTTGGGCATGGGATTCTGGATGCAAACATGTAAATCAGTTATGAGATTTTGCAGTAATTTGGGTGAGAGATAACAGGTACTCTACTATGAAGGGTGAAGGCCATTTTAAATATTTTTGCTGAATAAAAAATGTTCACTCTATTTTGCAAGTCAGTTTGACAAAAAGATTTCCAAATAAAAATTCTGCAATCGTGGTCCTCAGAGCAGTGCAAGTGGGAGATTTAGGCCAAGTTGTGAACTATACATGCACCTTGGTATTGGGATTCTAAAAGGTATTATCTTTCTCCAAACCTCTAAAGAGTAATCATGGTAGCATGGTGACTCAACAAAGTCACTATGAATATGCTCACTACTGAGAGAGAAGATAGGAACTTATTAACAATTTAGATCCCACCAGTACATCTGATAATTTTTCAAATTGTATAGTGAGAGTCTTCTAAATCAGAAATCTGAGACAAAGTAATGAAAATGTATTCACTTTGTTTTCAACATGGTAAACAAACAGGATTTAAACTCAGATAAAGAGGCCTTAAATATTTGTCACCGACAATAATCTCAATTTCAGGCATCTCACTTTCCTGACCTCTCCTCTGTCTTTCTAGCTTACTTTCTTTAGACTCCTGACTTTAATAGTTGTATAATTCCTTGAGACCTTCAATCTACTGATGCAATACCCATTTCATTTTTACAAAAGTCCTCCTTTCATTCTTGACCCACCTTAAATTCACTTTAATCATTCCTTTTCATACATTCTCTTTCTTTTCAACATATTTACTTAGAAAAACATTTCAAGCTTGGATAAATATAATTACCTATTTGTTTTGTGCCTTTAAATTTGTAGTTGAATATAAGTGACAAAAAATACATAACCATGTCCACTGGTTTCTCTTTCACTTTATAATCACAAAACTTAAACAAACTTCAAGTTAAAAAAAATAACTATTTTATTTCTCTAATCGATTCATTCTCCTTGATGCCCATTTTATACTTACTCCATCTTTCTACAACTACCATACCTCCTCGCCTATCTCACAAATGAGTTAAAATAGAAATAATCAGAAAAGACATTGCACATACTTCTACCACACCTGACAATTTACCCAAAATCTGTGCCCTTATACTCTTTTTTCTTTGTTTTTCATAGATGACTACTGTCCATGATCTTATTTGACAGTTTATTTACTCAATCCCTTCCCATTTAGACTACTCAAGTGCTTTATTCTAGAAAGTGTACCTTCTTTTTCCTACACCACTATGACCCTCTCTACTGGATCAGTTGCGTTAATGCAGAAACACACTGTAATTACTCTTATTTTAAAACAAAACAAAAAATCTCTCTTGAATCCATATTAACCTCCAATTACCTTTCTCCTTGTCTGTTTCCCTTTACCACAAAACTCCCTAGAAGAGTAAAAGTATAATTGATATTACTACTTCATTTTCTTATCTTTCTTCTTGAAAGCAATCTAATAAAACTATCACCCTAAACCTTCCACTGAAACCAGTCTTCTCAAGGCCACGAATGCAAACACCAAGGATCAAACATAGTGTGCATCTTACTTTTCAGTAGTGTTAGTTTGTTTTTTTCTGATGCACACCTTAAAACAAAGATTTAAATGTGAATATTTATTTAGGAATTACAGGGAACACTTAATAGTGTAAATAAAAAGTGGGACAGGAAAGGAAGGCCAGCCAATATAATATATACATTATTAAAATGGCTATCACTTGAACTTAGTCCCATGAAGAAACTCACAGAAACAATATCAACACTCAGCATTATTTCTACCTATGGATCTAGAGCTGGAATATTTATACACCAACTCCCTGTAGTCATTGGTTAAAGGCTCCTGAGTGGGAGGATTATGTTAATGTCCTAGTATTTCTGGCTTATGCTTGGACAGAGCCTTTTCCCTTGATTTTAAAAACAATTCCCAGGTGTGAAAATGTGGATATTGATAGTTGAATGTCGGCAGCAACACTCAGGAAAATAAGGTCCAAATGATGTGAATGAGGCAGCAAACAGCTTTTGTTAAAACACAATTATTTTCCTTCATAAAATGCTTTCTTCAATTGGCTTTAGAAATAACACAGACACTTGGTTTCCCCTCTATCATTCTAATCTCTCTTTGTTTTTAAGTTTAACTTTTTTAAAAAATTCTTTAATGTCACCACATATTTGGCCCCTTTTACCCCATCCACCTCCCTCCTCCCCCATCCTCCCCTACCCTCAATTCAATAGTCTCTTTTTTTCAGTTTTCTTTCTTCTTCCTTTTTATCTCTAACCACTAAATGTTCTCTTTGTTATCTATGCACGCTTCCATAGAAACCTTATCCAGTTTCTATATGTTGACATCTTTGAAATGCATACCTTTAACCTAAATCTTTTTTTCAAAAAAAATCCAGACTTACACATCAAACTATCTACTTGACATCTCTACTTAGTTTTCCAAGAGGCATTTTAAGGATATTACACCCAGGACCTGATCTCACAGTAGTCGTCTTTATCTTCATGGCATTCCAATCTTCAAGCCAAAACCTCGAAAACAAGTGTAATTCTTTTTTTTTTTTTTTTTTCTGATACCCATATCCAATCCGTTAGTAAATTCTATGAGCTCAACATTCAAAATATATCTGGAATCCAACCATTTTTCACCATCCTCATCATTAGTAGCCAGGTACCATATTTTGTCAACTAGATAATTACAGCAGCTTTCTAATGTGTCTCCTTATTTCCATCCTACCACTTCCCCTCCACACACTCACACAGTCTCTTCTCAATGTAGGAGCTAGAATGATCTTCTAAAAATTAGTTAGATTATATGGACTCCTCTCTTCAAAATTCTCTCATGGTTTTCTATCTCACTCAAAGTAAAATGATTCTTACATATTGTGGCCTCTACTACCTTAGTAATCTCATCTGTTACCATATCCCTTTCACTCTCTTAGCTCTGACGAAGCTGGCCCCTCACTTTTCCTCAACCATACTAATCACACTTTTAAGTCAGAACCTATTACTTTGCTGGTCTCTCTGTCTAAAAGGTCTTTTCTCCTATATCAGCATGGATCATGTCCTCACCTCCCTCAGGCTTTAGACATTTGGTACAAATGTCTTGTAAACAATGAGTCTTTCCCTAACCAACCTATTAAAAAGAAACTAACCTTCCTACACCAGTACTCTTCTTCTTACCCTTGCTTTGATCATTATCTGACATATAAACATTTTATTTTTTATCTGTCTCCCCTCACCTGAATGTAAGCTACATAAGGCCTAGGATTTTTCTCTATTACTCACCCACTCTATTTCCAGATACTGAAATAATGCATGTCACAAAGTGGGCACAGATTAATACCTGGAAAATGTATAAAGGAATGAATGAAAAATGTTGAAAGACAAACATTACGTTTAATCTGTTTATCATTATACTTACGTAGAAGTGTCTCCGTAATTCTAAATAAATTCAAATGAAAAGAAAAAGTACAATCCTGTTTATTTTTTTTATTTTCATTTACTATCTTTTTAGTAGAAAGTTTGCTTTTATAAAAAGAATGTATTCAAACAAAATACAAGATGTGAAACTTTATAAGCATTTTAGGTATTTTTCATTGAATTTATACTGTTTTATGATTTATTACAAATTGGGGAAGAATGATGAGTAGATGACATGTTTTATAACCTGCCATTATTTAAGTAGACATTTTTTCAAGCAAAGTTCCTAGGGCTTTAAATTTCACTAACTACTGCTTTATAAACTTTCCAAATTCTGATTATTGTTATTATCACATTTTGATATGTAACACACATGTAATTTCTAGTAAACATTGCTCTTTTATTCTCACTTGCACTATTTTGCAAACAATATTGGCTAGAGCTAAATCAACAGAAGGCAATATGACAAAATTAAACAGTAATTTGTTCTTTTGTTAAATTGCCCAATTCTTTCATTTTTTGTTTTGCATGCATATCTGTTCATGACTGCAAACATGGAATTTTTTTGTTTAGCACCTATCACCTTTTCTGTATACATTCTGGTATATATCCTTTATGTATTCCAACCCCCTAAAACCTACACTTGCACAATGAGCTTTCTATCATTTTGGCTTCTGCTGGTCATTTATTGCTCTGTATCAAACCTCAAACTTGTACTGGCCTCCCTCACTTATTTTAAGTAAGTTTTATATTTCAAACATTGATTTCACATATTAAAAACCAAGAGAACACATTCGTATCTTTCTTTTTCTGTTACTATATTCTCTTATCATCCATACCAATGTGTTTTCCTCTAGGGTACTTTGCTTAATTTCATTGTTGTTTTTTTTTTTTTTCATCTTCTGTTGAATTAATTCCTAACTACGACAATCTATGATATCTGTCATTTCCTTAGTTTATGCTTATTTACTTATGCTATAATGAATCAACAATTGGGAGGGAGGCTATCTTCGAATAATTATTTGGGAAGAAGCTATTAGTAAATTATTCTATAAAAATAAAACTTTATTAAGTTTACTTCAGAAAGTTAACAAAGGTAAAATATTAAAGTAGAAGAAAATTACTCTTGAGTAACAGCACTATGCACTGAATGTTTTTGTCACCTCAAAATTATATTTTGAAACCTAATCCTCAATATGATTGTATTTGGAGATCAGACCTTTGGGAAGTGATAAGGTCATGAAGGCAGAGCCCTCATGAATGGGATTAGTGCCCTTCTAAGAAAGACCCCAGAGAGATCCTTTCTCTCTGCCATCATGTGAGAACACAGGGAGAGGATGGCATCTGTGAGCCAGGGTGTAAGCCCTTACAAGACACAAAAATCTGCCAGCATCTTGATCTTAGACTTCCAAACCTCCACAACTATGAGAAATAAATCTGTATTGTTTATAAGCTATCCAGTCTATCATATTGTGTTATAGCAGCTCAAATGGACTGAATGCCAATTTATTAAAAAATAATAATAATCTTTAATAGAATATGAGTGAAACCTTCCCAAAATTATTATGAGAATTAAATGATGTATAAGAAAGAAACCAGGTGCAGTATTAACTCGTCATACATGCTTCATAAACAATGCAAGATTTATTCATAATCATAGTTCATGTTAGTCAAGCAGATGTCATGACTTTGCTCAAAATGACTAAAAAGTTGATCATCTGGACATGGCTGGACCCTATTTGATAGAATCTAAAGAACTTAATAGAAAAACTCTTAGACTATTAAATCTTCTCATTACACTAAACAAGTATACTATTTTGAACATAATTAAAATACAAAACACAATGGACTCATCAGAATGACCAAACTATTATACTACGGTATAACTAGTTTATATTATATTATTCTATAATTACATATTATATTATTATCAAAGGATTTTATTGTTTGTTTATTAGACAAAATAAAATCACACACTTTTTTAAAAATTATATATGTCAACAAAAATTCTAAAACCAAACTAGCACTCATTAAATCTTGAAATTTCCTTTCAGGTATGGTAAGACCAAAAATAATCAAAAATAAAATATTCAAGGCCTTCCATTATTGCTAAGTAACCAAAATTATAAATATAGTATTTATGATGAAGAACCACTTAATATATAATCTACATTTCCTCTTTATAGTAGATATCAGAAAACAAAATTTTAAAACTCACTTTAGAATAATGATTAATAACATTTGATACACATTTCAGATATCTTTGATATACATTTCACAGATATTTTTTGTTAAAATTTAACCAATTACTTCTCATTTTTTGCAGACTATTTACTAGTTAATAGTAAAACATTTATGAAATGTTTTATAAATTTTAAATTATTTTATATATTTTGATAGAATTGTTTGCTAATAAAGATAATCTTTGTTCACTTATTTTCTGTTGTTTTTATAATCTCTCTAATAATTTAATTCCACGATGTATTTAAGCAATAATTCTGCTCAATTTTTTAATGGATAAAATGATATAATTTTAGAATAAATAGTTTAAGACATATATGTTTTTCTTTTAAAAAAATTATGTAAACCACCTAGTTCAAAGTTTATTAAAGCATTTGGGGGGGGCACTCTCTGTCCCCACCAAGAAATGTATCTAAATATAATGAGACTACTTTAGACTTTCAAGTATACTTAGTATATCTGGAGGACAAAATACAGCATCTCATTGAGAAAACAGAATCAACAGGGAAATAAAATATATTTTATGATGAGTTTTTTAAAAGTGTGTTCTCGCAAGAAAGGAGGGAACTGAGGCACACAAAGTTTGAGTAACTTTCCCGAGGTCGTATGGCTTAACCAACTCTGCTATGTAGCCTCTCGTGTGCCCTCTTTTTATACTTCTATCATTAGGGTTAATCCTTTTGCTAAAGAAAAGACTATCATTATCAAGTTTTTTCATATTTATGTCATCTATTGCAAATTTAATAAAATTCGAATACTCTATCATCGCCTCTCAAACACATTACAAAAGTAGGTAGCTAGACGACAAATAAGTACATGTAAAAGTGATCAAAATCATTAGCTATTAATAAGATTCAAATTCAAATGAGGAAACACCATTTCAGTCCCGCTAACATGGATGAAAGCAAAAGAGATGATAATATCAAATGTTAATGGAGATGTGGAGAAACTAGACCAATTATAAAAAAGTGATGGTGTGTAAAATGTTTCAACTACATTGGAGAAGTGTTTAGCAGCTTTCATTTTTTTATATAAAGTTAAACATAGGCCAATCATGGTAACCCCAGGTCTACTTCCACAGGTTCCAGCCACCTGTAGGTAATTACCTGCTGAAAATAGGGATGGTTGCTGGGATCCTAATGGCCCAGTCTTAGCCTCTCCTTCACTTTGTGTTTTCCAAACTGAAATTCTTTAAAGTAAACCTCAGACTCTAGATGATGTTACTACACCTTCTGTGAACATTTTTAACAACTTCTAACTTCTAGTTGCAATCAAGTTGGAGTATGCACCTTCCACTATTTCTCTTCTACTAACTACAACTGAAAACAGTAGACAGAATGCATGGAGCAGCTATCTAAGGACTCTAAAAAGTAAATGGTAACTGAAGGAATAAGGAAAAAAAAAACAGAACTGACTGCCACTGAACTGGTAGTGAGTTTAACATGTATTTTTTCAACAGTATCTCCTAGCCCGGACTCAAAAGTTTTATAAAACCTGGATCTATGCACTGAGTATGGGCAGAAAATGTTGCAAGAAAAACTCCCTATTTCTGGTCCACGTAGTAGAAAAGGAGGTCTGGATAGATCAGAGACACTGTGGGAAAATTCGTGTTTTTTATTTGTTTGTTTTTGCAGTTCTGTCTTTCCCCAGGAAATCCTATGGCTACAGGAAGCGTGCTGCCAGCAGTAGATAGGCAGGTACCTAAAACTCCAAGAAAATAAATCTTTCACAGTGACTAGAGAAACTGATCTTTTAAGAGGAGAAATCCTGCTGTGGTTCTCTCACTCTCCTCCCTCTCCTCTCTTTGCTTTGTTTTCCCTCTCTTTTTTCTTACTACTTAACCCCATAAGCAAATGTAGTCACACAAAGGAAATAACAAAGCAAGAAAACTAAAACCTAAGATTTCCAGCTGAGGAAAAAGTGTTGGGGAAATTACAGAGATGTGGAAATTCAGGAACACAATTTCATAAAGTTGTGATAAACTCCTGCGCTCGCCACTAAACTAAGCATACATAGATCTGGCCTTGCTAAAATGAACAAAAACAAGTGATATTCTCCACAGGACTAAATGAGACCTAGAGTCATATAATGTAATGCCAAAATATCCTATATAATCCAAAACAACCTGACAGACAAGTACAGAAAAATTTGAACCTCTCACATTTAGTATAATCAACAGATACCAAACATCAGAAGACACCAATATTGGAATTATCAGACAAAAGATTTAAATTGGCTATTAAACCCATGCTTCAAGAAGTAAACACATGAAAGAGAATTGTCTTTCAAGCAGATGTTTTCACTGTTGAATTCTACCAAACATTTAAAGGAAAAATGTAACAATTGAAAACAATTTACCAAGGAAAATAGAAGGGGATGGATCACATACTGACTCATTATATAAAGCCAGAATTACCCAAAAACCAGACCAGAAAAAAAGCATAACTACTGATGAATATCCCTTACGAATATTTACAAACAAAGGTTAACAAAATATTAACAGATCCAATCCAACAATAAATTTTAAAAAATAATACATCATGACCAAATGGGGTTTGTTATCTCAAGAATGCAAAGTTAGTTCAATATTGAAAACTAATTTTTGTAATCCAACCTATTAACAGATTAAACAATAAAAACTATGTGATTATATCAATTGGTGCAGAGAAAAATCTGACAAAATGTAACACACATTCACAATAAAAAAAAAACTCTCAGCAAATCAGGAATAGAATTACACTTTTTTCTATTTGATAAAGGATTTCCAAGAAATAATAATAATCATAAAACAAACCACACACATAGCTAACACCATTTTTAGTGGTAAAGAATAATTGCTTTCACCTTAACATCAGGCATAAGGCAAGGATGTCATTCTTATCACATATATTCAAAATTTTATTGGAAATTCTAACCAGTGCAGTAAGTAAAAATAAAATACAGTAAAATGAGTACACTTTAGAAAATAAATAAATAAAATTACATCTATCTGTTGTTTACATAATTATCCATATAGAAATCTCAAGGAATATAAAGTAACTTTTGTAACTAATAAGGAAGTTTAGCAAATTGATAGGAGGATAAAACAGCAACATTAAAAAAAATGAATACTTCTGCTTAAAAAAATTAATACCTGAATATTTATAACAACTTTATTAATATTATTCCAAAACTAATAAAATAGTTCCAATATCCTTAACTGAATAAATTTGAAAAACAAACTAGTATAGCCATACAATGGAATACTATTCGCTAATAAAAAGGAACAAAATATTATTGCATCCAACAACATAGATGAATCTGAAAGTCAGTGTGATGAGTGAAAGAAGCCAGCCTCAAAGGTGTTAAACTGTATGACTATTTGTATGACTTTCTGTAAAGGTCATCAGGGGTTAGAGGAGGGAGAAGTGTTTGACAACAAATAGGCATCATAGAGGAGTTTTTGGATCAATAGAACTATTCTGAACATTGTGTTGGTTAAACAAATCTATCTATGTGTGGAAATTCATAGTAATTTTTAAAGTAATTTTTAAGTAATTCATGTAAATTTTTAAGTAATTTTTTTTTAAAAAAAAGCATACATTTAACCTATGATCCAACAATTTCACTCACTCATAGGTATTAATCAAGATAATTGAAAACTTATGTCTACAAATGGCTTGTACTTAATTGCCTTATAGTAACCAAAAACTGGAAACAGCCCAAATACCCTAGAATCGAATGGTTAAACAAATTGCAATTTTTTATATAATAAAATACTATTCAGAAATTAAGAAGGAACATTAATGAATCTCATAAATATTTTTAGTAAAAGTAGCCAAAAAAAAAAAAAAAAAAAGAACACATGCATACTATATGATTCCATTTATAAGAAGTCCAAAAACAGTATGTATGTTTGCGGATGTGAGTGTGGGTGTGGGTGATATTAGAAGTCAAAACATTAATTGTCTATGGACATGGGGGGAGTGTAAAGTTAATTTTAAAAGAACATTGAGAGACTAGTGGTTACCAGAGGGTAGAAGAAGTAGATGAGGTAAAAGGGGTCACATATGTGGTGACAGAAAAATCTAACTATAGGAGGTGAATACATAATGTTACATATGTATATATATATATATATATATATATATATATATACGCGTATATATATATATATATATATGTGTGTGTATATTTACAATTTAGCAGTAAGGCATATATACATACATGCCTTACTGCTAAATTGTACATCTGAAACTTATTGGATTTCATTAGCTAATGTCGCCATGATAAAAAAAAAAATAAAAATTAAAAATAAATAAATGGAAAATTTTTTTAATTAAAAAAAGAAAAGAAAAGAGCATTAAGAGAATTTTCAATTTTTCAATAGCTATTTTCTATATCTTGTTTGAGTAATGGTAACGTGGGTGTATATAATTTTCACAACTCATCAAACTGAACATGTGAAATATACTTAAATATAACATAAAGTAAAACTAAAGCAATAATCCAATAGAGATTTTCAAATTAAATTTGAGGTACTATAAGTGCCTCATTTCCACAATAACCACAGTCATAAAATGATGCACATGTGGGGGAATGTGAATCAAAGAGTCAGCGTTAGACGTGAATTCCCTAACAAGTTATTCATTCCCTAAACATAGTTTATTAAAATAACATTAATTAGTTTCAATGTTTTATACTAAGAGGAGCTGAGCTATGTTTTGGACATCTGATAGTACCTTCTAAATTGCATCTCAGATAAAGTCACTGTATAGGCTCTAAGAGGGCAATCCTGTATCAATTCTAAATAAAATATTTCCCTTTTCTCTCCCTCTCTGCTAAACCTAAGAGTATAAAAAGCTTATATCCTCAGGCATGAGATTTTAATTTCCTTTATGTTAAACATAGCTTTTCAAGGTACTTCCAATTCCTTGGGTCATAAAGAAAATGAAAAGTGTTTGAAAAGAATCAATCTTTGTAATGTCAGTGCCTCTAGTAAATGGGCATCTGTACCACAGTACCACCAACCAGTTTCCATCCCAGTGGCTTTAATTTGCCAACACCATTATTGTGCCAGTGGAATGAATGCAGAGCATTGCAACCCAATACCACTTCCCTTAGCCATCAGAAATTCTCCTTATCTATGGAAAGTTCTGGTGAGACAAATATATGTGGAAGAGAAAATCAGAGAAGATCAAAGATAAAAATTATAGAAAAAAAAATTTAACAAATAAATATGACATATATCTTTTTTAAAAAGTAGTTTAAAAAAGCAGCCCATGTATCTTGACTTCTCCATCCTGCCTTTAAGTCACTTGTCACTAATGCCTCATTGTATTTTTTCCTGCGAAACCTGGATAGAACCTCAGAATCATCCTCACCTCACAATGTCAGAACCACTACCAAATGGTCACAATTAGTATGCAAGGAAAAATCTATTTGCCATCACATCAGAGTTGTATGTTAACTGTACAAGAAATATTCTGAAATTATCTAATAGTATTGTTTATTGAGGAAAAGATCATTTAAAAACTGATCTTCACGTATCTGGGTTTCATAGGAATGATTTTTTCTGCAAAGACCAGATCAGATTCACTTGAAATATAGGAGTGCTGCCAATGAAAGGAAATCCAAATTTCATTATAATAATAAAACCTTCCCATCTTTCACCCAAACCACACACAAACCTCATCTATACTCCTCCAAGATTTCTAATCTAGTATTATTTAAGTCAACCCACTAAAATGAGCAGATACAACATGGTTCCAAAGCTCCAAAAAGTGAATATTAATGAAACTTAAAAATGTGAACTTCTGCTAATATAAGTTGGTCCCAATTACCTATGAGCCATTCCTACTGTCAGGAATTAAATGTTTATATGTAATCAAAGAGCAATGAGCATCCTTAGGTCTGAAGAGCTTTAAATAGAGACTTCAGTCCCATTAAGAGAACATTTAAAATTGTAAGTCTCCTCTAGTTCTGCAAACAAAATATTCACTATGGCTTATGTATTTAGGTTTCTTAGAAAAATTCAAATTGATATTATTTGTAAACGTTCAACTATTCTAATTTCAAAAATGATAAACCACATCATTTGAATATGATGTAAGAAAGCAAATGTTCGATGAAACCTACACAAATTATAGTTTTAATTTCCAAACTATTATATAGTCATCATTCAGCATTTTCATCTCAAATACACCAAGAAATTAAAGATTATTTGACTTGCTGCAATTAAACAAAAGCACAGTCATTATGGCGGCATTGTTTTTCATGCAAGTCGTCTAGTTTTAAAGATTTGTTTATTTTGTTTTGTTTTTAAAGCAAAGGCATTATCTGCTCAATTGCCCAGCAAGAAGGTTTTACAAATTTCTCTCAAGTTTCCATAGAAATGCATTGATTAGAGCATAATTTCCGTTAATATTTTCTTCTTTTCCAGACTCCTCTGCTCGCTTAAACTAACAGTGCACCTGCCCCTTGCAGTCGTTTTCATCTTTTGTTCGGCTCAGTAGGTTACCTAACTGGTGGATTTTATTGAGTTAAATCAAGCTGTCACTTCATCTGCCTGAAGGATGACTCAAATACTACACATAATAATAAAAGAAAAGTAGGATAAAATAATCTTGTCAAGCCAGAAAAACTGATTGCTTGAAGTTGTAGCCTTCAATCAATACACTAATTCCACAATTTATACCTTTTTCAATTGAAGAGGAAAGAAACCCTGATATGGTATTTCTTGGCTCACTGACCAACTTTGACCTTCTATCTATATGAATGTAGGATTAACAAGGGCTTCTGCTTAGTGAAATCACCTATGGAAATAAGAAAACAAATGTGGGCATTTGTGGCTCCAAGTAACTATTAATTTCAGAAAAGCAGGGAACACACAGTGCTTACTTAGCATATCTACTAAAATCAAGATTTTATTTAGCTTGATGTAGGCGCTCTTTCCTATTTAGAAATACTTTGAAGCTAGAATTTGTAGCACAAAACACCTTAGAATTTGGCAAGGTGCAATCTCCTAAACAATTTTTTCTGTTTGATCTATTTATTAATAGTTTATACAAAATAGTAGGGAAGTAAGCACTATAACTTTTTTTTTTCGAATTCTATGCTTATTTGGCTTCTTACAAAATCTGTCATCTATGATAAAATAAGTGTACCCTTCTACTGAGCTAGAGCTATGATTTCTTATAAAACTATTTCTTAATGTTATTATTTTAAAAATTATTTATCATATTCAAAAGCTTAGGTTTTTTTATAAATTGTGATTAATTTGCATACCTTTTAAAATCAATAAAAACACTTTATTTCAAAATTCTGGACTCTCTTTGGCTGTCAGATTTCTGCTTTCCTTTCATAATTCCTCCCCTGCAGGCACCAACCAGGAAATAAAATTCTTTGTTTAGTATGCCTTTTATATTTCACTAGGCCACCTGCTTACCTTGAATTGTGGCATGCAATCAAGCAGGGTCCCCAAAACTACTACTACTTCTCCTAGCCCATATCTTAAATGTGCTTGTGTATACTGCAAAGCAACCTATAAATTGGGTCATTAAAATTTTGTTCAAAAGCATTTTTTCAATGACAAAACTAAGATATACTTGTCCAAATATTTTGGTTTAAACAAGTTATTTTCTTACATTATCAAGCATTAATATTCTCATTAAAATAAGAGATAGAAATTATGTACATATTATATATGCATTACATGTAATATACATTATATGTATAATATATAAATATGTGTAATAACATACACATATTTCTAATTAAGGTCCTTTAAACTCTGGCTGTTGTGGAAACACAAGACCACCTTTGGCCTTCCTCTATGCTTAATCACAGCTCACTGCCAGCTTCAGTTTCTTAAGCCCAGATTTGAACTTTTGGAAGAACTATGAGAGATCATTCTGTTATGTAATGTAAACCACCTGAATAGCCCAAGATCATCAAATGCAGTAGAAGATAGATCTCCAATTGCTGCTAGTCTTTAAGAGTAGTAAACCAGAGTTTGAGATGGGTGAACAAAACCTGGGGTTTCTTTATTCTTCACAGCAAAGGCAAAAATACTTGCCTGACTCAGAGCATACCCCTCATATCAGACCATGGCATCTTACTTCCGTGCCATTTGTAATTTGTTATAAGAGGGAAAAAGAAGGTAAAGAAAAAAATTTAAAATATTATGTGCTTCTCCTCCCTATAGACACCTTACATGCACACACACACACACACACACACACACACACACACACACACGTGAGCACACACACCTTTTTACCTCCAGCAAGGACTAAGCCAAATCATCTCTTTGAAAGCTTACACATAGACATAGAGAAACATATTTTCATTTCTAAATGGTGAAGAAGCATATTCAAACCGTAGCGAAATTATCTAGCAAGTAAATTCCAGGTTGCAATTAAAGGTCACCAATGACTTTCTGTTTGTTCAATCCAATGGACTTGACTCCTCTTTATTCTCTATATTTCTGTCGAATTTCATTCATTTGACTAATTTCTTCTCCATGAAAATATACTCTTCTACTTTCTTAATCTCTTCTTTCTTTCCCTACTTCAACATTTCACAAGGCTTGACCCAAAGACCTATACTTATATTAATATATGTTCTCCTCCCTTTGAGAATTCATTTATTCTAAAGGTTTCCATCTTCTGACTGAACTACGGAGCAGTCATTCTAGGGTTCAGGCTTTGGTTCCTAAGAGTCATGGAAAGGTCAGGAATTAAGCACAGGGTCAGACCAAGCAGACAGTCTGGAACCAAGAAGAGTACAGAAGTCAGCAGTTAATGCCCAATTGGAAGATCAAGGCTGAGTTGAAAAGGATCATGCAGCCAGATGTCAAGCTAGTAGAATGATTTTATACTGGGACAAGTTGCAGAGAAAAGAAGCATACATAATCTTATATACCAAACTCCTTAAAGAGGGAAATACTGTCTCATTCACACTTTTTGTGCCAGGCAGAAACCAGTGACTGGCTTTCCCAAATAATCAACACACAGAATCCAGATACTTTTGCCATTGTCTTTATGTCCTCCAAAAAATAAAAATAAAAATCCCAAGATTTTTCTTTTATACAAATGTCTTCCAAATCTCTACTTCTTATCTGACTTCTCTCAAGTCTCATATTTTCAAAAGCCAGCTCTCCCTGAAGGCTCTGCTATCAATTCAATTTGACAGAAGCTAATCATCTCTTCAAGAACTCTCTTGAGTTCTCTATTTCTGTCCATTTTTTCATTTAAAAAAATGTATCAAGCGACTACATTGTAATGGGCAATATTCTGGGAAACAGCACAATATTCTGGGAAACACTAGAAAACAAAAGTGACAAAAATCTTTTTTTGTGGAGCTTGCTATCTAGGGGCGGGAAGAAAAAAATAAACAAAATAAATGAGTAAATTATATAATTTGTTCCATTAAAATATGATGCATAAACAAGACAGTGTGGATATAGCATCAAGATAAAAAAAATAGATGAGTAGAACAGAATAGAAATTTCAGAAACTGAACTACGTATATATAGACAATTGATTTTTGACGAAGATGTGAAAACAATTTAGTGAAAAAATAATAGTATCATCAGCAAATGGAGGTAGAATAATCAAAGATTCACAAGCAAAAAAAAAAAAATGATCCTCAATCTATACATTACACCATATATAAAAATTAATTTAGAAAGGATCACAGACTAAATATAAGTCCTAAAACTATAAAATTTATGAAATAAAATGTAGGAGATTTTTGTGACTGACAGGCAAAGGTTTCTTAGATACAACGCCAAAAGTAGGATACTTAAAAGATAAATACATAAATTGGATTTCATTAAAATTTAATACTCCTGCTTTTTCAAAGAACTTAAAATAATAAAAATACAAGCCAAGAACTGGGTGAAAATATTTCCAAACAATATATCAAATAAAAATACTTGTATCTAAAACACATTTTTAAAAATGCTCAAAACTCCAACAAAAAAAATAACTCAATAAGAAAATGGACGAAGATTTTAAAGACACTTCACCAAAATATGATATAGTAGTGACAAATAAGCATATGAAAAGATGTTTGACATTATTAATTATTTAAAAATACAAATTAAAACCACACTGTTAATACCATCATAGATATATTAGAATGACTGAGAAATTAAATGACTACCCTCACCAAATGTTAGTGAGAATGAGAAGGAGCTGGAACTCTTAAATGCTGCTGGTGGGTAAGTAAAGTGGTAAAGACTTTGGGAAAAAATATGTCAGGTTTGTTTTTTTGTTTTTTGTTTTGTTTTTTTTTTTTTAAGTAAAACATCCATCTACCATGTTAGCTGGCCATTTCACTCCTAGGTATTTACCCAAAATAAATAAAAGTCTGTATCCTACAAACACTTGCACATAAATGTTCATACAGCTTTACTTATTAGTACCAAAAATTGTAAACAACTCAAATGTCCATCAACAGATGAATGGAAAAACAAACCATGGCAAATTCATTTAATGGAATAGTGCTCAGCAATGAAAAGGAATGGACATTTGATGCACAGAAGAACATGGATGAATGTCAAAATAATCATGCTGGATAAAATTAAGACAAAATAGATTTAGATTGTACTATTTCATATATAAAATTCTGGAGAATTCAAACAACCTTAGGTTGCCTAGCAAAGGAGGGAGGGTGGAGGAAGAGCGGGAGAGATGGAATACAAGGAAGCAGGAGGAAACTTTAGGGGTAATGAATGTCTTCATTATCTTGATTGTGGCGATTGTTTCATGGGTGTACACATATGTCAAAACTTATCAAATTAAACACTTGAAATATGTACAGATTATTGCACATCAATTATACCTCAATAACAGTGCTAAAAATAAATATAAGAGAACCAGAGAATAATGGAAACAGATATTAAGTATATGAAGTGAAAAAGAGTGACATATTACAGATTTTTTTAAAAATTACTCTTTTAAGAATAAACTATAGAGAGACATGAGTAGAAATAAACATGTAATTGAGAAGGTTAACACAAAAATCTAGGCATATACAAAATTGTTGCTTGCATCAAGACTATAGAAATGTGATGGAGAGAAGTGATTGAAACCTGAATATATTTTGAAGATAGTCGATAAGTTTTGCTCAAGAATTAGACGTGTAATGTGAGAGAAAGAACTCAAGAATGACTCCAAGATTTTTGGACTTAACAACTGAAAAAATTGAATTGATAAGTTTGTGACAAAAGTTAGTATAAATAGAAAGTAAGTCCAAACACTGAGCCCTAGGACTCACCACATCGAGTTTGCATAAAAGAGAACCAACAATGGAGACTGGGAAGAAATAGCAAGTCTAGTGGGAGGAAAACCAGGAGAGTATGGTTTTCTGAAAGAAAAGTGAAAAATGTATATTAAGAAAGCATGTCTCCCTACAGTTTATTAACAAGAAAGGGATGACAAGCAATAAAATGAAGAAAGATGAGAACTGAGATTTGACCAACCTACATATGCAAGCAACTCATAGAATTTTACCATATGTGAGCTGTACAGAACCACTAAATTAATTATATGATTGATTTTAAACCTCTACTTAGCACTTAAATGCCAGGCATTGTGCTATGTCTTAGAAGACATGAAAAGCATATAACAGGAAAAAAACCTTGAAATTGGAGACTGCAGCTTTCGACAGGTGGGGAAAGGGTAAAGAGTACAGATTTTTAAAAAAAGAAAGAAAGAAAGGAAAAAAGAAAAAGAAAATACAGAGCTGTTCTAGATCCTAACTGGTGAAACATTATGAAGAAGATATAAAGTTCAAAGGGAGTTGAAAAGTCAAGAGATAAATGTGCACTAAAATGGCAGATTCAGTGAAAGCACATTTCTTAGAACTAAGAACCATGGCAAGGATGCACTCAAAAGTAAGGCAAAATTACACTCATTCATTCACTGACAGAGCATTTATTACACACATAACAGATTCTGAAAACTAGGGATACAGATATACACCTGGGTTCTGTCATTCCATACCCACAGACTAGTTCGACCTATATTTTCTTTTGTTTTTTAAGTTAACTCTCCTTAAAAACTAGTGTTTTTCTAAACTTTATATCATTGACATAAATTAAAACCAGCAACCTTGCCAATACAAAATACAAATTTGAATAATGTGTACAGGAAAATAAGTTCCTCAATGAAAGGAGTAGAACTGTTTGTGACCAGCTGTTTATTAGTAACTATAAACAATGATTTAACCTATTTTGGCAAAACATGAGATTCTATGTCAATAAGATCAACTCTTTTAGGTTCTCTATTAATCAGTACCAAGAAATCCCAAAACTTGCAACTATCTGGGAGAAAATTTCAAAAGATACTTACCTTCCTTCTCTTAAAAGTAAAATGCTGGGGTATGTATATTCTAACACAAATTTAACATGAAACACAAATTTGGAAAATAACAATCATAGAAAAAATGTTTGTATCTACACAATATATGTTAATTGAATCTGAAAGCATGCTGTCAGTGTTGTTAGCTGAACTCTCTTAAAACAGTTTCATTGAGATATAATTCATATTACTATACAACTGACCCATTTAAAGTATGTGATTTTCCGTATATTTTCACAGATGTGCAACCATCACCACAATCATTGTAGAACATTTTCATCATCTCAAAAAAAAACAAAACAAAACAAAAACAAAAAAAAAAACCCTGTACCTTTTAACTATCACCTTCTATTTGCCTCCTCCTCCCACCCCTCAGTGCTAAGCAAACACTAATCTACTTTCTGTCTTTATATATCTGTTTATTCTGGACATGTAAAGTGAAATGAATCATACAATGTAGATTATTCTGTGTCTGGTTTGTTTCACTTAGCATAATGTTTTCGAGGATCATCCATACTTCATGTATAAGTACTTCACTACTTTTTATGGCAAATAATACTGCATTATGTAGATATATCACACTGCGTGTTTCCATTTATCAGATGATGAACATTTGGATTGTTTCTGCCTTTAGGCTATTATGAATACTGTTGCTATAAACATTTATGTATAAATTTTTGTGTGGATATATTTAATTTCTCTTTGGCATATAACTAGGAGTGAAATTGTTGTGTTAAATGGTATACTTATGTTTAAATTTTTGAGAAACTTCCAGACCATTTTCCAAAGTGATTGCACCATATTATACTTCCACCAGCAGTGTGTGAGGGTTCTTACTTCTCTACATCCTTGTCAACACTTCTTATTAGCTGACATTTTGATTATAACCATTTGATTGTGTGAAGTGCTATCTCATTGGGGTTTTGATTTGCCTTTCTCTGATGATGAATGATGTTGAGCACCTATATATGTGTATATTAACCATTTGCATATCTTTTTTGAAGAAATGTCTATCTGGATCCTTTTTTAGTTGGGTTGTCTTTTTATTATCGAGTTGTAAGAGTTCTTGATATATTCTCTATGAGTCTCATCAGATATATAATTTGCAAACATTTTTTCCCATTGTAGTGATTGTCTTTTCATTTTCATGATAGTATTCGTTGATGATCAAATATTTGCTTTTGGTTATATTTTATATGTTAGGTGCATATATGTTATAATTGTTTCATCTTCCTAATAGATTCATCATTTAATCATTATAAAATGTCTTTTTGTAGCTCTATAATACTTTTTTATTTTAAAGTTTATTTTGTCTGATATTAGTATAGCCACTCAAGTGTTCCCATTGTTGTTAGTTTTTATTGTTGAAAAGGATTCTCTTTGGATTATGAATATATCAATTTTGGCTTAAAATATTAATCATTATTCATTGTCTGCCCTAAACAATAAAGCCCACACTTTCACTAGGTCTTTAGTGCCCTGTAGAACTTGTAAAAAAAAAAAAAATACTAGTCTTTTGGCCCCAACCAACAAATTTAGAATCTTCAGTAATAGGATCTAGGAGCTACATATTAGCAACTCTCTGAATGATTCTTATTTCTACTGCCACTTGACAGCAATTGTGCCAAAGATTTAACTACTTAAGTGTTTTTATTCTAGATTTTTAAAATTTGGATCTTATCTTGTGATTTTGTTTAAGATCATTCAGTCAATCTCCTTCCAGATTATAAATTCCCTTCAAATACAAGCCTGTATTTAGCAGTTAAAGACTATGAATGATTCTTTATTCATAGCAAATACACAAGAAAGGTTGAGCAAGAGATAAACAGCATGCTAAGCAGAGGCCTATTAAAAGTATGACAACAACTTACTTGATTGAAGAACTTGAATCAGTTATATCATAAGATGGGCCTGGCAGGGACAAAATATGTTATTGTAGATATATCCAGGGGCTAGGTGATTGTGGATGTAGACAAAGAAAATAGTTGAGATGATATCCTATAAATAAGGCCTTTTAGAAAGATTCAATGGCTTAAATTACTCAATATTCCACAGACTATAAGACAAGGGCTGGACTACAGAAAAAACTGAAATGCAAAAGAGGGGATGGATAATAAGGATACTAAAGGCATAAAATCAACACAATTTGGTTGAGAATAAAAGAAAAAATATTTACTACTATGATTCCATAGTTTACTTTAAGACTTAGATAATGATGGATTTGTTAACTAAAATTTACAAAGAAAGGTGTATGCACCCAAAGATTATACACAGTTATACAATTAAGTTCTAGAGATCTGCCAGCATAATGTCTATAGTTAAAAATATGGTGCTATGTATTTGAAATCTTAAGAGGGTAGATCTCATGTTAGGTTAAGAGGATAGGTCTCATGCTAAGTCTTTCTACCACAAATTCCCACCTCCCCGCCACAAAAAGAAATAAAGAAAACGCAAGAGGACTAAAGAAACCTTTTGAAGGTGATGAATTATTATCTTGTTTGTAGTGATATCATGGGTACATGTGTACATCCAAACTCAAAATATATACAAAATTTAAAAAATGAAATAAATGCATTTTTAAATGATAAAAAAAGGTCTTTGTAACTCTTAAAAATTACAGGGCATTAAAGACCTATGATACCTAACTGTAATGTGCTATCAATGCCCTTCTATGAAAGAGATTATTGCAACATTTACGCAGTTAGAATAAAATCTGATGATTAGATAATAATATTACAGTAAAAAATTAAAAATGTGTGTGGGCTCACATTTGGGTCTTAAGTGAGGGATTAGAAACAACTTTCCTTGATCTAGCTGTTTTGATTAGCTTTTTAAAAAAAAATGCTATGTGAATTGAATTGTACATTTTCCTTACTATCTGTAATAGTTACTTACGCTGTGAAACAAATTATCCTAAAACTTGGTAGTTTAAGACAACAAGAAATATTTTAAATCTCAGAGTTTCTCAAGGTTAGAAATTGAGGAGCTTCTGAGTTAGATGGTTCTGCCTTGGAATCTCTCAATATGTTAGTTCAAGATATTGGCTAGGGCTGTAATCTTGAACTTGGGCTGGAGAATCCTTTTCCAAGGTAACTAATTCATATAGCTAATAAGTTGATGCTGGTGAATGGTGGGAAACACAGTAACTAGCAAGGTTGGCCTCTCCAAAGGACTGCCTGATTGTCCTCATATATATGCTACCCTCCTCCAGAATAAATAATCCAAGAGAAAGAACAAGTAGAAACTATCCTTTCAACAGCCTAGCCTCAGAATAACTTGGTATTCCTTCCACTACAATCTATTCATCAGAAGCAAATCACTGTCTGGCCTTTTTTAATTGAACAAGAGGCAAACAGCATTTCATGTAGAGGCCTATTAAATAGAATAACTTGATTAGAAAACTAGTTAGAACATGAGCTCTACCTTTCGAGGGAAAGAATTTGTGGACATATTTTAAAACTACTAAATTGTGTATTTAGCTTCCAAGTTGAAATACTTTATTTGAACAATCAAAAAATCTTGAATTTAGTTCTATTCCTCAAAGAATTTTATATATCTTAAATGGATATGGACAGGATGCAAGGGCAGAAAAGTGTTTGCAAGAATCTAAATATGAAGTAACCAGAATTTGCAGATAAAGTTTGGTGCAGAAAACAAAGCAGAAAAAGATCCTTGCAAAATACTATGCATGAAATCATTGAACCTCCCTGGTGTTTGAGGCTTTCCTCTCCTGGCCTCATCCTTGTAAAATTTCTCCAGTCATTCTATCACATCACATTTCACAGTTAAATTTTAATTACATAAACATTTAGTTCATTATGTATCAATTAGTCTTTGTTGATGACTTAAAACAAAGCAAAAACAATTTATTATTTCTCAAATTCATGTAGCGGGGAGGGGCTTGGCAGTTCTAATCTGAGGTGGTTAACCTGAGGGCTGGCTAGTCTAGTTTGGCTTTATTCAAATTTCTGAGACTTCAAATGGCTGGTAAGACTGAACATTGGAGTCTCTCTCTACATATCATTTGAACAGAAAGAATGAAATGTTTGAGCCTCTCTCTCTGGTCTCCCTCCTGGAAACTAGACTCAGCTTTTTCACTTGGAGCTCTCAGAGTTCCCAGCAGTGAAAGAGAGTAAGTACCGGTATTAGTCAGGATTCTCTAGTAACAGAACCAATAGGATATATGTAGATATGCAAAGAGGAGATTTTAGGAATTGACTCACATGGCTATGGTGGTTGAGTCATCCCGTGATCTGCTATCTGTAAGCTAGAGAACCAGAAAAGTAGGAATGCTGATGGTGTAATGCTGTCTGAGTTTGAAGGACTGAGTGAAGGGGGAAAGAGGTCAGAAGAAGGGGATATTGATGGTGTAATTCTCAAAAATCCTGAGAATAAGAAGAGAATAATTTGGATGTCTCAGCTCAAGTAGAGAGGGGGAGAATTTGCCTTCCTTTTGCCTTTTTGCTTTCTTCAGGTCTTTAAGGGATTGAATGTTGCCTACCCACAGTGGAAAGGGCCATCTGCTCTCACCAATTTAATGCTCATCTCTTCTGGAAATGCCCTCAGACACACCCAGAAATAACGTTTTACCTGCTATCTGAGCAATACAGCCCAGGCAAGTTGCACAAAAAGTTAACCATCACAGACCCCAATGTACAAAGACTTGCCAAGCCTCTGCTTTAGTTATGTTTTCTAATGTTCCATTGGTCAAAGCAAAGTACATGGGTAAGTTCAGATTCAACGGTGGAGAAATAAAGTTCAATGCTTGAGATGACCAGCAAAGTCATATTGCAAATAAATATACATATAAAAATAGGAGGAGTTTTTAATTACCTACTATACATCGTTTCTGGCTTAGTTTTTATTGAATTTTTTTATTTTTGCAATTTTTTTACTTTTAGCACTCCAAAGTTTAGTGACTACCTTCAGCAATAAACAATGTAATGACTGAAACGCTACAGTGAGTGAGAATTCCAAAATTATTTCTCGATTGGTAACCCCCACAATTTTTCTGAGTTTTCTATGAAGATGTACATTTATTATTTTCTAGGAGTGCCCTTTAATACATATATCTTCTCTATCATACAATGAACAGACAGGTGAGCTAGTAATGAGCTTACTTGGTTATTTTCCATCAAGTGATCTATAGTTCTTGGCTTCATTTACCTACTTAAATTAATCAGTCCACAAGTTTCCTACCTTTGAAAATTTAATGTGTAACATGTATTCCATTTTTCACTTTCTTGATGATGTGGTAATATTGGCAAGCACATATGCACACCAGTTATTTAAGTGCTTTGTAGCTTATTAATGAGATTGTGCTGGGTTCCATTTAGGTTTTTAATTATGTTATTTTTCCCTTTTGCTTCCAGCTTGTTTGGATTAATAAAATTACCCACAGCTGCTTTATATTGGTCATTCCTTCTGGGAGGAAAACCATGTGAAATGCTTAGAACAGGTGCTTGGTACTTGACCAGCTTCATCAGTTTAAACGAGTTCGAACTGTAGCACCTGACATTGGGGCACCAGCCTACAGATGTTTGCAAGAACTATAAAATCACCTCTCATATTACAAGAACTGGTGGGTGATGTTAAAAACTTTTGCTTCCATACAAGAATTTTCTCAGTCAACATGTGACCACAGCATAGTGAACTTGGAAATATTGATTATATTTAAACTGGCCTCAAAGTAGGGGAAGAAAACAACTCCTGGGTCCCTGGGCCCTCATATTACCATAATGTTGGGCAAGTTACCTGTCAACCAAAGAGCAAGGAATAGAATTGTTATTGTCCAAAAAAGCCCACAATAATGAATTTTTATACCCTTAAAAGAGCCACTTGGCGGAACTGGAGATTATCCAGAGAAAGGTAATTAGGAACAAAAAAGTAATAATGCTGGGGTTTTCTGAGAAGACTACTTAACCTAGAGTGGAAATAGTCTGAGCATTTTCTACATTAATAAATTGAAATTATAAAGGTGTTGACCAGCTGTTCTTTAACTCTATAGACTATTGAACTGAAGAAAAAATAATCTTGACAGGTAACAATAGAAGTATCAGCAAAACATAACCCCAAAAGTTGAAACTCTAAAAATTGTTAATTAGTTAATGGTTTCAAATCCGCTTAGGCACTGTCAAAAATAAAACCCAAAAAATCAACTTTCTTAGTTTTATAGCATATAATTCTGCCTCAGGATGGTGGCCGGACTCTCTATTTATTGGTAAAAATAATAGATTGTTGAGCCTCTACTGTGTGTCAGACACTGTGTGTGGGCATATAAACAAGGCTTAATCACATTCCTCAGGCTTCTTTTTAGAGCTAAAATGTTGTCTCCTGCACCCAGTTCTGTGCTCTGTACCCAATGATTCCTAATCTCCTTCTGGGTCAAAGATTTCTCTGGCTTCTTGGCTAGAATACAGTTTCAGAAATATATGTGCTATATTGAAATGAAAAGTCTATGGAGAATTACCCAGAAGGCTCTGCACTGTGGGCATGTTAGAGTTTATGTCTCCATCAAAAACATACAGAGAAAAATAGATAGCCTTTGTTTTCTTCTCTGTGAAATACTAATGAACCAGAATAGACTACCTTATATCCTTGGCTGTTCATTTTAATTAATTTAAAACCCTGAGCTTTGGAATTCAAAACTGCTGATTCCTTTCCCATGGAAGTCATTTGGTTTCTAACTCTGGCCAACAGACCTGTAAGTATTGCTGGTGACGAAGAAGATTTAGTGAGAGAGAAAAAATAGAGTTGGGCACATCTATAACCTTTTATTTGGCCTGAATTTCCTAGGCAGAAATACAAGCTTAAGGATGAGAACATTGATAGCAAATCATTAGGATTACATGAATCTGCAAATCCAAAAACACATCATGCCATCTGTTAAATGAGTAGAACCATCATCTATCTATTTTTTAATCAATGCATGACAAAGTAGCACTCAGATCAAGTTATAAATTCAAAAAGAGATATTTCAATATTTTCCCATGCTTTTGATAAGAAGCTAAGTTTTATCAAGCTCCTTTACAGCCTCTTATCCAAAATTTTAAATGATTAATGTATTATTATAGAATATTATAGAATATGTCAGTGAAAATATATTTTTAAGTGGTTGAGGTTTATCATTTAAAGGCTACTGAAAAGTGGACATACTGCAAACATTTTGTTCAGGAATATCAATATCTTTCTTCAAAATGTTATGGAAGAAATTCTGACTTTCAAATGAAGACATGGTTTCATTTTAATTCAACAAGGGTTTATCAAATGCTAACCAGGTAACCATAGGAAATCAGTAGATGAATACTACGTGAAATATAAGATGAGTATAAGTAAGGCATGTTCTTCACTCTCATGTAGTTTACAGTTTAACAAACTAAGAAAGTTCTAAGTCTATGTTACACTTTACAATAAGAGTATGATAAAAGCCATTTATTTGGACTCGGCATTGCAAATGACTAAAACTGGCTTCAGGGGGAAAAAAATGTTGGGAGGAGAGAATATATTGCTTCAGAAACTACAAATTCCACAGGTATTAGTAATTCCAGGCCCAGCTGGGTCCAGGCATTCAAGTTATGTTGATAGAAATCTGTCTTTGGTTAACTCTTAGCTCCCTTCACCCAGGACTGGCTTAATTTTCAAGCAAGCTCTTCTCTGTGCTGGCAAAACAACCACTACTAGTTTCACCCTTATATTCTACTAGATTGTTAAACCCAGAGATAGGCAAGCCTTTTTTCAGATTTTTGCAATAGATCTGGGCTGATGCCATTGACTTATTTAGTCATTTAACAAATGTTAAGCACGTACAAAGTATTAGGTAATTCTGGGCTGAAAGGATACAGTAGGGAACAAAACAGACAAAGCCCCTGCCCTTATGGAACTCATATCTAATGGGAAATATATACATTAGAGAAATACACAAATACATATGTAAAGTTATTCACAGAAGGGCTATTAAAAAAAAATTAGAGTAAGGACTAGAAAGTCACTCACCTGCCCAGCTTTTGTCTCCTGTCCATCTCTTACACATTTAGTGAGATTCTTTGGACAGGCCTGAGACACATGAGCATCTCTGCATCAAGAGGAATGCCCTCAATACCACCAAAATCATCCAGGAGAAGAATATAGAATAAATAGTTCCCCAAAGAGAAATTCAAGATATTGTTACTAGAAGGAAGTGTGGCTTCCCAAGTGACAAAACTAACCAAATTCCACTAGGTCATAAGAAAAGTTGATGTAAAACCGTTTCAGGGACATGAGATAATTCATGTGGACTGGAGATTAATAAAAGTTATGTTTTCCACATGTAAAGTGTGAAATGGGCCTTGAGAGAGAGCTAGGATACAAACAAAGATTAACAAGGAAGGTAGAGCGACATTAAAGGAACAATGAGCAGAAGAGTTTGGTGTTTGTAGAAGTGAGTGTACAAGGGTAATGAGCATGAGATTGTAAAGAAAAATATGGTTGCATTTGGAAAGGCCTTGAAATAGTCCCTTGGAAAGCAAGGAGGAGACCTTGAAGAAACTAGCATTCCTGAGATCTGCTCTAAGAAGGTTAAACTTACAGAAATGGTTCAAAGAGAGAGCTAAATGATCCAGAAAGATAGTTTGGAAACCTATTGTTATGGTCCAGGTGACTGTTATGGGAGTCTGGACTATGTATTGTAAGGATCAATGAAGAAAGAATCATATAGTTTTGATGTTTCAAGCCTAGGTCACTACCATTGTCAGAATACAGTAAGCAGTAGTGAGAACTGAATTGTACAAGGGAGTTGGCAGGAAATTGGCAATATAGTGTATTGACTTAGATGTTCTCCCAGAACCAAATTATGGTGTTAAAATGACAATGAAAAATGCAATTTGAGACTTAGGGAAAGGTTGGGCTGGTGATTTAGATTTAGTAATTACCTAAATAAAAATGATAATTAAAGCCATCAAAATGGGGTGAGATTCCTGGTTGCTTCTTCTCAGGCTCCTTTGCAGCCTTTCATCTCCCCAACCTCTAAAGGTTGAAATGTTCCAGAACTCAGACTCTGTAACTCTTCTCATGTCTAACCACACTCTGGCAATCTCACTCAAGTCACAGTTTTAAATAATGCCTTTTTGTTCACGAGTCCAGACCACTGTCTTGAATACCAGTCTAGTATATTCTCATACATACCTACTCAACACCTCCTTGTGGGTGTCAAATAGGTCGTTAGCCTTTATTTCAAAATCAAGTTCTTGCTCTTTCCCCAAACCTACTCCTCTTTTCATTCTCCTCATCTCAGCAAATGGTAACTTCGTTTTTCTATTTATTCACACCAAAAATTTTGGAATTATCCCTCATTCTTCTTTCCCTAGTATAACACATATAATTCATCATCAAATTTCGTCACTTATTCCATAGCCTATTCTGGATGTTGCATATAAATTAAATCATACAATATATGGTATTTGTGTCTGTCTTTTTAAATGTAATGTTTTTGAGGTTGATATACATTGTAGCATATATCACTACTTCATTCCTTTTTGTGGCCAAATTATATTCCATTGTACTAATATACTATGTTTTCTTTATTTATCCATTAATAGGTATTTATGTTATTTTCACCCTTTGACTATTGTGAATAGTGCTGCTATGAATATTTGCCTATAAGTTTCGTTGGAACTCTTGTGTTCATTTCTTTTGGGTATACACCTAGGAATGGAATTGATTGATTATATGGTAATTTTATGTTTGACTTTTTGAGGAACTGCTAAAATGCATTCCACAGTGGAATGTAAAATGCTTTTTTTCCCCACCAGCAATATATAAAGGTATAAATTTCTTCACATCCTCACCAACATTTGTTATTATCCTAGGTCTTTTTTTTTGAGGGGGGTGGGTGGCTATTCTTTGTTTTTTGTTTTACAGCCATCCTAGTATAGGTGAGGTGGTATTTCATTGTGGTTTCAATTTGTGTTTCCTTAATGACTAATGATGTTGAGCATCTTTTCATGTGCATATTCGCCATTTGAATATCTTCTCTAGAAAAATGTTTGTTCAAGTCCTTTTCTAACTTTTTAACTGAGATGTTTGTCTTTTTTGTTGTTAAGATGTAAGAGATTTTTTAAAATGTATTCTGCATACTAGACCCTTATCAAATTATGATTTGCAAATATTTCTCCCATTTTTAGATTTTTTTTACTTTCTTGATAGTGTCCTTTGATGCATGAGAATTCTTCATATTTAAAAATCCAATCTAATTTACTTTTTTGTCTTGTTCGTTTGGTGTCGTACTTAAGAATCCCTTGCCAAATCCAAGGTCATGAAAATTCACTCCTACATTTTCTTCTAACAGATTTATAGTTTTAATTCTCACATTTTAGTTCTTTGATCCATTTTTGGTTAATTTTTGTATACAGTGTAAGGTAGGAATGAACATACCATATTTTTAATCTATTTACTTACTCTGATTATTTTCTGTGTCTTTCACTTGAATGTAATCTGCATCAGGGCAGAAAAATATTTTGTTAATTGCTCTATTGTTACCCAACCAATAGTGTCTTGCACGTAGTAGAGGCACATTATTTTTTCAAATGGACAAATTAATTTATCAAAGAATGTTCCAAAGGGAAGGTAACTAAGATGATCTTTTATCAATATACTGCTATTTAAAAGGTTTTTCTGATGAAAAAGTTCAATAAATTTTACCATAGTTCTATAACAATATGCTATAAACACAATAGCTCATTTGAGTTTTGCTCTATAATAAGCCAAGTTGCTTGAATTTACTTCAAATTTCTTTTTCTTTATAATTTAAAGAAAAATGCATACAACATTTGGAGTTTGCTTTTAAGATTTGTATCAGGTTACATCTTAATTGCCTTGGATCTTAAAGTCTTCTAGAGAGATTAACTGGCCAATAACTAAATTAAAATCTGTTGTTCAGAGTCACAAAGAACAAATAAGTTATTTTGGAATTTCACTCAATATGATTTGTTCATTTATTGTTCAAATTGTAATTTGTTCAAATACTGTGCAAGGGAGAAAAAAAAGTGGCATAATGCACAAACTCTAATGGTTCAGAGTAGGGAAGAAAGATACATACACACAAATATTAAATTATGCCCTTAATATTAGAAAGAATAAAAATGCATAATTTATTATATAAAGCACTGCTATTGGACAATCCATCATGCAAAGTGTCCAAGAGCTAGTGCAAAATAATTACATGTGTTAACAGTTGCCTGTCAGTCATGGTGAGTCTGTTTTCGGTGGCATGAAGGAACACCTTCCTCACTGACCTCTTCTCTCTTGGTCCTCCTAAATCTCCTTGCAGTTTATTTCCTCTGAGCTCCACCAGGGTTTCTGAGTCTTCCTCCTCTATGCTTTGCCCCATATAGTCCATTCTGAAGTGAGCTGAAGGAAGGGGAGCAGACTTTTAGATTCCAGTGAAGGAGATGAAGAAAAATTGTCTTTCCCACTCAGCCTCCATAAAAATATTTGTTTAACACTAACCAGGCCCTTTTCTGCTGAGAATGATTGTTCCAGTTGCATAACTCTTCTATTGTTATGCTACCAAAATAGCTTTCTCTTTTGTCTGTATTCTCAAACTAAACAGAATAAGTAAATAAGATAACTCTATTATCTCAGTTGTGTGGACCAAGACCTCAGAAATGGGGTGGATATGTGCTTTCCAAAAAAAAAAAAAAAAAAAAAAAAAAAAAAAAAAAAAAAAAATGTGAAGAGGGACTATCAAGAAACCTCATTTTAATAATAATATGAACTTTCAGTACTACTAATGGTCTACCCTAATAAAGGATAAGTCAAGCTGAAGTTATTTAGTCTAAACCAGAGCTGACAATCTGCTGGCCCTCATCAGGAGAATCATATGGTCGGTTCCAGTTTATGGTGGCCCTGATTGTTTGGCGATAAGACGCAGCAGTTGTTAACATTTTAAATATCCCATGTGGCTAACCTTAGGAATACAATTGTTGGAAGAGAGTTTTCAAAAGAGTTAATAAGAAACAAAAGATGAAACCAAAAACCTTACAAGAGTAATCCAACTTTTTAAATTATTGCTAGAAAATTTAAATTGAGTTTAGCACAGCAGATACCCCAAGCAAACTCGATTTATTTACCACATTTTTCTATTGGAAAATCCAAAAGCAATTTTGTTAGCACTAGGTAACAAACTCATGGAGTCAGTGAAAAATTTGTAGGCCTCTACATTTGAGACACTGTGGAGAAATCTAATACATCTGGAAAACAGTATGGACTTCAACTCATAGTAATAAAACTTATTATTCTTTAATTATTAAAAGCACTACATATGTGTTCAAAATCTAAATGAATCTTGAAAGTTGATCAATAAGCATAAAGAGTTCCCATTACACAAATTCACTGAATATCCATTATGGGCAATCTTCTTGTAGAATTAAGAAAACAAAAACAGCACACAGATTTTACTAAAATTAAGTTACTTTTAAATACCAATAACCCAGTTCTCTTCTGAACTCAAAACTACCTTTATGAATCTTTGTCAAATGTCTTGTTTTATATTTAGTCCCATGTATGTAATGGAGATGGGAGGGAAAAAAAGAACTTTCCAAACTACAAACTCAGAATCACAGAGAAAAATAATGTAGCTTTCTTTGGGGGAAGGGAGGGAGGGGAATAATAGGGTAATTCAGGGAGGAAAAATTATAAAACCCTCTGTTTTACCAAATAATGTTAATTCTGTCTCCTCTGGTTCAGAATCACCTATTTCTAGTAAATGTCAAGACAATTCAAAGTTCAACTCCCTTTCAAGGCAACCCTTTTCTTCTCAAGATGGCATCTGGGTGTGAGGAGAAGCTGGCTGTGTTTCATGGCATTGAGGAGGACCCTATTCTCTACTTCCTTTTTTGATGTCTCAGCCCACTAGCCTGTGGGGAGCAAGCAGCCTCTGTCCTAACTGGCTGCAAATGAAACTGGCTGCAGTTTAACTTTTTAATTCTATTCTCTCCTTAGAAAAAATGTCGGGATTTCTCCCAGAAAACATGTCAACTTGCCTGCCTACTGTCTAGGATTCCTCTTTCTTTCCCATTTGGGCTACAAATTTCCTGCTCTTTGGCTACAATTTCCATTTAATCCCCAACATTAACATCTTCCTTCTACATTCTTCAACTGAAAATATGTGGGAATTTTTCAAATCCTTTCCATCACACGTGGAAAGAAAAAGACTCATGAGAATTATTTCAGGCCCTTCTTTGCCTAAACAACCCAGGAATCTGTTTCTGTTCTGTGGCAAGCAGGTAGTTAAAGGCACCATATTCATAATTACAGTTGAGCAATGTACAACTTCAGGGGCACAATTGAGATGCACTGTCATTTGACTGATAACCCCTAAAGTTGTGTTATGCTCACAGGTACATCGTGACTCATTGTGACAGTTTTCCTTCCAGACTTCTTTAAAGGAAAGAAAGCAAATAACTCCATAGATTTTGGCTTCCATATCAATTATATATTGTTTTTATCTCTTCGATCTTTCAATAACCACCTTCTAGGGCCAAGGCCAAAAAGAGTTTTTGAACCACCCTGGGAATTTCTTCCTCTTGCCAGGTCTTTAATGTTTCTGTGCTTTTATATCTCTAAAACAAAAAGGGTTTTCCTCTGCCGCTTGAATAGAACTTTTCTTACATAATGTCTTATAGTCTCCATACATTATACTTTCTAATAAGACACTAAGAGCCCCAAGTTTTGCTCCTGGTATATAAAGGCAAATTTTGGAATTTTGAATGCCATTTTCTTTCCAAACAAAGCTTGATTTTTAATACTTTTGTCTTCTTAACTTAAAATTGCCTTTGAAACTTAAACCTGGATAATGACTTCTTTGTTTTCTCTGAGTGGTCCATAGCCTCTGGGGGAAGTGGAATCACAAGGCAAAAAGATTGATGAAATATAAAACATAAATAAGGCAAATATTTTAAAAGTAATATATACATTTAAAAATACTTACTGTATTGAACTTTAAACTGCTGAAGGATAGTGTCTATGACATCTTCATTTTGGTAGTACCCCAAGTATATATAGCGGGCCCTTGATTAAGGTTTTAATAAGCTTGTGAATTAAAGAAACACTCTTTCTTAATCATATCCAGACTCTAATCTGCTAAAAGTTGGATACAGAAAGAAGTTGCTTCTTAGTTAAACACTATAGAGTTTCAGTGTATACACCAACCACAGTATTTGGTTGAGAAGGCTAGAAGAAGAAATTCTGTGTGAAATCCAAAAGATGAGGACAATGCTCTCTGATCTTGCTAGAAGTCTAAGGAGATCAGGCTTCTGCAGGAGAAGAATTTTATTTGAGACATAGGTAACCAGAGTTCCCTCTTCTTTTCATCAAACTCGCTGGACTTTTAATTAGAAAATTACATTGTGCTTGCATAGCCCACTGCTATTTATCCTACAAGTTTTCTCTCAAATGGCACCTCCTCCCAAATCCTTCCCTAACCACCTGATGCAATATCGTCCCTACTCCTATAACCAAACCCAATCACTCTATCATCTCATACATTTTGATTTTTTTACATGTACTAGTTTTTCATGTACATGTTACTTTTTTATGGTTCTTCATTCTTTCTCAACTTCTACACATATTATTTACTATTTATATGTCCTTGCTAATTGAATAACTAAGCTAGTTGTTTCATTCTATAACATGTGGATCATAATAGTACCTATCTCAGAGAGTTGTTTAGAATGTTTCAATTAGGTAAACGCATGTCATAAAATTAGGATAATGTCTGGCACACAGAAAACTTGAAAAACAACTATTGTTACATGAAAGAATGAACAGATAAATAAATAGAGAACAATTATAAAAAGAGCCATATCTTCCAAAACGCTATGTATTAAATATTGTATTTATATTTCAAACAAATTTTTAATAATATCTCAGCTTAGAGTCTAGTTTACACAAAAAGATAAAGAAAGCAAAATTGTGACATCATTTCCTTTTCCACAATTAAACAGGATTTTCCCCTGCAAACCACAGGTCTTGAAACCCTATTCTTCTTCCATTCCTTCTCTAGTCCCCATACCTTTGCTGGCTTCAAATGTTAATGGCTCTGTTAATGACCATATATGTTATCCTCACAGGGCTTTCTAGGAATAATGAGTTGATGATAAGGTGGCTCACTTAATGAGAATTACAGTACTTGTTTCATGAGACTCTGTGATGAAAGAAGTTTTAGCGGGTCCAGAGGGCTTTTTGGCTGCCCCTCAACTATAGCACAAAGGTGCCTGCTCATAAAGTCAATCCAGACTAGACTGCTTGAAAAATGTGAAAACAATTCATGATAAAGTAAGATGTAATTCTTTATCTAAAATGCAATGCAAATCTTATAATATCATCCTAATTTTATATTTAAAGTGCTCCAAGAGCATGCAGATTTAACCTGAGATAATTTAGAAAATTATTTAAAAATGCTATAGGCTACCAGGATAGGCACAACTTAGTGCAACCTGATGCGTTGCTGAAGAGAGATACTGCATGTGTATAATGACAGACTGAGAAGAAGTTATGGAGAATTATTTACAAAATCGATTTATAAACTTGAGTCTATTCAATTATACCAAGATCACAGGAGCTTCATTGTTGCTCTAAAGTCTAGAATATAGAAATTTTTGTAAAATGGTGCTTGAAACTATGATGGAAAGAAGAATATCTCTTTTTTTGCTAAAAATAATATAATATAAATGTAAAGAATAATTTTGTTTTTCAGTAGCAGTTTTTAAAGGGAAAAACAAAGTTAAACAATACAAAGTTTTAAAGTGTAAAATAAAGGATTTTATTCACAAATTATATTAAGTTTAAATTAATTTATTCTAGACTCCAAATCTTTCAAATGTTATCTTTTACTTAACCTATTAAGTTATCTTCAAAATCTAGAATAAAATGCTGTTTAACGTTATTGATGGGATCTTATACCTGGATATTATTTTAGCTAATCTACTGTAACTCATCAAAATAATCATTCTTCTTCTCTTTCCATTCTCATTCATTAACACAATTTTATCCCTGGAATTAAAAAAATGTTCTCTAAGGGCAGTGGAATTTGGTGTGGTGTGAATAATCAGCATATGCCCCCAGCTGAAGAGTCTCCTACATGGGGAAAATGTACCACTTCTGCTCATCCCCAGCTTTGATACTCAGTTGCCTTCAAAACCAAAGTCTGGATTAAATTAAAAACGAGAAAGTCTACATATGCTGGTTCCTCTCTTAGTTTGACCAACATAAAAATAATGTATTGCTTATTAAACAATGTCACCCCAATAAATTTAATTTAAAATTTTTAAACTAAATGCAAAAATAATGTGTTGACCATATTTCTCAACCACAGAATTGAATATATTCCAGAACATTTTGGTAGACTTGGATCTTTATAAAGTTCTACAGTGTCTGACACAATAATTGGATATAGCCTTTGAGAAAACGTCAGTCATTTAGTAAATATGATTTCAGAGCTTTCATAGCCTTCCGTTATTTTTAATTCTTTTTCTAATATTTCTATTTTTTTTTTGTCTACACTTCTTGCAATGTACATTTATTGTTTCTGTCACTTCAAGACCCATTCTTTATTCTGGAAATAAATCTTAATGTTTCCTAGAGAACCATCATTCTTTACACCCAGTTCTTATGATTCAGTTCATACCAATCCTACTCCTGAATCGAAGCATTAGATATAGGACCCAAGACAGAGTTCCACAGTTCACTGTCAAAAAACAAATTGAATTAGGAAAGGGAATATGATCCAGACATTACAAATGGTATATTCCATGTACATGTCTGGCCAGAGTGTTTGCGTCTATGGTGGGCACAGGACCCAAGCAATTCAAAGAAGCTCAACTTGCGAGCTTTTAGAGGGAGTACTGAAATGGAGATTCTCTTTCCATTGCTTAAGATTAGTAACAAAGCAGACATTGTTGCTGGGGGCCATCTAACATCCCTCTAGGTAGAGCTACCTGAGTATGAAGCCAACACTGAGGAAATCATAGTCAAAAGATAAAGTCTGAATTCTGATGATATTATTTGAACTTTTGTATCTAGCTATTTCTGAAAACTCCCTGCCAAATTTTCAGTTATGCATATAAACTAATAATTTTTTCTTTGCAGTCTGCTTCCATTAGGTTTTATATCACCTGAAACTGAAAGGTTTTTTCAATATATTTCTCCATTATTTTTCCAGAATGTCAGAATCTCAAGTCATTATATTCAAGCAGATAAAAATGAAGATCACTGAGTTATTTCATAGAATGTAGTTTGAAAATTTTGCCTGTTAATCAGAGATTACGGAGGAAACAAGTATATTAACCTGCTATCCCATGGCTTCAGAAAAAAGGCTATTCTAATTTTTCTGGGTAGCATTACATATATTAGTGACATTAATATAATTCAATAAGTGGTCATATATGATTAAATCATGTGCCTGGCCCTCCATAAAACAAACAAAATAATGCAGCAAGTTTTGAGCATTATAATTTCCAGATTTTAAAAATGCATAGTTCTTTCAACTCATAATTCAGTTATATTTTTAATTCTTCATTTGTTCATTCATTCATTCATTTAAGAAATATTTGTTGGGTACCAACTCTGGGCCAGTCATTTTGCTTTTTCTGAGTTTACAATATCTGCATAGACTAATAAGGACTCTTGACCCCAGTGGGCTATTTTAGTATTCATTGGTACTTCCCTTACAAAATGAATATGGGGGGAGGGGGGAGAGATGAAAATCTTTTCAGTTAAATGTCATCACTTGTAAATGATTTTACTGGTGGCTGAGTGGAAAAGCGCTTTTAAATGAATGAACAATGTGAAATTTAGAGATTATTTGTCATTTCCATTTTCCTTGAATTTCCTTCTCACCCATTCTAATAAATCATTGATAACTGGTCATATTCCAAGTGAATAGATTTGTCAGAAAGCCCAGATTATGATGTTCATTTTAAGTATTTCAAAAATTGTCACCTCTTAAATATTTTTGTCTACACGGGAATTGAAAAGTGAACAACTTTATAAAACTATCTGCATAACTCAAGTTGTGTCCTAATTATTGATGCAGAGTGAGGTTTTTGATGATCATAAAATCATAACAAGTTTAACTTTGAGAAATTGAATAAGATCAAGCAATTTGAACTTTATGTTATAAACCATAATTCCAGGAATCCAAAATTTAAATCTCCATAACTTCAACCCCAATCATTTGAAGGAGGGACTTAGTTGATGCTAATAGTTGCAATCATTATGTTTTAAAGGCAAAAAGAAAAAGCAGGAAAATATTTTTATATGTAGTATAAACACACAAACAATTATCTTAAAACGTAATCTTCATGTGACTTATTAAAGTCGATTACATTTTAATGTGCATTGCAATTTGCACATTATAGAGAGCACTCTATATGCAGTGTTAACTGTGTGACCAGCCTGACAACCTGCACAACTGAAGATATAAAAAAAGAAAAAAACCCTCTGCTATCTTTCTCTAAATGGATGTATTTGGTGTTGATAGTCAGATACAGTTTTCACCTTTATCCCAGCTTGTTTCTGACCCAGTGGGTTAGTGTTAATCACCACTGTAGGCACCAATAATTTCCCCATATGTGGAATTTGATAAGTTAGAGCACCCACTTCAATTCAAGAAGATTCCAGCTGACTATCCAGTTATCGCTATGGACAGCTTCAAGCACATCCATGGCTGGCCTTGTATTCTGAGCTTTATCAAGCGCTTTGCACTTTTTGTCTTTTATCTCTTAATTGAGACCTGACTGCAAGAAATGCCTATCTCTTCAACTGGGTTGCATTAAGTATTAACTTTAACTGCTTTGGGTACTTGAGGTACAGAAGAGAAAATAAAAAAAGCCTTAAGAAGCTGTGTAGAGAGAAAATCTTCCCAAATCTCTATTTATAAATTGTGTGAATGCTACAGCATTTTTTAAAAAGTAAATAAATCTTTATCTTTTCTCCCGATTAAAAAAAAAATGTTTATATTACTAACTGGAGGAAAGTTTATGAATCCTCCATCATCTTTGGCAGTAATAATAATCCTACAATTCTGGTCAAAAGAGATAATATTTAGGAAGAGTAAATAATTCAGTAATAATAGATGAGAAAGAACTTTATATTTTATGTCTCTGGTCTGTCTACGGGCTGATTCTTTTTTAAAGGATATGGAAATGAGTTTTTATTTGAGCTGAGAGTACACCAACCCAAGGATATGGGATAGTTTGTGTAGGTTCTAAGTCTTACAATTACCTTTTCAAAATATTTCACATTTCTAAATATCATCCATTTGTACAATTTTGTGAACTTTTAGAGAGCTCTGTCTGTACCCTTTTTATATTTCCATCCCAGTTTCTTGCATATAGTAGACATTCAACTAATATTTGTTGACTTAAATGACATTCACTTGGGGTCTTACTCATCACGTAGAAGGCCTCCCTGTGACACCTGTGTTCCTCTGTGGGAGATGTCTAATTCTGCTAGCACTGCGGCCTATGATAGGTGATCCTCCATGAATAACAAATAAGTAATATTTGGAAAATATATGGCATGAGCAAAACAATAGCTTTGGACAATAGCACTGAAAAACCGAAGCTCTAGTAAAATGGCAATTTATTAGTGGGAAGGAGGCTTGATTGTCACTAATCAAAATGGCACTGCTCAATTCTTATACCAATATCTAAAAGCTGAGAATAAATGCTAAATATTAGTGTTTAGATATCTCTTCAGTCAAAAATGTCTTCAACTAAATCTAAGTCCAGACAAGAAATATCTCCCTAAGAGTCACATTAAAGAAAATGCTCTAAAATAAATTTAGAGCTAGGAAGACTCAAGAAAATGTTAGTTGCCAAGAACTATCTAGATCTGAGAAAGAGATGAAAAGAGAATCATAATTCTAAAAACAAACAGAACTATAAGTCCAAATAAAAAGAAATTCTATCCCCTAAAACTCATGCGGTACCAACACACCATAGGATAAATTAATGTTTCATTCACTCATTTATTCATCTCGTGAATTTCTGAAGACTTTCTGTATGGGGCACCTGAGTAGCAAAACAAACAAGCTTTTCATGTGGTCCTCTAGGTTTGGTGTCAGGTCACACAGCTTATATTTCAAACTGTGAATCATTAAAATTTGAATTAAAAGGGCTTTATGAATAGTGTTCATTGACACCAAATAGCACAGTCTATTCATCTGCTCTATCACCTAAAATGGAATCTGGATTTTCCTTCAAAATTCCTAATTCAATTGGTAAGGTGCATTCATCCTGCCTTGTACCCTCACCAGTGCCAGTCTGCAAGAATCACAGTGTAACATCATTAACAGTCCAACAAAACCTACTCTTATTAGAAGGAACAACAATACTGTTAATAAGAGTTTATCACTTTGCTTTTCTGTAAACATGTGAAAAGAAGTATTTTTTTTTTATGCTTTCAACTTCAACTTCCAAATATTTCCTTCCTCTCTTAAAAGGAAAGACAAAATACTCTCATTTTATTGTTTTCTTATAGGCTCATAAAATTTTAGCTTTGTGTTACTTTTCAAAGACTCTATTACACTTGATACATGAGACTGGTAGGCTGCCACAAACTCATAAAAATCTTTTAGAAGAATTGCTGCCTTGCAGTGGAAATTGAATGGCAATTTCTAAGAATCAAGTTAATGGCTTAAACTATAGAAAATGTGAAGCCTACTAATAGATAATTTAGGAATTCCCCTCTCCCCCCTACCACTGGAGAGAACAGAACATGAGCTTGAATAAAATTGCACCAAGATCTTATTAATCTTCTGTCTGTAAAAGCTCAATTTTCCTAAGCAATGGGCTGTGGTACACATAGCACATTAAAATCTATGTCTAAAATGTTCTCTGTATTTTGCAGCTAAAAGTTCTACACCTTTGGACTATGTGGACACTTGTATTATTGTCAGTTTCAAGAGTTAAATATTCCAGCAGGAATTTGTTACTACACAGCGGTACATAATGCCTGAAACCCCCCTGCACCAATATTGCTCTCAAATTGGCAGCAAGTGAACAAGGGACATGAAGGATGCTTCAGCACAGTAACCTATCCTTCCTTCTCTCCTGGGAGCCACTTGGCCAGCTTTCATCCTCATAATTATAATAAATTTGACATTTCATAGATAATATTGATTTCTGTATTTTAGCATTTCACCATAGGTGACAGTCTAGCGTCAAGAATGAAATTTCTATTGATCTCCTGCGCATTAATCTCTCATGTGTATGTGATCATTTTTATAAGACCTTTTACTGCACATAAATCAATATTTCATATTTCCAGCTATGCCAGAGGAGATGTCATATTTGTAAACTGCGAGTTGACACCTGCAATTCCTTCCTGTTCAGCTTCAACTGTTCAGTAACAGTCGATTTAGGGTTGAGAAAGGATCAAACTCAAGAAACGAGGTAGATGAAAGGCATGAATGTAGACTAGAGTAATTAGCTTAATGAACGAAGAAGCCAAGTAAGTGAAATAAAGTGGAATAATGTTTCTTCTATAAGAATCGCTTCTGTGGACATAAGCATCTGTAGAACAGCTTGGCTTTCCATACTTGCTAAATGATACTAGATTTAAATGTCTGTTAATAGGGAACACTGAAATACTTTTTAAAAAATGCTTTAAAAGAACTAACAAATATTGTTGGTTAAGAAAGTCACTATAATTTAAAATATTTCACAAAAAAAAAGTGTAATATCTTTTTACCCAATAGAGTGCCACTACTGATTCAATAGTTTTCAGGGCTGTGATCTGTTTCCTAATGTAGAAAGCAATTTAGAAAGTAAATCATTTTCATAGTTTCATATTTAATGATTTTTATGTTTTAACCATAAGATCTTAATATTATCTATAAATATTCTGGTGAATCAAAATATAATAGTGTTATGAACAAAATATTAGCTGTTCTTTGTATAAAGTTGAATGCACAGTGAAAACTAGCAGATATTTTCAATGAGTAAATACTTTGCTCTAAAGTGATACTACTCTTATGGCTACTTAGGGATCCACTGAAGTATTCATTTTGCCAATTTCAATGGCATATAAAAAGTTAGGGTGTGTTTGTACATAATCTTGTTGGATTTGTCTATGCTTTATTATTTTTAAAGCTGTTTCCTACCTTGAAATAATGGAAGTTTCTCCATGACATATTTTAAGAGTTTTTGGACTAAACCACTGGACACAAGGTGATCTCTGTAGAAATTTATGTTTCTATATAAATCTTCTCTGACCATTCTTACACTTCCCAATAGAAGTTATTAAATCTGAAAGTCATTTTGGACATGGTATAATATAAATAAGAGATACTGAGAATAGAATTCTTCCTTGTACAGCATTAACATTTATTCTTTACAAAATTGTTATTTTTCATCTTTAGAGAAGTTCAGAACTCAAAATCTTGTGCAATAAACATTCAGAATCTGACGAAGATGCTTTTAATTCAATAAAGTATTTGTTGGTTTAAAGAAAAAACTACTTTTACCCAGATAAAAGTGGATTTGGAAATGTCCACTTTCTGACAATTTCCTATAGTCACTATGGACATACTATTATTTCAAATTATATGTCGTTTCACTAGAAGGAAATGCTACTCTAGCTTATTTTTTAAAGGCCAATCCTTTTTGCTGGTTTCTGAAACATGTTCATGGCCATAAAATATGTCAGCAAATGACTGTTTTAACATGATGACAGACACATTATTGGAGTGTGACTGACTAGTGTAAGAGTGACTGTATTTCGACAGTTGTGTCAACTTTTGACTGAAGGAGCACAATTAAAAAAAAAGAAAAAAAGAAAAAAACCTAGACTGAATAGTAGGGTAGTACTGAAGAAAAGTCAGCAGGTATAATGTATTTTTACAAATACTTTAGTTTTTCTATTGTCAAAGGAGTTAGTTGTAAATTTTAAGCATTATGAAATTTATTTTATTTGAGAACAAATTAACATTACAAAGAGCCGAACAGTAGGACTTTGTATACTCAAAACTTGAGAACTTTGATTTTTAATGTCCAAGGTTACTGGATCTAACATTCCCACTCTGACTTAGTTAACTCTCATTGTACATTTTGGCATTTTATTTCTTTAAGGTGAAAATTTCTGAGCCCTAAAATCCCAAAGCTGAAATGATCACCTACATTCCTTACTAATATGTCTTTCTTAAGCAAGTTGAATAAAAAACTAAAGATATAGTCTCTTAGTGGAAAAAATAGTCCACCAATTTTATGAGCAGAAACTTTTAGCAATGGTAAAAATATATGAGGTAATGCTCTCAAAATTACGAAGGGCATGTCTTTTCCTATCTTTAAAATAGTGTTTTAATTTGCACTTGATAATTTTGCTATTTCTTGTGTCTTTTTCCCTCCTCACACTTGTTTATTGCCTTTTATATTCCAGAATCCATAGAGATTTCTCCCAGACACAAAACATCATTAAATCTACTCTCATGCCTCTCCCCTTAATTGCCTGTATATAATATTTACTATTCTTGATAAGGCTGGATTAAATGTCCTTGGGCCCCATGGATACTTCTGTCATTGTCAATTATACTATTATTTTAAGCATTTATATTTTCGTAAGTTGAGAAATATTTTTTATTGTTAATATTCCCAATGTCTTATACATAGTATTTAGTAACCATTAGATATATAAGCAAATCTTTGTGAAACAACTGAATGAATAACGCAATCAGTGGTGATTTAAAATATATTTTGCAATGAGAGAGGGTCATTAACTCAACAATATAGATGATACAAAAGAATTTGTTTTCTTATTTTAAGAATACTATAAATTTAAATTCTTTAATACCCTTTTTTGAAATCAAAAGGTACTTAATGGTAGGAACTCAGTAAATAATCTGGACGGTGTAGTACAAAAAAGTTTTTAGCTTTTAGCTCATGCATAAATAATATTTTTTAATTTGTGAGTGCACAAAAAAAAAGCTGCCTCATAGTTTGGGTATTTAAAATATAAGCACACTGTTAGTGTTTTAATATGGGTAGAAATAAAGATTCTAATGATTACATTTGAAATGTATTTCTAAGATGTTACAATACTAGAACAAAAAATTTTTTCTAGAAAGGATGTGAAAAAATTCTTTCTCTTCATATTAACTTCCTATACTGAACAACATACATTTTTAGAAAAAATTTGGCTTGATTTTTCAAATTGTTATTATTATTTAAAATTTTATAACTTGTTAGTAAAAAGCTCAAATTCAAACTAAAAAATATGAGAGGAAAAATACATACAGAAATTATTTGATGTTATGAAAAATCTCAAATTTTGGTAAAATTGAGAAATGTCTAGGGACTAAATAGATTATAGAATTTTAATGCTAGAATAATTTTGTTTATTTCAAACCAATTAGTTGCCTCTGTATAAATTACACATTGGGAGTAATTGACAACAGACCAAATGATACAATTTTAAAAACAATTTTGATGTCTTGAAATTAAGAGACTGTCAATGACAACATGGACACTGAAAGAAAGAAGTATTTTCTAGCATGAAATTTAAAAAGATTAAATTAATATCATGGTAGGCTTCATAATATATGAAAACTAAAGTATTTCAAAATGTACCATTTAGAATAACAAAAGAGGATTAACCCTCAGGTAACAATGAAATTCAAAAAGTTCACATGTTGCAGCAATAAAAATTCCCAGGATTAATATTAAATAATGATTATCTGAAATTTTTCATTCATATAAAAAGTTTATTAAATATATATACACTGAAATGTACATATGTTATGTAAATATTTTAATAAGATTTTTATGGGCCACATTTATCCAAAGTTTTCTTCATTAATAAGTAATTTATATCAATCATATATAAAAAATTAAATTCATATTTCCATGATATTTTTTAAAGTGTTTTATAATTAAAATGTTGAAACATGTTAGTTTTTAAAATGATTGATTAAAGATACAATTATGTAATTAAGATTCAATAACTATATTTTTGTTACTGTTCTTATGAAAAATAATAGAAGAATTTTATAGTTCATAAATTTGAAGAAAAAGGAAATTCTTCAGCTGATTCAGTTGCTTCTTCAGAGCTAAAATTACAAATAAAAAGAAGAACATTTATCTTAATTATAATCAGAGCCCAGGATGGAATATTTTCATTCATGTCTTATTCATAAAATCTTTTAAGAAATTCTTGCATTGATTCTGGCTTCCCAAAATTTAAAAGTTAAAAAGAAAACCAAAGAACATGGAGGATTTACACGGTAAGACCTGAGCTTAAAGAACAACATTCTAAAGAGAACATGACAAAGTATGTATTACCATATAAATCTGCATGCCAAAATATAATGTAAAGTGGTAGTTAAACCTAAAAAGAGAAGACTACCAAAAAGAGTTACTGTGCAATAAGACCTCCTTTATTCAATCTAGTTTACCTCCCTCTTACTTATCATATTTTCTTAAGAGTATGTACCATCCAGTTATTCCCTTTATAAAGTCCTCTTTACTTTGGAACAAAGTTTTCTATGAGGAATTAGAAATATCTTTTTCCCATTTTTACAGACCTGCTTACAAAGTTCCTTAACATAAGGCCAAAATTATAACCAAGAATGTTTTGTACAAGGAAAACATTAAGGAAAGAATAATAGACAGCTCAAATAAATCAGTGGGATAAGAACTTACAACCCAATGAAAATGAGCAAAAGAATTTTACAGTAAGAAAAATAATAAACATATGAGGTATCCAAACTCATTTATGATTAAATAATTAAAATAGGGTACCAATTTTTTCCTAAGAAAGGCATTTTATTTTAAATTTATTGATAACTAGAATGTGGGGAAATGGAGATTCTCATATTCTATTGGAGAGCATATAAATCAGTGCCACCTTTTAGGAATAATTTGGCAATATCTCTTAAAATTAGAAATGTGTTCCCTACTAGACAGGAAATCTACTTTAAGAATTTGCAACATACACAAAAATATATATATACAAGTACACCACACAAGTTATAACATTGCAGCTGATTTTGTAAAATCAAACCACTTAAAATATCAATCAATAAAAGACTAGATAGCTAAATGTGACATATTCATACCATGAGCATTTTTCAATTGTTTTCTTAAGGGTAAAATTGAAAAACACACAATACATTCATGTAAATTTGCATCTGTTACAGTGATTCTTTCTTGATAAATTTTAAATTTTACTTGAGAAAATCTCTCCAGTTTACAAAAAAAAAAAAAAGTGTTAATGTTTGGTTAAACTGAGTAAATAAGTCTTTTTCAGAAGTGTAAGTTTTGGATTTATAGTGATGAGAAGGGAAGCTTTTGATTTTTATTTTCTTTTCTGAAAGGTTTAATTTTCTAAATATATTTATTCAATTATTACTTTTCTAATGTTTTTAACAATTGGCTATCTAGGTAGGATGATTATAGCTTTTCTTCCCTTTCCTCTTTGAAAATCTTTTTTGAAAGCATTTTTAAAAACTAATATTATACATACACACAAAAAATAAATAAAAACAAAAAGATCACATATACAAATATTTAATTTAAAAATTGTATATATGTATATGCTTTTATATGTGTGGATGTACATACCATGTGTATATTCAACATGTCGGGATCAACACACATGGAAATAAAGAAACAGTGTTATCACAAAGTTATCTGTTTTTCCCTCAAAAAATGCCTGTAACTAAGATATCCTTCTTTATCCCAGGGCCCAAAATATGTCTACTTCTCTTTAAATATTTAAGTTAATATATTTCCAAACCCTCATTCCTCACATAGGAGAGAAACAATAGCACAGTGAGTTAAGATTGCGGATTCTAGAGCCAGCTTTAGCCCCTTACTAGATAGGAGACCTTGGGCATATTTCTCAGTGTTTTGGTTTTTCTTCTGTAAAGTGAGTACTATTTTATACCTTTAGCTTCAGATATTATGAAGATAATATGAGTTAACATAAGTAAAATCCTTAGAAGAGTAATTACTATACAAACATTAGCTAAGATTAGCATTCTCCCTCCATATATTCCCAGATTCCTAGGGTTGTCTACTCAGTCCCATTCAACCTGATTTTATTATCTATGGAAAGTCTGGTCAGTGTCTTAAGGAAAACCATTTTCTCAGCTGCTATCACCATCACACAGTATCACTAACAAATAGGGGCAGATTTGGCAATAGAAGAAAATGCATTCATTTGATCAATTTGTAATGGGTGCTTTCAAGGTGCCAAGCTCTCATAAACAATGAGAATAGAGCAGTGAACAAAACAAAGCCACCACTTGCATGGGCTTCTATATATTTTATTGACCAAGCTTTGTATTCAAACCCCATAATTTATCTGTCCAAAACTGAAGTCACCAACTAGGTTGATTTTCACAAAACTACTCTTAATTTTGAATGCTGTTGTAATGGATAGCAGCGGTCAGAAACACTAAACGGGTTTCTGACAACTCTTTCCCAAAAGAATGTCTTAAATTACTTTAATTTCTGTGGAAAATGTTTCATGTTACAAAACTAAGAAAAGAATATTATAGGTATGACTGTGTATATTTATGTATGTATGTGTGAGAAAATGTAGAGTCAGCAGTATGTGGTACATGAAATTGCACCTGCCAGCAACAAAGTGAAAGGGCTTGCCTTTCATTTAATTTTTCTGTTATTTAAAAATTAAATCTTCTTATTCCAAATTAACACTCTCAGAAAACACATTGAGAAATAAAAACACTTAAATGCATTCGGTGAATATCAATGGGAAATTTTAATCAAGGTAAATATTTTGTAATTGACACTAAAACGTTAAGCCTAAGTATAAATGTTTACCTACATAGGGTTTTCCTCTGTGAAATATGCATATTATACTGTTTGTCCATGGAAGCTATCCTTGAAAAACTGATTCTACATGCCAGTGATGTAATTTCACAGAATTCAAGGAACAATTCTGATCATCAAACCTGCCAGTAAAACTCTAGCCCAACAAAGTTGTTTCATAATTCCATCAGCATAGAAAAATGAATACAAAATAGTAATACATTGCTATCCTTAATCAAATTTGCATTTGGGGTGGGGGAATTTCAGTTCTATAAGAGAAAATCCCAAACAATGGAAAAGGGGTGTCTACCTATTTGGTAAACTGAAAATTCTTTATGAGCACAAGACTAACATTGTTCACATGATTATAGACTCACAATATTTTCCCAAGTGTAATTATATTTCACATTTGAAAAAGGGAGAAACACAGAAGTGTATTAATCTAGAAAATAGTATGCTGTGACTCAGAACATCCTACTGCCTCAAATGGGAGTTTTTCAAATGTATTTGCTTATTTACACATTTCAAAACTAGTGTTTTTCATACTCTATACTCAATAGTTTAGGAGTTACTTATTCTTATGGTGATAATTATTAGCAACTGAAACCCAAAATTATGCAAAGTTTATTGTTTTTAAATTGCAAATTTACATGTCCATATAATGTACATTCATTTATTCAACATATTATTGAACATATCATGTGCTAGACATACTTGTACACATAGCAGAGCATAAAACACATGTGAGTCTTACCTTCATGTAGTTCAAAGTATTAGAGAGTAGAAAGTAAATACATTAACACATATCTCATTACAAATTCTGACAGATGCAATGAAAATTAAAAACCATGAGGGAGGAGACCCACTTCAGATTGTGTGGTCAGAAAAAGTCTCTAGGTAGAAAAATCTTTGAAAATGAGACCAGAAAGATGAGAAGCTTTTTAGCAAACTGGGAGACAAGAGCATATATGAAGGGCTGACCAGGAGGTTATTTGACTTCTTTATGGAACTAAAAGGTCAGTAGTTAAGCTTGGTGAGAAATGAAGAGAACAATTCCAGAAAAAAAAATGTAGAGGAAAGTAGAGCCATTGCATGTAGGTCCTTGAGGCCAATTGTTTTAATCAGGAGAATGACATTTTCGAATTTATGATATAATACAATCAAACAACAAAGAGATTAGAAGAGGGCAATTGTAGAAGACAAATAAGTAACAATACCAACAATGAACATAAATGCTATTAAAGTCTTGTATTTTCCTATTGATGATTTTTCTAGACATCTGTCTTGGGTTAGTTTCTGTACAATTAGTAGAAACAAAAATTTATTTTCTTTGGAAATTTTCATTTACTTCAGAACCTTGTTCTGAATTGTTGTTAACAATAAACAAAACCACTGTCTGTCCATATTTCAAATATGTTATGAGTTTATAGGTTTGGCATGGGACATCTATATAAGTGACATCTATAACATTTTCATATGAGAGATATGTTTCGTGCAGATATGGAGGATGATGGCTAACCAAGGACATGTGCACCATCTAAAAGGGAAATCTATTCATTTTCACCTACTTTTGTTTGTTTGTTTTGAAGGAATAAGGGTTCAATGTTGCTTTCTATAACAATATGAAATCTGGATTTTGATTTTAAAATTTTCCAATTTTTGCATTTCCAAAATGTACGTTGGCTCAGTTTTTTAAAAATACATTTATGTTAACTTCTAGGCCTTGTCAGCAACTGAACTCTTGACCATTATAAGTTTTGCCTGTCTTGTGTGTTGAGCCGACTAATGATGATTTCATAAATATTAGAATATAAGAAATTGGATTAAGTAACAAGATAATCAAGAGTACTTTTATAATACTAAATTAGTCTCTAAGGGACCCTATTTATTAAATCAATTTAACAAAAAATATATTAAATCAATATTTAATAGTTTTCCCCAACCCTAAAATATGTCTTTTCTACAAATGAATTCTGTAAAAAATTTTGGCCAGTAGGCAGTCTAAAAAATGCCAACTCTACACAATCCCTTGGAATAGAACGAAATGATTTTAGGATACTCAAATAATCATTCATTTATTCAACAAGTGCAATGGGTCAAACATTGTACTTGGTACTGGAACAAGTAGAATGCAAGATGAAATTCTTGTCCTTATAAGGCTTGCAGTCAGTGGATGGTAGAGGTAAGGCAATAGATAGCTACATTACAGTACGATAAGTACTTTAAAATGGGAGATTACAGTGTGCTGTGGAAATATATTGAAGGAACGATAACCCACACTTGGAAGTGGAGGATGGGGAAATGGATCAGACAGTGTTCCTTGTAAAATTTCCTCATAGCAGAAGGATAAGTACAAATTGCCTAGGTATGTGTAAAAATGAGCATTTTGAAAGATCCAATAACTACAAAGCGTAAAAGGCTTTCAGCAAATTGTTCAATGGCTAATTGAAATCTGCCAATATAAGAGAGAAGAGAGCATAGCATGAGTCAGACACATAAGTAATAGTTTCAAACATCGTGGCATTTGGCGAACTTTTGGAAAAAGTAGAAGCACTAAGATTCTCAAGATAAGTAGATATAGAAATGAAGAAGCTTTTTCTAACCCAACACTCCAAGCAAAACAGCATATTCATTAGAGATTCCTGAACTAAGCACCAGTTTCTCATGCATGCCGTAAAGTAAGAAGTGCCCACCTTTTCAATGACACCGTGACTAAAAAGCATAGTATCTTTGTTGGAAATGGACCAGAATTTACATCAACAAGAAAGGGCCATTGGATAATCACCACAATCCCAAGGTACTCAGCCCTAACAAACCATTACCCATCTTTTATTGAAACTATCAGGAACTTAAACGTTCTCAGTGATAACTCCCATAACTACTGTAATTGGTTATACACCATTTTGAAAATTTTCTCTTCAATTGTTGTATGAAATCTTCCTAGCACTTACAGGCAAAACTTTCAGAGGGAAGATATACCAGAGATGAATAAAACGATACTCATCCTTTGCTTATTTCTATCTGGGAGAATTATGTTAGAAATATAAAGTTGCTATGGGAACATGGTTAGATAGAATGACACAGGAAGACTGGAATGTCAACTGCTCAAATGTTCTGGTAAGGAAGTTACCAGAACAGAAGACAAAATCTTAAAATAAAGGCAAAAACTAACTAACTAACTAAATATTTTGCTATCACAAGAGAAAGCCTGAAGCTTTCTAAAGTCAACGAGTTATGCTTAGTGATTGAAGCCAGGTAACTAGAAGGCAGAGAAAAGAGAAAATTCTGGTTTCAGTGATAATATTTGAACTTCTGAACTTCTGCTATGTCTGATCCCCAGTATACTCCTTGGATCTTTTCAGTTATTGAACCAATAAGTGATTTTGCACAAGTCAGTTTAAATTAGGTTTTATAAATAAAAAGACTCTGAATGGATATGCCCTGGTAGATATCTACATCACTGCGTGTAACTCCATCTAGACTTACTCTTCAAATTTCCACTTACTGCCTTTCTGGGCTATCTTCCCCAGCATCTAGCAAACTATTTTAACTACTACAAGTGCATTCATACAGTATTTGCTTTTTTGTGACTGGCTTGTTTTATGTAGCATAATTTCCTTCCTTTTTAAGATTGAATAATATTTCATTGTATGTATATACAATAGTTTGCATATCCTTTTATTCATCAATGGACACTTATTGCAAACAATGCTGTTATAAACATTAGCACCCAAATATTTTTTAAAGACCCTGCTTTTAATTCTTTTGGGTATATACCCAGGAGTGGAATTGCTAGATCATATGGTAATTTTATTTTTATTTTTGGGGGAACCACCATACTGTTTTTCCACAGTAGCTGTACCATTTTACAACTTTACATTCACATCAACAGTGCACAAGTTTCCATTTCCTCCGCATTCTCAAAAACATGTTATTTTTTGTTTTTGTTTTTGTTTTTGTTTTTGTTTTATAGCAGAGATCCTAATGGGGTGAGATGGTATCTTGTTGTAGTTTTGATTTGTACTTCCCTAATGAGGTGATGCTGAGCATCTTTTCATGTGCTTCTTGGCCATTTGTATATCTTCTTTGAGGAAATGTCTACTGATATCCTTAGCCCATTTTTAAACCAGACTGTTTTTGTTGTTGCTGTTGAGTTTTAGGAGTTTTCTATGTATTCTGGATATTAATCCTTTATCAAATATGTGATTTGCAAATATGTTCTCCCATTTTCTGGTTCATTTTTTTTACTCTGTTAATAGTATCTTTTAATGCATTTTTTTAAAAATTTTATGAAGTCCAATTTGTCTAATTTTTCTTTTGTTGCCTGTGACTTTGGTGTCACAAGATGTTTCATTTTGATGGGAAACTCTCCCAGGATTTTTAGAAAGTGATTCATTGTCTCTCCGTCTTTCTTGAGGTACCATACACGTAACTAGAGCAATCACAGTGACCAGATCTATACTTAGAATGTAGAACCAAACAGGAAGCATTAAAAAGAGGGAAAAAAATGGGGGAAATGTCCTTTATCTGAAAAGTTCTGGAATGCTAATACACAATACAACCCACAACATTTCACAAATTTACATCCCCGTAGGGAATTTAGCGTTTCCTTTGTATGACCCTTGTAAACATTTTAACGCGAAGACATCCTAATAACGAAGCCTTCCTCTGCACCACAAGCTAAAATAGACTCGCTATGCTCCGCCTTACTTCAACCGGTCAGTATGCCTCAAGAGGCACTGAAATACTTAAAGTAAATTATATTAAATGCTATTCTAGAACATTATCCTTTCACTTCAAGAATGAGGTAGTGAAACCAGGATAGTTTCAACTTAAGGGTGGACTGAAATCTGGGAAATAAATATGTCTTAGTCTTTTCAGGCTGCTATAACAAAACACCATAGACTGTGTGGCTGATACACAACAGAAATTTCTTTCTCGCAGTTCCTGAGGCTGGGAATTCCAAGTAAAAGGTGTCAGCAGATTAGGTATATGGAGAGGCCAATTTCCTGGTTCGTAGATGGCCAACTCCTTGTGTCCTCACATGGCAGAGGGAGCAAGGGAGCTCCTTGGGATCTTTTTTTATAAAAGCACTATTTTTATTCCTGAGGGCTCCACCCTTATAACCAAATCACCTCCAAATACCATCACATTAGGGATAAGGTTTTGACATATGAATTTTAAGAGAATACAAACATGCAGTCTATTGCAAAATCAACTTAAAAAAAATATACACTTTTGTTTCACTAAGTGATGACCGAATTAATGCACTAGTAAAATCTATTAACTAGTAAAAGATGTAAATAAAGTAAAATATAGATTTAATAGGTAGAAACCATAAGCTTTGTTGAAAAATAGTGTGCACAGCATAAAAAATGAGACATTATAAACAACTTTAATTTGAAAGATTAGTGGATAATAGTGACCTTTGCACAATTCAGAAGTAATAGGGCATGGGATAGCCATTGAAATTGGAGACCATTAAATTTAGAGTAAACTAAAAAGAAATTATATTTACCTCAGTAAATAATAAATCTAAGAAAATCATTAGAAGTTCAAGAGCAATAAATCTGTAAACCTAAATGAATCCAAAAATATTTTTTAATTATGAATTACAAAACCATTAAGTGAAACTGACATTGTAGAACATTAAGGATTTCATAGACCGTAATCAAATGCACTCTAATTTAATGTTCATCAATGTCTTTGTCATTATTTCACAAGGCAGCATATTCCATTATAAAACTACTCTTATAATTAGAAAGACCTTCTTTCATTTGAACTAAAGCTACTGGTTACTTCCATCTTACCTTAAAATCACTCAGGGAGAAAAAAGAAAAGAAAAACTTTTTTAAAGAGTTATATTCAAAGTTAAACCCACTGATCTCTGTGTGATCCAACCAGTACAGACTAAAACAAAAATACAGACTCCTTTGTTCAGAAGACTTATCTTCTATTAATGCCCAAGGATCAAAATCCATTAACTTCTTAGACAACTTACAACATGTTACTGAACTCTGTACAGTATATGAATTGTTTTAGAACCACCATTTGTTTTAACTTCTTTGTATATTCTCCACTATACTGCTTAATAAAACCCCCAACCCTGACCCCCTTCCCTCCACTCCCACCCTCAAATAACCAGCGACTTATCCCTGGAACCTGAAAGTGTTACTTACTATGACAATAGGAAGTTTGCAATGTTACTAAATTAAGAATACTGATATATCCCGAATTATCCAGGTTGACCCTAAATGTTACCATACATATCCTTGTAAGTAGGAGGCAGGGGGAGATTTGAAACAAGAAGAAGGCAATGTGACATAAGAAAGCAGGAAGACGAAAAAGGTAATGTGATGCAGGGTCTCAAACCAAAGAATAGGGATATTGTCCAGAAACTGGTAAAATCAAGAAATTTTGCCCCTAGAATCTGCAAGAAGTGTGGCCAACACATAGAATTTTGGCCCGCTAAAACCCATTTTTGATAATTTGTTGACAATAGCCACAGGAGATGAAAACACCCCCTCTTTATGAGGGGCATTTACATGAAATTTGGAAGATGGAAGACAATCTAAGCCATTATTACCTTCCCAGCAATAAAGTGCAGGTGCAGAAGATTTGACAGTGGCTTCCAGGATTTCTCCTAGACCTCACCATTTCATGCTGAAGGGAACTGAGTACATTGGCAGTGGGTACCTACAATTCCTACAAATTTGTGATTTCCTGAAACCTAACAATAGCTTTCCATGACTACCACCATGTCTTCACCTTCTCCAACTGATTTTAAGCCCCTGAATCTCTTCATAAAGAAAGAAAGGAAAGAAAGAAGAGAGAGAGAGAGAGAGAGAGAGAGAGAGAGAAGAGAGAGAGAGAGGAGAGAGAGAGAGAGGAAGGAAGGAAGGAAGGAAGGAAGGAAGGAAAGGAAGGAAGGAAGGAAGGAAGGAAGGAAGAAGAAAGAAAGAAAGAAAGAAAGAAAGAAAGAAAGAAAGAAAGAAAGAAAGAAAGAAAGAAAAGAAAGAAAAGAAAGAAAGAAATCTTTCCTATTTGAAACACTAAGAATGCTATTTTCCTAACCAAACCCTGACGAATAACATCCAAACTCGGGATGTCCTACAGCTTATTTAGAATGAACATAAAATGTTTTCTTTCCAAAAGCTTCACAAGGTTTCCATTTCTATAATTAGGAGTCATTGGCAAGAGTTGAATATTTTCCAGAGCATAAGGATAAAAGTATAATACTTAATATTTACTTATTCCTTCATTCATTTAACAAATATTTATTGAGCACAAACTCTCTCAGAGGTGCCACATACAATATTCAAGATTCAGTGATGAGTAAACAAGATGAGATTCCTACCAATACAGTTGATTGTAAGAGAAGAAAGGCAATTGCATAGAGTATAACATTCTGTGAAAGAGTAAATACAAAATGCTACAGAAGTATACAAGCATAGATCAAGGAATGCTTCTTCAAGGAAGTGGACATCTAAGCCAAGAGCAAAAGCATAATAGGCATTACTAAGGCATTATGTAAATGGAAAAAGAAATAATCCTTTTCCCAACTCACCGCATCTGCCATTTGTCACTCCTCCTACCTACATTCATGAATTCTCATGTAACTAAAGACATCTCCCTCTTCTTTCCAACCACATTTTCACATAGAAAATTATATAGCAAGTGAAAGAAAATATTATTAAAAGGCAATGAGTATTTCCTCTAGTTTTAAGTTCCTGAAATAACAATCTAGAAAGCAAGGCAATCATTTCAAGGAAGAGTTTGGCATAAAGCAGGGATACCCCAAATGGGAAAAATAGGTCCCACAACTGCCTTTTACTCTTACTGCTAATGCTGTTGTTATTGTTGTTATTTGAATTTTATTTTGGGCCAGCACAGAATTTTAGAATTTCTCTGATGAATGTTTTATTCAGAATTCTAAATTATCACAGTCTTATTGTTTAGATTGACTACTTCACACACCTATTTCATTTGTCTGGCCTCCCAAAGCATTTACTCGTGAATCCCAGTATAAAAGAATCTTCGTATCTTCATGAATTATTAATGGTGATAAAAAACAATTCTTCCTGGTTATATCAGTAAACCAAATTTTCTACTTCCCAGTTCAAATATTAAGTCAAGCTCCAAATAATGATAGCATTATATTAATGTAATGGACAAAATAGTCTATATCATGCAAAATTAAAATATGAATCAATTTCCAAAGAAAAAAATATTTTAAATATATTAGTTCTTTTAATCTTATTGCCTATTGGGAATGAAAAGAACTCCTTTTAAATCATCTGATGGATTGGTCCCAGAGCAAGCTATAAGAGCTAATTCACCAATTAAGCTTTGAAAAACTCCAAGGATCTGAGCAAACATGTCCAATAAAAGGAACATGGATCCCTGAAAGGAAGAAGAGAAGGAGAGAGAAGACATCAGATTTTTAAAAAGGGGAGCTGGGGGACTATGCGCTCTGGTGAATGAAACGGTATATTGAATATAGGAGGCAAAGGGCTCCATTACCATATGACAATGAAGAAGACATATGCTGTCCATGTTCCAAGGTCTGAAAGGTAGAACTGAATATAAACGAACAATCAAGCAATACATAGAGTGCTCTGGGATTTTGTTGAGACCATAAAAGTGACATAATCAACATTTTCATAGCTACCTACTTTCAGAACTACTTTACTTTTTCACTCATTAGATCATGAGAAACAAGAGGGCAGGGACTAACGCTTTTTAAATCTCATGCCCTGACAGATTTCCTAGCAAAATGTTTTAAATAAATCATATGCATGTCAAATGTAATAGAATCAAAAGCCATAGACAATTGCATGACTCCTAGTACACCATTGAGTGACATATGGTTTTGCCAATTGCTCCTGTATTTGGACAATGTATTTGTCCTGGAAAATTTTTCTTAAGGTTGGTAAATATTTATTCTTTTTCAACAAAATCATAAATAACAAAGAAATAAAGTAGGTCCCAGATTCCGGACCATGCAGGACAGGGATAGAAAGTTGTTGGATAGAAAGGTGGAGAGGCAGAGAGCACTATGCATCACCTAAGATAGTCACGGAAAAATGGGTTTTGGGAGGCTGCGCTTCTCTGCCCCTGGAAGCAGCATGTGGGCTGCCAGGTGAGGCCACAGTGCTCTTTGAGGCAACTAGAGAGGGCAAAGATTGAGGATTGGACTATACTGTTTATAAGAAGACTGACATGGAAACCACAAATGGCAAATGATGAAAGCAAATTATGAACACAATAATTATCCACTATTAGGATAATTTTTCTCCAGTGTGAGGCTGGGGGAAATGGCAACCTGTTGGATTCCTTAGAAACAATTATTTCTACTCAAGATACTATGAGATATTAATTTTCCCAAATCAGTTAAAATGTCTGGATAGACATCACACTATTTTCTCCATGTTAGTATCATTGAATCTTTTGGGTTTAAGAAAGGAGGTATATGTTTCAGGTTTTCAGACAACTTTGACACTTCCGTCTACCAAAAGATATAAAGAATTTTTTAAATACATAAAAACATAGCTTTAGTTTGGCATTTTTTGTTTGTTGGTTGGTTGGTTGGTTGGTTGGTTGGTTGGTTTGGTTTGGCTTGGCTTGGCTTGGCTTGGCTTGGCTTGGTTTGGTTTGATTTTTTTATGTGACTCCTTCACTAGAGCAAGAATTCCTTGAGAGTAGTGACTTCAATATAGTTGTTTTTAGTTTTGTAACTCTTAGCATGGTGCCTGGAATACAGAGTTATTCAATAAATGTTAGATGGGTGAATGTGTAGGAAAATGAATGCTTTAGTAGATATTGGATGAGCAGTGGGAATAACTAATGTATAGAAATAACCTGTAATTAAGAGAAATGACTTATGTTCTTAAGTTCCTAGGCAAACTTTTTTTCTTTAAGCGGGGAATTCCTAAAAGGTTCTTCTTATTGGAGGAATCCACAGAATACATAGAGCCAGAGTATGAACTTAATACTGGGAACCAATACACCAAAATGAAGGGACTGGCATAGGATGAAAGAGTACAGTCTGTGAAAATAAGCTAAAAAGTAGCAGAGCAGTTTTATCAAGTACAAAATAATACAATTAAATTTTCAAAGTATAAATAAAAACATAAAGACCTCGGATTCAGGACCTTCATCAAGAATCTTCAGGTCCTTCTCCCTCTCATGAGAAAAAGAGGGTATTTAGGTTTAGTAATTTTCTTTATGTGGAAGATACTTGGTTTAGGTTTCATATCTTAAAAGATTTAGTTTCAAGTCAGCCTGGAAAAATTCTTCCTAGGAAAATAAAGTTAATAACTAAATGCTCAATATCTCACGTGAAAAGAGAACATAGATAAATACATTGGCTCTTTAATTTTGGTGAATTGAAATAGGAACAACATTAACCTTTAGGCTTTTTAAAGCACAAAATTATCAAATTTTCCTAAAGGAGTGACTCCATGGGTCTTCACACTCACATTTAAATATTCACTGTCACATGGTCACCACCACAGTGCATGTCACTTAGATCCATCCTGCTTAATCTTGCTAACTAATTATGGTTACATACTAGAGACAATGAAGGAGGGAAATTACTCTAAATAGCTAATCAAAATATAAAAGCCATATGTCATTAAAAATGCAAAATTAACAGGTAAATAGCTATTCTTAGGGTTGGAAAAAAATTGTTCTAAAGATAGTCATTTGCTTCATGTTTCAAAGAAATATCACCATGACCAGAATATCAGTAAAGAGAGCTCTGTCACTACAACACTAAAAGCAAAATGATTCTTTTCTTTCTTAGGTGTACTGGACTGTGGATTAATCTGTAAAATAATTATTTGAATGGATTTATTTCAAATCAACCCTAAGAGGGTTTTTCTTCCCTGAAAATATTGCTATTCCATTCTGAAACTTTTTCAGGATCTCATTGTTGTTTGGGTTTTTGTGTTTGTTACACAGATACATTAAGAATTATTTTCTCTTAATAGTAAACATAATCACTTATCCTTTTATTTCAATGGTTGAAATATGTTCTGTTGGTAAATGTGGCTCAGGAAAATGACTGACCTTTTCAAACAAAATTTATAATTTTAGAAATGTAAAACTTAACATTCTTTAGTAATCCAATATTAAAATACATTTAGGTTGATCTATAAAATGCTATGATTTCAACTATTCTTTTTTGAGTGTGCAATAGAGAAACATTAACAATGCGTGTGGTTTAGAAAAATTCATTTATAGAGCCGTTTGCCATGTCATGATGTATTTTAAACAAAAGAGGTACAGACAAAGGTATTGATTTTAGGGACTTAACTAAATAAACAGTATGTAAATTGTGTCTTTTTCTATAAAATTAGATCAGGACACACATATTACACTGCCTTTTTCTATAAGAATGACAGCTATTGAATTTTGCAGACATTGGAATTTGGTTAAAGAGTTACAGACCTTTGATCTTTGGATTACAATTAAATGAAACCGTTGTAAAAGGACAGTAGTGGGCCAGCCAATTTCTCAAGCCCACGGCAGCAGCCAGGAGGCGTTATCGCTTAGTGCTGTCAAGAAGTCGACTCTGCATTCAGTTCTGTCTCTAAGTGCCATGTCTTCTAGTCAATGATGAGGATGACGATGATATCCTCATTAGAATACACAGTAACACCTTGAGAACACAATTTGGTGTTTTTCTCCCCTTTCAGTTTCGACCATATATCCATGTTGACCCGAGTAATGATATCATACCCTGGGGAAGAGTTCACTCATTTATACATATTTTTCTCAAGACTCTACATAGAGTTATTTTTAGAGGGAATGGAGAACATTAAATCTCAGATTCAAATTCAATGGAGTTTTAAGGAAAATAAATGCAGGGAAAAAAAAGTTAATGTTACTTTATTTACCTCCTCACTTGTGGAAATTTTTGTTTTGGTTTTCTTTGTCCAAAAACAAAAAACAAAAAAAAAAAAAAACACTTTCTTAATCAACCTGGCTGCTAACAAATTAACTTTCACAGCCATACTCAAGGGAGTCAATCCCTTCATGTCTTTGCTTTTTAAGCTAAATTTTTGAAGTTACAAATAATGCCATTATACCATAATGACAACATTTGACCACGATTTTCTAAGAGATTTATTGATAACCTTTTGAATAAGAGGAGTGCTCAATCCCCAAGTTCCCTATTAATTTACATTCTCTTCCTATAATTATTACTAATTCTAGTAAGAGGTGTCCTAATAAACTGACAATAAACAGTGACTTAGCAAGTTTTCTTAATCTAAAATTGCATATTCATAGCAACAAATAGGCAAGTTAGATCTCTCTAAGATCTTTTTATACAGCCCACCAGATCTGTGTTCTTTTTTTTTAAACCTTCTTTGTTATGTCATTCCGCAGACAGAGCTCAGGCTGTTTCCTGTCACCCACTGGAGCAAACTGCTCAACAGAAAGCACAGTTGGACAGCCCTTAATTAGTGCTACTTGTGATAGTCAGTGTGTGAGCTTGTGTCAGCATCTCACTTAAACAGGAATAGAGCAGTGAGAATCAGCTGACAGTTTGAAATGCAAGACACCAGGTCTTCCACTTCCACCTACAGTCATACATTGCATGCTGCATGCCCGTGAGTGTTATGAAAAATGTTGGAAATAATGTTCTGTATGTAAATTGGAGTCAAATTATTCCATCACGTTTTACAGGGTGTTTATTTCTTTAAGTTATCCAGGTGCACGTTCTCCACTCAAAATATAATGTGCAAAAATAAATTAATCTTAAAACTACTTTTTTGACAATTTTTAAAAATTAACTAGACCTGGTACAATTTTTAATACTTAACAGAATACAAAGAACAGCACTTTGTAATTAGTTTAAAAGGAGCAAGCAATAGAATACAATTAACTTAAAATCAAATGGACAAATAGCCTTAGAATTTATATTTTGCTTTGTATTGGCATTAAATGTGCTAAAGTGATCATCGATTGTTATGATCAAAACCATATTTGTAACTTAAAAAATAGAAACAAAATTATATCCAGATAGACTTCATAAGTAACATACTTCTTAGCCAAAATCTGAGTGGGGGAGATGCCATATAAACAAACTTTTCATATCCATAAACATAAGGCAAAATTTACAGCTCGACAAATCTCTTGCGGAATGAAAACCTGAACATGGAACTCTATGACCTACTTGGTACTCCTAAAGTTAAGGTGACTCACCATTCTGATATTTTATTATTATTTCATCTCTACAATCAAAATCCAAATTTGAGACAGAATTTGGGTCAGCTCTGTGATAGTGGGATAATCTTTGTTATAGATCAGACACTGTTTAGTCTGGTGAAAAATGAGATCAATATATTCTAAGCCTGTAACTTAGTATAAACATAACCTCTCCCCAAAGTGTTATAAATTAATGTATTTCTAGTGGCTAATAGAGTCCCTTCAGGTTAAATGTGAAGGGAGTTGACCATGTATGTTTTCAGAGAGTCAACAGCCACTTTTTTTTTTTTTTAATTTCTCTGGAAAGTAGCTATTGTATTTTATATAGTAGATATTTTTGCTTTTTGTTATTGTAGTTCAGAGGTAGGGTGGCGTTTCAGGGCTGGTGGCAGTACAGCCTTCTTTATAAGGATGAATGAAGATGAAAAGCAAGACAAATAGAAGCGAATGAGACACTGCTTTATGTGATTCATGATAGCTTGCCGTAAGCCTGTTAGCCTCTGCCTGGCTCTCTTCTCTGAGAAAATAATGGATAGTTACAATGTGTATAGTGACATTGTCAAACCATCAGGAATTGCTGATTATAGTGCTAAATATTGATCTCTGCTTCACATGTGTCAAAATTCTTTCTTCCCTTAATTAGAACTTCCCTAAGCACCATACAAGAACAAACTGAATATATCAGATCTTTGTGAAAGGAAGTGTGATACTAGAATATAATTGTGACCTCTTGTCTTCTCTTTTTCTTTTGAGTTCTGAGATGACTTCGGCTGTCTCTCCTGCCCTTCCCAGCACATGTGATCATCATGCTCATTTTTCCCAATCTAACCATAGGAAGATTTCTCCCAGCCTCTGCTTTTCATCATTCTGAACCACTAGGGCAGTAGTCAGATGGCAGTGAGACTTAAAGTGCCAGAAGGTGCCTTTTTCTATTTGTTTGTTTCATGGTACACCGCACCACCAGGCAATGACCTGTGGCAACAATGTCATACAAAACGGAGACAGGTTCACCCAATCAAAGGGAGGTTTAAAATTAATACAGATCCCTTCACTTCTTCATGTGAGATCTGGGAAGGGCAATTTCAGGGAGCCGTAGTCCTCCTAATTATCAGTTGCATTCGCTTAAAAAATATTTTTAAGAAACTTTTGTTATGGAAATAATTCTTTTTTTAGCTCCATCAACTGAAGCAGTGTAAAGCTCCTTACTAATCTGATATCACCGTTCAATCAGCTTCCATATGCTATACTCTAGCAGTAATGCAATATAATGAAAAGTTGTGATATATGGTTTCAATTTGCACTGCAAACCGAGCACTTAACTCATTTATCTTAGTTTACCTGTAATATATTGTTATTTTTTAATCATGACACCATGGTACATTTGCCTTTAGTTCGATGTGCTTGATAAAATCAATATTTCATTAAAAGATTTTCAAAAATTGTTTGTTTTAAACACGGAGCCACCCAATTTGGCTGCCAGATTCTTAGAAGTAACATTTTGCCTGACTCTGAAAGTAAATGTCTCCATGAGTACCCACTAGCCCCACAAACACCTCGCGTGAGGGACCTTGGTCTGCAGTTGCCTCCCTAGTAAATTGGCAAGCCCGACACTCATAACATGTGGTTCAGAGGGGATATAAATAGCGAATTCCAATTTTGACCTTTTCACAGTAAGTTTGGAAGACGGTGATGAAGGGAAGGTTATTAAGCCTCCCCACTTTTTTTTTCTCAGCAATTCAGCCTGGAACCTCTGTCCCCCATTCAGAGAAAGCTCTGTGTGTCCTTCATGAATGCAGGTCTCTTCTCATTGCCGCGTAAGTCGCCTGGCTACATAGCACTACAGGTGATCTGAGTCAGTGGTAATGATCAGGTTAGCAAAGTACAGAGAACTAAACTTTAAATTGGGCTGAAAAGCCTCAGACTGCAATGGAGAGGTGCCAGCATTTCAAACATCCTGGTGCACATTGATAACACTGAATGCTTGTTTTAACATGGCACAGTTTGAGAGTAGAGCTACTTACATGAGAAATGTTAACTAATGGCAACCGTCGACTTTTTCTTCCCTAGCTTAGGGATGTAGGAAGAAAAATGATCATTGGGTGCCTAGTTAAAACACACATTACCCATTTTCTTGAAGCTATTCAGCTCACAGGAATAACACTTTTTCCTGTTTTCTCCTCCATGTTACACATAAAATATATATTTATCACTATAAATCAATATCTAGCTATCTTCACAGGCTGCATTTATGCCCTTGGAGATAAATGTAGAAAATGATAACTGAAGCCACTATAGCATCTCCGAATAGATATTTAACTATTATATAAATACAAAGAATGTGATAAAATATAAGCTTACATTTGCAAATTTAAATAATTTTTTTCTATAATAAAAGGAGAAAATGACAATTGATAAATCTACACATAATTACTGGATTTTGTTCATTCTACTTTAAGGCAACAACAATTTTATAAATACAAAAAAAATTGATGACTAGGATGATGACACTGACAATTATATATAGAGCTTTCCATCCAAAGCAATTACAGATTGAAATGACTAAATCGCCTTCTTCTTTGGTAATAATTGGATAGAGCAGGATTTGCAAGGGCAGGTGCACATAACACTTCATTAGCCAATAGCATCTAAGGACTCAGGTTTTCTTTAATATCACAACTGTGTGTCACCCGAAATCTGAAATAAATTAGTCAGTCTTCTAGCTATAAGAAATATTCATGACGATTCACAGCTGAGGCAGATAGGATCTGATCAATAAAAAGCCTACTATTTTTTAGTACTCATGGCCTTCCCATGAATTTTAACCAAAAGAAGTAATAAATAAGTGGCACATACAAATAGTACCTTTAAATAAGCAAGTGAGCCTTCTTCAGCAACAAGCAACATTCTCTGGATATCAAAAATAATAACTGGTTTTGCAGCAATGCAGCATGGAAACACGAGGTATAAGATATACTGTACTTTAAGCTCTGTTTGATGAATCTGAGCACAGTTCCTGGGGGATAGATTACTTTAAACCATGCTCTTTTACTTTCTAATCCTGACTTGATTTGATTTGTACTTTAATACAGCTGCCTGGCAATTCAACAGCAAATAGAGACTATTTATGTAATCAGATTGTAAGTAGTGGGACAAGAAGAAACTCTCTAGAACCTTTTTGGAAAATAGTTTGTTGTACTTTTTATTTATTGAACAGCAGGGCTCCGGGCTTTCCAGTGCTCATTATAATTGGTTTTCTGCTTGAACTTTCAAAAACTGTCATGTCAATACTCAAACAGAATTTTTTTGCTTACTATATGGCTGTGGGCTCTATTTTCTCATGTGCAACTTGACAAAGTTCTTGTAATACCTTAGAGGCAAAGTTCTAGAGTTTCTTTTGCTATTTAAGAAAACTGGGCATCAGAGGTCTTTAGTGTTTTGCACACCTGTGTTCTGGTTTTGCAATTCAATGCCTTAGACAAAGATACTGCTTCCTTTGGTGCCTACCTTTGCCTATTCGTGTGTCTCTATTGTTCTGTGGGAGGAGTTTCTCTGCTTTTGTTCTACCATCCAGCAACATGCTCTTAATTCTGCTACCTTGTGACACCCCTGCTTGTAAGTACGGTTGTTTTTTCCATCCATGTGTTCATAATCATATTTCATATTCTAGTTACCACTTGACAAAGAACTTGCCCTTTCCCTAAAGTTTCATTTTCTGTACCACTATCAAGAGTGCAAATAGAAACTTTATATTTTTCAACCCTGTCCTTTGAGAACCACTTATGCACAAAAACCTTGAATTAGAGACAAAGTAAAACATTTGCTCAAAATGGAAATGAATTTTTAAGCTCCGGCCCTGGAAATAACCTCTTTTGAGTAACATGAATACTTATATTTTCAAAGAGGCTAGCCCTATTATATTTTACTTTTTAACTAGAGTGAGATACTTGTATATTATAGGATTATTTGTAACAATTTTTTATGTTGCCGGAACAGAGAAAATTGCAAGACAAAGGACTTATGCCAGAAATTAATGTTCTATATTTCATTTAGTTTTCCATTCGTTTTCATCTCTACCTACTTAAAGCAATCACCTCTTAGGAACTGTGCAATGAATGGATATTATCTCTTCATGTTAAGAAATACAGTGCTGAATAAACAAAGGACCATTAAATAACATCAAATTTCAATGACAGCTTTTAAGGTACCAAAACAGCCTTTGCTTCAACTGGACAATGGAGCATAAAGATTCCATGGCATTTCAGAAAGAAGTTCAGCCCTTCTAGTGTCACTGTCAATTATTTGGTGGTCTTCTTTAAAGACTATTTAAGACAGACATTGTGCTATTAAATGAAACTGCTCTTGATTTGATTCTATTTCATCCTAATTTGGTGTGTGGTGGTGGTTAAATGGGTGATTATGAAGTTGAAACTATTTTTCTTTCAAAACCAACCCAGGTGCGGTATTTTCAAAATCCAAATGTTCGCAGACAAAGCAGCCATCCACAAACACAAGCCTGATTTTAAACTCAAGCAAACGGATATTTCTGCAAGGAGAAATGTGCATTATTGAAATGCTGTAGCTGGTGATCAAATTTCCAGCGTATTCTCAAGTAGAATCCTTATGAAACTGACTGAGTGATGCAAGTTGCAGGTTACCTTTAGAACACATTTGCATTCTTTTAACACTTGCAACGGAAAAACATGGTACCTCTGGGGTTAGGTGGATCTTTGTGCAGTGTGGAATCTATTGGTTCTATCTAATACCAGGCATTTAGCAATTTTCACGTTCAGCATTCAGAAAAAGACTTCCAAAACATAGGTGGGCACTGGGCTGTAGCTACGACTAAAAGGATACTTGGACACAATGAATGTGACTAAGAATTAAAAATTTTTAGGAGTTCAAAAATTGAAAAAAATACCTGACAATGCTTATTTGAAACAATAGTAAATGTGGAGGCTCTTGCTGGACTCTTTTATTTATTTCAAATATTTAACTGGAATGGATTTGTATATTTATACAATCATATCTGTGAGGGTATTCATGTTCAACCACAGCATGACTTGCAGCTGGATCCTGGAAATAAAAGTTTGCTGTGCTATAGTACAGGTTTAGGATGACCATTGGAATCAAAAAATATGAAATACATTAAATTCTTAGGGTAAAACTCATTCCCTGGATCTCAAGTAGGAAATTGCTTGGGCATGGCAGCTTGGTACTTTCATAATTTTGTTCTATGTTGTTCCCTGTGTTGTTCCTGATATATGCAAACTGAAAAAGATTTTCTAAATTTTTTGAAGAAATATATTGCAAAATATATTGATATGTTTATGTATATACATATATACATGTATACACATGTAAACTAACAAATCCAGCTTGCTGATTATTAGCAAAAGAACTCATTTTATGTTTACCTTATTAAATATGCTCAGCTCTTTTAAAGAACTGTATTATTGTATTATCTATTTTATTATCAGACTGAGGAAATGGACTAGTGTGTCTGTTTCATCACACAGAACAGCTGGCTAAGATTTGCTGTCCCTGTACACTAAACTCAGAAGACAGATCTGATTTTGTGCCTTTAACTCCCAAAACTACATCAAGGCTACTCTTTTAGTCAACTTGGAAATTTATATACTATACACTAAACCCTCCTTTAATATCCTCTCTCTCTTTCCTCTGGGCATTTATTGCTGTTCTTTCTAGTTCAGTAACCAGTGAGCAGAAGGTTCATTAAAACTAATTGAATTGGAAACTTGTCTGCCCTGGGAAATATTAACTCTTTGTTGTTATCTGTAGGAAATTCCTTTTGTTATGTTCCTTTGAATTGAATTATTGGATCTTAATGTTACAAACACAGTGTTAAAAGAGATTTCCATCTTTATGATGGTCTAGACAGCAAGTTTCAGAAAAATGTTTTTATATTGGATGGGATTTTATAAAATAAAACAGTGTTTTATTCAGTGATGTAAACAGAAATATTGCACACTGTTCAAAAACTGGAATGATGTTGCCCTGTTAACTCTTGTAGTTCTAGTTGCTGCTACACTAACTGAAAATTTTAAAAAGAGAGAGAGAGAGAGATTTCTGTTATAGCTCATTCTCACTTGGTAAACAACACAACTGCAGGTTAGTAAGTCAATGTTAGTGGAACATAGATTCTCAAAGAACATTAATCCCACAATTGCTGCAATTCTAGCCATTTGAACAAATGTCAAAATGAAAAGATCATAATTACTCTTAATGATATAGGAAACCTCACTTTAACTTGTCATTTGTAATCATTTAGAAATTGTACTGAAAAAAAAAAACATTTGAAATAAGGGTTTAGGAAACTGTGTGTGTTGTGGAATTGTTTAGAGCAAGGAAATATTGACAAAATTGGGAACACTTGATAATAGTCACAGTGGTAGATTTTTTCCAGCTTTAAAAATCAATTGAAAATAACAGGCAACCCACTGTTGCTAATAAAAGTAAATATTTATGACTGATTTGACTGTGCTTCAATACCAGTCAATCACTTTCTAAAGGATCTTTGCAATTCATTAACCTCTTTTTACTGGTCTTGTCCCTGTTGGTATTAGCCATTAAAAAAGAATAAGGGAGGGGGCTGTGATTTTTCTGTTCTCATCATTCATAGCTTATTTGTTCCTTCCCTTCATTCCCATACATTGCTGCTAAATTGATTGTCTGTTTAGTCATATGAATGATAAAGTAGCAGTGCCAGCAAGATTGAAAGCCTCCATTAATTTCTGAGGAAGGTGAGTTCCTCTGCTTCAAACACAACTGAAAACAAACTTACTTCTTACGGTGTCTTCTATCACTAGTAATTTTTGTTGTGGTAGAGTCTATGTAATTTTCAGACTTTCCTTTTAGACTTCTCCCTGGGCAAACTTTAATAAAATAGATATCCATCGATATCATCTCAAAATTATCTGTCCTTTTATGCTTTCAGCCTGGCCAGAATCTTTATATACAAAAAGCCAGTATCTGCAAGTTTGTATTTAAACAACATTTAAAACAATGCTTAGTATGTGTTTAAAAAAAAAAAAAGGATGCTACAAAATTCCATTCATTCAATAATCAGCATTCTCGAAATTCAATGCTTCATGCAATGAGACATCTTCCTTTATTAAAAGAGCTTTTTAGAGCCCTTCCATGATACAGTTTTAGACTTCTGAGATCTACATTTAAAAATAATAGCAGTACACCTTGCTGAATGTTTTTTTTTTTTTTACTGCTTAAAATATTCGTAAAATCATAACCACCTAAAATTATGTACAGCAACTGTGTTTCCTTACAGAGGTATTCTGTGATGTATTACAGTGGTACTTTAAGTTGCTTTAATTGCTGTTGTAAGTACATATTTTGTCACTGAATAACAGACTGAGCAGACGTGTAAAACCTGCATAACTTACCCGTATGTGTAAGTTAAAGCCACCTCTAGGTAGCCTTAAATTATAATCTGCTATGGAGATAGACCTTTTTTTAACTCTTTCAATGGCATGTTTATTATATCTCCCCTGTATTGCCACGAACTTTGTTTATAATGATAACTAACATTTATTGAACTATAAAGCTTATTGTTTGTCAAGCACTGTTATTTAAATTAAAAAAAAGAACTATAACAAAAATTATCATATTTAATCCTCTCAATGACTCCATGAGGTAGTCTCATTTTAACTGCAATTTCTCAGATGAGGAAACTAAAGCTCTAGAGATTAAATAATTTTCACAAGATCACATACATATTAAACAGTAAAAACTTAATTTGCATAAGTCTGAAACCAGAGCCCACGTTCCCAATGCTATACCTCATTCAGTGTGGTCTAATTTGCACAAGAAATACTTGTAGATTTCCTTGTCTATTTCCCCATCCCAGATTATGATATCCCACAAGGGCGGGGATACCTATTCCCCTTTGAACCGCAACTATGCCTTAGCTAGGGACTTTGCATATGGTGGGTTCTTTTGAGTTTCCAGACTGTGCATGGTATATAGAGACAAGTTCTAATTATTTAGAATTCTTACTTTTCTTTCTTTATAAAGGTTCCAGGCACTATATAAAAAATAATGCTATAAAAGCTAGTTTCAAAGAAAGGAATAGAAACACACACACACACCACACACACCACACACACACACACACACACACACACCAGCACACAAGAGGGAGGTGATGAGTGCAGCATAGACAACTATACAGGAACAGAACAATTCAGAGCCCTGTTCGTGAGCCTGTCTCAGCTATCTTCATATTTAGAGTTCTGGCTGTGGCCTGAGGCATAAGATACGATCTAAAAATAACACTATTTCTGCATAAAATGGAAAAAAACTACATTATTGATTTCATCCACACTGGTACCTTGGCTTCCCATATGAACCAAGATTTCTAAATGCCTTATCATCAGCCTTTCAATGGAGAGTCAGCACCATTAATATTAATTAGAAATAGGAAAGTGTTCCGTATTTTTAATCTTAAATGATAGAATTCAGTGCTTGGCAGTACCAAATGTAGACCTCCTTTTCATGGAGTGGCATTTAGATTCACTTAAGCAGAGCAGACTAATCTTCTGTTGTTCTCAATGATAGATGCACGCAAGGACATTGTCTTCTTACGCTTCCAACAGAGTACAACAAGACCTTATGTGCAGCAGCTAACCCACAGCATCAGGCCTGACATGAGCTCCACAACATTATAAGACACTGGATAAAAAGATGATGACCTCGAGAAGAATAATATAAATACCAGTAACATAAGCACCTCCCACCAGTGGCAAAAATAGAAAATGGGAGGATCCTTCCTCATAGGTGAACTTAAAGCAGAAAGTCTATGGCCTTATTTGAAAAGCTATATATTTTTCTCATTGTATGCACTTGCCTTTTCAAATATTAGCCATTCCATAAATATATATTTGATACATGTGTATATTACTTCCTTAAAGATGACTCCTGAAAATGAGTACCAGACTACTCAAAGAACGTAAATAAAAGAGGTAGACATAGCAAGTAGAAAAATCCTTCACCGTGAAGTTATATCTTCTAAACTGCTCTGCTCGTGCAAAGAGCAAATCTGACAAAGGCAAGAGGTCTGAAAGTACTGGTTCTCCATTAAAGATTATAATGTTAACTAAAGTCCTAGTCACTAGTTTTTAGAAAATAGGAGTATTATGAGTATAAACCAATCATTAAATTATAAAGAATCATACACATGCTGATGTTTAAGATTTCTTTCAGTCAGTGTTAAAATATTATTTTTCATTATTTTAAAAACATATTTTCAATTACTTATATAAAATGTTTTAATGTTTATTATAAGAAAACAGTATTTGACATCTAAGAGGAGATGTAGTAAGTTCACAAAAGTTATACTATTTTTATTTTATCACTATAATTTTATTGGAAAATATATTCATAGATTCATCATTTACCTAAAAGGCTAACAACTTTTTTCCACACTAAAATTGTATCATAACTTTCTTTGACAAAGTTGACAAAATAAACTTTAGAAGAAAAATTCAGCAGGTAGTACAACCTTTACATTGGGAACAAGGAGAAAAGAAACCCTAGGTAATGCTGCCAAAATGTTGATTATAAAAAATTTCCATTGAGGTTACCTATTCATAAGATTTCACACATTCATGGCTTTACAGAAAAGCTAAAGTTTATCTGGCAAGTAGAAGCCCCCTCAAACCTTTTTGCATCAAGCAGTATTCCAAAAAAATTTGAGGCCATGGTAGTTAGCAGCTACCTTAAGCAAGATTTAGAGCATTTTAAGGAAGCCTAGATCAGATGCCTCTGCCTTGCAGTCTATTCAGCCTTCCATCCTGGTCCTGAGAAAACCTACAAACATACTTACCCTGAGAAGCAAGTATGCACAATTTTCACAGGAGTCTACCTGATACTTGCCTTCACACCCTACAGTATTTGAATTGCTAAAGTCTAATTAACATTGGCTCACAAACTGATTTTCTGCAAACTCCTTTTTAGATCTACACTTTTTAAATGGAAGCCAATTTTATTTTCATAGTTTAAAATTATTTTCAAAATCATAGAAAATAGTTCTTATATCCCAAAATCTTTTTGCTAAGAATTTTTTTAATTAAGAATAGATGATTTATATGTCAAATAATATTTAAATTATCTTGAAGCACACCTTCATTGACAACTTGAATATCTGGAAATGATAGGTGGTACCAAATTAATGTTTGTGAACTACATGTGAAACCAATTAATAATTATTCCCTCCAACATCTGTGATTAACTCATATGCCTTATATGGAAATCACCAAAAAGATTTAAAAGCATATCTTTTAAGGGAGTCATGTTACCCTTTGGATCTTAGTTTTCTCTTTTGAAAATGAAAAAATTGAATGAATTGATATCTTTAAATCTCAACACTTACAAATTTTCACAGAGAAGGAAGGAGGAGGACTTGAGCTACCAAGTAGGCAGGTAAAAAGGGAAGATTGGAAAGGTCAGCGATGACAAAATTATTAATTTGGTGCTAAGACTTGGCCTGGTAAACAGTGTTGAGAACTGGTAAGTGTTCTGAGCTTATCTTCAAGATTAGGAGACAGAGTCAATCAAAAGGATTAATTTTTGTAAGTTGAAGGCCCCTAAAGAGAGGCAGAAAATTCAACCCACTGATCTTGAGCCCCCCTGTTGCCCTGTGATGGTATCTGTCTCAGATGAGGGGCCAACTACGACCTTTTATAGAGGAATCTTCCCTGCATGCTTCTCTCCTATAGCAGACCTTTGAATTTCAGGAGAAATGGGACCTCTGGCCTTAAAACGGGCCATCTTGAGAGCCCAGTCACAGATTTCTGCAGTGTGCGGTGACTTCTCATACAAAGAGTAAGCCTCTCGCTAATGCCACTTTGTACATGGCGAAAGCAAACTTGGCTTGAAATTTTTACAAAGAGTAAATGGGAATCTTACTTTTTCTTAATCCCTCTTATCCCTTTCAACTCATAATATGGAAGTAAAGAACCTGGAGTTTATGAGGTTCACTCGGGAAGTAATAGAAATACGGTAACACATCAATCCATTCATAGAGATATTGGAGAAATTCGTATGACCTTTAATGCCTGGGAAGATATTTTGCCAAAGCCAAGGTCATCTAAAATTTCTCTCTTAAATGTGTTTCATAAAAGTAATCTTGTCCTCCCCTTTTTCCTTTAACCTGCCAGAGACTTTGCTGTTCGGATCATATTTCTAAATTGTTTGGCACTTTCTTCAATTTCCTATTGAAGAACAACAGATATTGCAATAAAAATTCATGTTCAGGAGATTTCTTCTTTAATATGCTTTGGTGGGTTCTAGATAAACGTCTTTCTCCCTTTTTAATATATTTATTACCCATTACCCATCCTTATAATGCAGAGGTGGAATTATTGCATTATTATGAAAGAGAATTCTCAAAGTTTATTTCTTCATATTCTATTATTGGGAATACTTATCAATATCTATTCAATGTTAAGGTTGGAAAAGGCCTGAGACATCATAAATTATAACTGCTAATTTTCAGAGGAAGAAACTGAAACTCGAAGAAGTTAACTGACATCCAAGATTGTTGATGACAAAAGTCTTGATCTTTTTGACTCCCAGTTCAGTGCTATTTCATTATAATAAAAGGCTCCATCTTATATGAAATCATGAATTGCCAACACTAATAGGAATCATGAAAGTTAACTATGTCATGTTTCTCCTCTCCCAGTTAGGAAGCTGGAGACTTCCTAGTGCCCTTAGGACCCCTTTTCTGTTCACCTATTCACCAGGCCAGATCTATCTGACTGGATGAGGAAATACAGACTTTGAGTAGAAGATTCCATGTGAATACAAGATGACCAAAGGAAACCTGCTTCATAATTCGTATTAGCCCTACACCACTCTAAAATTGCATCCCTCCTTAATGTACCTTGCCTTTAAAAGGAGTATCTAATCTAATCGTGAGAATTCTGGCAGAGTATGGATCACTGGGGTACAGATCTTTAAGGTAAGTGACACCTTAAGATTCTTCATTCCATCTCGTGTAAACTACAACTCACTCCATCTTTTTGAAAGGCCCACATAGGTAAAACCAGAGGACTTTCACACCCCTGCGTCTTGCCAAAAAAATTAATAAAAAAATTTAAATCAATATTGTCAATGCTAATATATGAATCATGACTACAGACAAATGGCTGGAGATAAATTTAACTGATTTTTTATTAGGCTGCAGATAATGCTTTCAAAATGCAAATGGTCTATAGCATACAACTGATTTCACATTTGTTGGAAGGGAGAATTTCAGGGTGACAAGAAAGCATATTACAGAATGATGAAATTACTGAGAATTCAAGGAAGACCTCTCTAAAGCCACAACATTTAAATTGAAGAACTAATGAACGTTAACAAACTACTGAGCAAGAAGAAAAACATTCTGAGCAGATAGACAGTATCATATGCAAGAGCCTAGAAACAAAAAAGAGTGTGGTATGTTTAAAGAACTAGAAAAGAATAGTGCGATTGGAATGTCAATGAAATACTCATGGATTATGATTCCCAAGGAGAAATATATTTTTTTAAGAGAAAGGAACCTAGATGTGCAATTGGAATCAACTCTGTTGATTTTGTTACATGGAGCCTTTGGAATGGCCCACGCACAAATTCTGGTGCTCCCTGGAACACAAGTGGGTGCCTAAGGAAGGAGGAGGAGTTCAGTTCACCTCACTTTGACTGATGTCTGATGTGGGAGACTTGCCCTCGCTCAACCTCTTCTAACCTCTTCCAACTTCTTGCAGTGGGATCACTCATCCAGTCCTCTTAGGTGGGTCTTCAGCAAGTCATATCAGGTCTAGCCACTTTGTACAGACTGCAGAGACCCAGAGGAACAAAGCACCTTTGTGCCACATCAAACAGTCAGTTTGTGGGCTGTTCAGTTCTCTTGTCTGCCTGATGCTTCTCTCCAACTCTCTTCCCCTGCCCAAGTAGTCACAAAGATGAGATTAGCAGAAGTCTAAATGAGGCCCAGGATGTTTTGCAGGCACCTCCAATTTCTACAGGTAAATATATTGAAGGTTCCTCACTTAACTTGACTAAAGAATATTTCCCTTCTTTCTCATATAGGAAGAGAAAAGGAATAAAAATCTCAACTTTCTCTTCCCCACCCCAGATTATTGAATGTCTCCACATCTATGTATTTTACCTCTCCCCTCAGCTCTGCCCCTTCTCTCCTCCACCCTAACCCCTCTCTTTTGTATCTTCCAGCTCTCTGTAGTTTTCTGCTTACACATCAGAAAAGAGGAGGGGTTATGCACACATAATCCATAGACATGCAAGAAAAGTTCTTGATTGCTGAAAATGTTTCTTTCCTATCACTATTTCCCATTGGTCTATTATAAAAATGTGAATTTATCAAATGTGTATTCTTAAATCCTTAAACTCTACAGAAGGCAATGCTTGACAATAGGCTGTTTCTTTAAAATGTCATGTCTGAGGGATCACAGAGATCCATGCTCAGCCATTTTAAAGTAATCTTGATTCCAGAAGATGTTGATCCCTGGAATTAGTTTCCTTTTTAACTCCCCTTCATCTGCCCCCTCATTTGCCTCTGATGTTTCCTGACTTTGATGTGTCTTCAGGATTCCAATTCTGGTATTCACGCCATTATGCTCCTGGTGTCTTCTGTCCTGACACCCTATAATTGAACTTGGCTTAATCCTCCAACTTTTCTCCTGCCTCGCAGGCTTCATGTTGATCTTCTCTGCCCCTGGTACTGGCCCCCATGATATTTTTGGTTTATATCTTAGCATTGTGGATTCTGATATCAGCCTTTAGAATTAGGACACAAGACATTTTCTAGAATTCCCAAATCGTAGCATTCTATATTTTTCATAATGCTTTGTGTGCTTTTTTAAAAAATGGATGACCATAATAATAAACAGAAAATCATTTTTCTGAGAGGCTTTCTATTAAACTCTCAGAGGTTTTCTGACTTTAAAACGTAATAATAAAATTATGATTTGTTACTATTATGAAACTATATATTACAAAATTCAATAACAATTATTTCAACATGATATAAATATTCGATAATTGAAAATGTTAAAATGAATCATTAATACAAAAATGCCAATTAAAAATCATTTAAAAATTAAAAGACAACACCGTAAAGATTTAATATTTAAAAATTACTACTCTTAAAATGAAAATTTAAATACACAAAGTATTAGTTAATGTATCCACTAGTCTTGACTTTTGTTCCATGAGAAATATTCCAGATGTAGAATATTTGCATTGTTCAAAACGCATCCAGAAGTACATTAAATAGGGTGTTAAGGTTCGTATTTCTTTATATGAACTAATTATCTTTTTAATGATGGAAACATTTTGTCTACTTGCTCTGATTTTGCTTTTGCTATTAAAATTGATATTTCTTTTGCTAATTTAGATTTTAGATTGTTTTTTTTTTTTTACTTCCTTTCTGAATATTTTATTGTATTTGTATTTTTACTGTTAAGGTACTCACAAAGAGCTGTAGCCTCCAGTGAATATTCAAACATTGGAAAACTCTGGTGAACATTATTTGGTAATATTCAGATAAGCTAACATTTGAATCCCCTGACAAAGTTAACAGCACTACAGAGACTCACGTGTTGAAATTTCCAATTTAAAGAATTATTTTTTCTCTCAAAACTTGTTATCTCATGGAACACTACTTATAGGACTTAAAAATATACTATGTGCATAAACATATCAATATTTTATTTGCAAGAATGACTGTGTCCATAACAGACAGAACCTCAAACACACACTTATAACCAGGCAACAACTACAAGCAAGACTGACTGATTAGATGGTGATCACTTCTATCCCCCTTGCTCAGTTCCAGTTTCTGGAATCTTCAGCTCCCTTGTCAGTGTTTCTTGCTCTTGCTTTTGACTTAACATCAGTGGATTCCTTCAAATCAGTACCTTCTTGAATATTAAGTTTTAATTCTTACTGGAGAATTATAATGCCTTTTCCCATTTTCTGAGAATTTTTCTGAGGATTTTTCTAAGGATTTGGGATTCAAAAAACAAAAATTCCCTGAGAAATGTCAGAAAGGAAATTCTTCATGGAAAGTAGGTCTTATTATGGCCCATATAGTAAATGCACGTCAAAGTTTAAGTGATGATATAAAATAGTTTTGTTTTCTAGTAAAAGGAATTTGCTAAGTAGATATAATATTTTATATATGTATATATTTTTCACAAATCAGAAGAATAATCCAGTTTTGAACATGAAAACATATACTTCCCAAACTTTTTCATGTCTTGGGACGCACAGAAAGTGGTATTTGCAGTATGTAGTGGAGTACCCAAAGAAGGCTGTCCAGTGGTGTCTGCCCCTGCTAGGCCATCCAGCCTCCCTGGGGGCTGAGGAGATCAAAATCTCAGCATATCAGTCAGCCATTTCTGCCATGTGACCTGGGTTTTGCCCACAGGGGGAGAAGCATGACACTGACAGGTCCCAATGACTAGACTAAGATAAGCAAGCCACATACATTCAGAACAAAGCTGAGGAGCCTAAGAAAGGGTTCAACAGCATTGGAATGGTAAAGGCAGTAATTTCACAAGGACTCATTCTGATATAAACTATCCATCTACTTACTCATCCAAATGTATATTACTCAGGTGTTAATTGATTGCAAAGGATTTTTTTTTTTTTGGTTTTGTTTTTTTTTATATATGTAAACTCATTATATTGTTGTTAGTAATTTATGACGTCAGCATACAATACCCATATGTTCAACTGACTAATCAATGTTGGTCAGACATAACTGCCTAAAGGGGCACTGGAGAAATAAATGAGTGGCCTGCACCCTGGGGTTATAGAACAAGATACCTACAGGTATGTGAATGAAAGGGAAGGGCTTACCCATGAATTCTTATCTCTTGACTCTGTTCTAAGGCTAAAGCCTGTGGGAGTCCAAACTGATTGTACTTCATTCCTGGTAACTTAAAGCTCAGAGAATAGTTCCCTTGGGATAATCACAGGCTTCTGTTTTCTATAAGTTGGCTAAACCAACTGGTTCGGTCAGCTCTGTGGCACCACACACAGAGGTCATCTCATACCCTAAGATGTGCTCGTTGAATTAAAGTCTCAGGATCCCAAGTAATTCCTCAGAAGTTGACACACAAAGAGAGATATCCAACTATTTGGCACCCACTTACACTTATGAAAAAATTCATCAGAAATAAGTTGATATTTCACTAACCGTTGGTTCTCGGCTCTGGCTGTACATTAGAATTTCTGGGGAGTTTTAATGTTGATGCCTGGGCCCAATACCCTTTAGCTCCTCAGAGATTCTGATTTAATTAGTTTGGGGGTGGGACCAGGGCATCACAATTCATTTAAAGCACGCCAAGTGATTCTACTATACTTCCAAGATTAAGAACTGCCATGCATAGGGTCTTTACAAAAAAATCGCTGCTCTTTCTTATTACTCAGGTAACTACTTATATAACAAGAGTGTTCTATTTTTTACTTGATTTAAACCAACAACTTTAACAGAACTACTAATATTACTCACATATTTAATTCCTGTCATTAAGTCATACAGTAACATAAAGATGCTTCCTCTTCATTCAGGAAGCTAACAATCTAAATAACAGTGTTTAATCAATTGCAAATTGGAGACAATAATAGGTTCCCAAACAGGGGATACTTAGGTTAGATGTTAGAATTTCTGGTCAGCAAGTTCTCTAAGACGCCAGAATATATTATAAAAAGAGCTCATAGAAACTTTTTCACCAAAATTATAGAAAATAGGCTATGGGCAATTTTTCTGAATAAGATTTAAGAGCAGGTCCACCTGGGGCAGGGGGAGCATGAAGAGTTTAAATATGCATTACCTCCTAAAATTATTTGGCCATGGAGCTTTTTTTCCCCTGGACTATCCCAAGAGCTAACCTGTGAATATCCAAAGACAGGTGCCAAGTCTGTGACTATGGATAAACTGCCAGACATCCTTGCTTCTTCAATTAAGAGGTCATCTGCCTTGAGAAAGCAGAGCTCCTAAAGTTATGGTTCTATGAGGGACACCAGAAACTGTTGAGATATTAAACTTAAAATGACTTGTGCAAAATCAGACCTTGTCTCTTTAATTAAAGCAAGAGCAGCTAATATAAATTTAAGAAATATTTATAGAAGAAAAGTTAAAATTGAGAAAGGCTATACTTATCATTTTTCTGCCTACCTATTGATGGGAGAAAACTTTGAAGCTTTATGGGGCATAAAAGTAGAGGGATACTGGAAATTTTAAGGTGGATGTAGAAGTTTTAGGAAAAGAATATACAAAAGTTCTGGAATGACACCACAAACTTAAGGAATAAAGGGCATAATTTTATATCAGAATTAAGCGAATAGCATCCTGGATATATTTTTGATTTTGTACATTCATTGAAAAAGAAAATGTTATTGATATATTTAAGAACGCAAGTTTACACAAATAACTTGTTCTAAATGATTTAGTCCTAAACATCAGCGTAGTGGAGATAGGGTTAACCCATAGATACTTTATATAACAACATGTCTAGCTTAAGTAGGAAGATGAATTGGAAGGTACAGAACATTAATATTTAGTGTGAAAAAGCAGAGTCTACAAATATAATGAGGGTAGAAAGAAGCAGTTAATCAGTCTAGGGCCAAGAGTTTGTTGGAGTCTGGTCAGGAGGGATTCACTGAGGAGAAGAAGGCTCACATGTCCTCATGCCCCAGACTCAACAGTCCTAAGGACCTTTATCAGTAGCCAAAGCAACAAGAACAACCTCAGGTTTTATGCAAAATGTTACTTTGGAGTTACAGTGAAAGACAGGGATGTTATGCAAATTGAAAAATTTCTGCCTCAAACACAAATTTGCTGAACAGTTTACTTATGAACTTTGGTGTTAAAAAGAGGAAGGAATGATTGCTCTGATTGAAATAACTGGATTATTTCACATCATAGATGATAATTCTCATTAATCCACACCTTTGGTATGTGTATTACACAGTCAAGCAATTAATGCCCTTCTCTGGTATCCAGCAGAATTTTGATGAAAGGCAAAAATTCAAGGTATTTGGACTTGTTAATACAATTTTCCTCAAATTACAGGTAATATCTGTAGAGTCAAATGGAAATTGGAAATCAGCATGTGTCATATCTATTCCTGAAGGTGAAAAAGCCACTCAAATTTAGATTTCTTAAGATGCTAATCTATAAAATTATAATAATCACATATGCCTTTCTCTTAAGTTGTCTGGGAGAGTGAAAATTAATGTTCTGTCTACAGTACTGTATAAGGTTTTTAAAAAGAATTATTAAAAAGTATAACATAACCAAAGTTTAAGAGCAGTATTCAGTGATTCATTTCTAACAAACTAAAAACAAAATTTTCCCCTACTTCCAAAACAGACAGGCACACATCCATGTCAACACACACACACACACACACACACACAACACACCACACACACACACCTTTATTTGTTGAGAGACAGTAAGAAAAGGAAAAGGAAAAATAATTTTCCTTTTAGAAATTCCTATCCAAAGTTTAGTGATGGGGATGGTCAGTTTAGTAATGGAAACATTAATGAAATGAGGCATCTCAATATTCCAATCATCATCAATTAATTTACTGGAAAAGATGTAGAATTACTGAACTCAGAAGTTCAGAGAGTATTGTTTTTGCTCATCTAGTTCAAACTTACCTTACTTTCCTTACCTCAAACAAACTTACATTACAAATAAAAAATATAAGGGTCCTACAGAAGACATAATAAATGAGAGAAATCTGTTCAATCAAAGCCTTTTTTTTTTTTCCACTACCAACTGCTCATAGTTCTGGTAGAACTATGATTGTCAAAATGCATAGCATATTTTAGAGTAAATTAAGCTTGTATTGGAAATCCCTCATTGTATATTCCCTTCACAAACATTTGCCTGAGGTATTACGCTAGAGCAAATTTATATTAAGAGACTAGAAATGCACTGGAGTCACATTTCTAAATGACATTGTTTTAAAAGGTGCTTTTTCATTTTATTTTGTCCATCATTAATTTTATGACACTTATCTAAGGAGTAAAAGTTTTCAATATTATATATTTTAGCCTTCTGACACCCCTCATCAGTAGCATGTTCCCACTTCTTTGAAATAATGAAAGATGCTTAATTCAGCTTTGCATCATGGACTGAGCCTAAGAAAGTGCTTTTAAAGTAATAATTTTTAAAACAACTATCATTAATGAGCGTCTGTATTAGTTAGTGTGTATTTTCCAAGAAGCAAACGCTGAGATGCAAGGATTTTATCAGGAAAAATATTTGTGAGGAAACACGAAGAGGGAGCCGAGAAAGGCTGGGAGAGTCTTCAGGACATAATGAAAGTGAACTTTAAGACAGAAAGGTTGAGTGGAAGTGTCCCAGACTGTCTTGCAGTGTAAGGAAGTTTCAAGGTGTTCTTAAGCCACAGCAATAGCACCAAGAAGGCCCTTGTCTTCTGGAATAAACCTGCATTACTATCCCTGACACTCCCACGCACTCATCTGCCTACGCCTGGCCTCACTGCCAATGCTTTGGTGGATCTCAGATCACAGAAGCAGATGCTCTTGGTCATCCTGCTACCTGTAGCTGGAGAGCTGCATGTTGCCTTCTCATGGCCACTCTGTGGCAGGCCCTGAATCAGGCAGTTTATGCACAAGTGTCCTTCTGCATCATCGCAACCTTGTAAGATAGTATAATCATCCCATATTCATCTACAAAGAAGTTCATATTCAGTGAGGTTTGCCATCTTTCCCAAATGAAAATGAGCGTGGGGCAGAACCAGGATTCAAATTCAGGTCTATTGTATACAAAGTTTCATATTTATTGAATAAAATAAATTAATGGATAAAGAAATGAAATATTAGCTTAGGTATAGGGGACTTTAAAAAAAAAAAAGTGCATTTAGAGATTTAAAGCTGATGCACCAAAAGGTAAACCATACAGTCACTCAGCTAATAGGTAATAAAAATATATTTAATTAAAAAAAAAAAGATTTCCATCTGATTTTTCTCTAAGTTCTAAGGTTTTTGTGTAGTTTGCATTTTTATTATATCTACATATACATATTTTATGAGAGAAAGTGAAGGTCTACCTCACAGGAAGCTCAACTTTGTTCACGGTTTCAGTCCTACTTATAAAACTGAATAATTAAAATTATATGAAAATTCACCTGTGTACTTCAAGAGAGGAAGAGTTTCTTACACTCTGACCTATATTTGTTCAGCTCCATGGAAACCATTTCATTCCATTATCCACACACAATTTACATAAAACTAAGGGGAGAAAAGGTAAGAGATGTGAAGTGGCACAACCTGAAAGGAAACAATAGGACAGCATTCATTACTGACAAGTGGAGAGGAACCCAGAGGTATTTACTGAGCATGTGCATGAAAAAAAAAAAAAAACCCCATCCACCTGTAATCGGAAATCTGTCTCTAATAGCAGAAGACAAAGGGTAAAGGAAAATTCACACCTCTCCATCCCAAAACAGGCATCTGAAAAATTCAAAGTTCTTTTATCAAGTTGATGAATCTTGTTTCTATAAAAATAAGCTGTGTTGAGCTGCAAAATAATAACAATAACAATTATATATATAAATACATACATAGATATATCTATATATATGCATATATATATATATCAGAAAGCATATCATTTAACTGCTACTTATTCCACCAAAAGAAAATAGAAAAATTAATAATCCAAATGACTCAGTCCCCAACCTTATTTCTGCCTGAAACACTGTAATTGAAGAAAAAAAAATCATGCAATATAGCTTGAATTACATAGTTACTTATTGCAATTGTTAACTACCTTATGCCATAGAAATCTGGCCATTCCACAAAAAGACTGCTCAGGAAGGTAAATGTAGGCTGCCACCCCTCGATATTTGATTATTTCATAAATACTGGTTGCATAACATCTTCTATTAAAAAAAAAAAGAGTGGTTCTTGGAACATTTTTATGAGGTTTACTGTTCTGAAGCATAATGATGAATTCTATGCCTCTTTCCCAATAAGAAAAATTGTTCTTGCAGTGGAAGATAAAGAACACGTATATCTGACCTTGACAATATTTGTTCTGTATGTGTATTCCTTTTGAAGTAAAATGGTCCTGGATTTGGGTTGCACCAAGTTGAGAAACACAGGCACATCATGCCCTCAGAGTAAAGCTGATTTAGCACTGACACTTCCCTATTTGCCAAGCCAGAGCTGTTGCATGAACCACATGCCTCTGTAACCGGGAAGGGGAAAAAAACTGCTTCGTCCAGTTTTTCTGCCGCAGGGTTGAATCAGATACACATTGACTTCAATCGTAAACCTTTCCCTGGACGTGAACCATGACATCAGCAACCTTGTCTAGGACAAGTACATTTCCAAGGAGTGACGGCTTGAGACAAATATTCTGACTCATTTACCAAAAAGCATAGTGAATTAAATACTTCGTGTAATTGTTTTAGCAAGAGATTCTTTTCCAAGTTATATTTCCAATTTTGTCAGGTTAGGAAATTTGGTAGGTAAGAGTATATAAAACCTATTGAAGTGATAATGATTGTTATCTTTTTAAATTGACCTCTATAAGCACCTGCTTTTGAAATAAACTGGCAATGAACGTTGTATGTGTCTATAGACATTTTCTAATTTTTGGACTAGTGGTTTTTTAAATGCCAATATGGCAGTTACCAAAACCATAATTCATTCTAACTGGTAGAAAAATTATCTGATTATAATTTGAGTATCATTTATTACTTTCATCATTGTTAATTTTCCTGGAAAGACATGATCATCTCAACTGTGGTTTTCATTTCAAATGAAGACAACCATCCTAACTAGAGGAAAGAATGTTTTGTTTTTATACTTTGAAAAGAATTTAAATAGTTACATGGCAATTGAAGAGAAATAGTAAGAAAACTTGTAAATCTAAACTGATAAACACTGCAAATCTCTACCACACTAACATCAATTCCAAATAAAATTCTATAACCAAAGGTTCTATAAATTATTTTACAGCACAATTATAACAACCACTCCATATGAGCAAGGAGAGTAAATAGTCCTAGTCAACTCAAATGTTTTTTTTTTTCCCCTTGATTTCACGTTGGGTCAGTTAATCTCCTAAGGACACTTAAGAAGTGTTATTCTCTCCCACTCTAGCAAGAAAGGACAACTTTGATGCCAAGCTAAGAAGTTTTCAACTATACCCTGTGTAGCAAAGATCCATGGAAGCTCAGTGAGTAGCAAAAGTCCATCAAAACAATGATACAGGAATCTAATTTAATGAGAGTGAAAAAGTAAATTGGAAGAAACAGAATATAAAACAAGGTCATTCCTGAGCTGAATGAGAATTTCATTGGAATAGTCATCTGTCTCTTACCCCTATCATGTCTGTCACGGATCCAACATTCACTCTGGAGAAAATAAACAAATAGAGTGACATCAATAAGGTGTTATGTCAGGCATTAGAGAGCCCCTTGAAGGACAATATGACCTACACAAAGATCCGAGTTATATCCTGTGAGTTCAACAGTGACACATATTCCTCTGTTTTTGATGCTTAGGGCTGCATTGTCCTCAATGATCATGTTGTCAAGCTTATTTACTGGTGTGACAATAAATCTGGCTATAGAACCACAAAAAAAAAAAAAAAAAAGAATATAGACGGCAGAAAGATCATTTAGAAAACTATGAAATCACACCAATATTAATTGAGAAAGTGCCAAGAGGTGAAAAGGGTGGTGGGAGACGGGTGGGAGAAGTAAATTTTTGAAAATCTCACAAGTGATTGCATATAGGAACTTAGAGAGTCAATATGAGGAGGTTTGGTTAAAGAAGAAATTTTAATTTTGTTTGGAACATGCTGCATTTAAAGATTTGCAACAGGCAGTTGACAATGTAAAGCAGAATCTCCAGTAAGATATAAAATGTATGGCAATAACATTACTAATTACTCAGGTAAGAGTTGGGTATGCCTAATATTGCCAATATGAAGAAGTAAGGAAACTAATGATGACCAAGGACTGAACTTGGCAAACACTTACTTTTAGAAGGTTATATGAGGAGAATAAATAAAACAAACTGGTTAACAAGTGAGTGAAAAACCTAGAATGGTGCCATATAAAAATTCATTGCAAAAGACTAAGGAATTATTGAATGATGTCCTGGAGGTTGAAAATTTCAAGAAGGAAGTGAGAAAGAAGGTAAAATAGGTTTAAAATTTTGCTTGAAGAATTTAGGGTAATCTTCCACATCCCACCCTGTAGGCTGGAGGAACACTATTGAAAACAGAACTTAAAATCTCCAGTGTCCTAGCAGATACACTAATTATGACAATGAAGACACAAATAAAATGGAAAGGGGAGAACATTTGCTTCTCAGAAACAAGAAAGAGGAGATAAAAGAAGACAAGTTTTAAGGGTATAAAATTTAGGAAGCTTGAGGTGGAATGTTTAAAGTGATCGGCAAAGAAAACAGTGGGAGAATGCATAGAGCATAAACTGTGGTCTTGAAGTAAGTGAGAGTTTAGAACATGCACTTTAGGAAACAGGAGTACTATAAACAATCACTTCTACTCAGTACTTTATATCAATATGTATTTCCACCTTCAGGAAGGTATTTTCCCCATATGTTTCCTTCCTTCATTTAAGATCTTGGTTTGCTTTCAAAATCATTGTATAATTAATATCCTAGATGTTAAGCTGACCCACTGAAATGTGTACTCTGAAACTATGTATTAACTTGCGACCATACTTCTTCCACAGATTAAGATATTGAAGACTCTAACCAGCTGCTACATTTTTAAGCAAAGAAAAATCTAGTCTTTATTTCTCGCTTTAATTAAACATGCTACCAGTGTATCAGGAAAATCAGTGCTGATTCCTTAGAGAACAAGTGCCTTGGCAAATTACATTTGGCCCCTTAGAATTGCTTCTATCATGTCAAACTCTATTTAGTACAATGTATACCATTGTTTTCTTGTCCTAAATTGTCACATCCTGTTGCTCTGCATGTGTCTGCAAGTGCCAAGTTACGCCCTAAAGAGGGATGTTTTCCAATGGTGAGTCTCTGGCATGGTTTCTTAATAAGAATCTTAGTTCCAGATGAAAGAGCAGATCTAGGAAGTAGTCTTCTGGAACAAGCAAGTTGCCAAAGAGAACATACTAAGTTAAAAATGGAATTGAAGTGGATTTTGAAGTTCCACCCATGATTATATGAACACATGGATATGAAAACTTTCCTTGGAAATGTACAAAGAAACCACTTTAACAGGAATTTAAGTCCTTAATATTAAAAAGACACTAAATGTTTAGTTAAGAGTGTGTCCTAGAACCTGCCTGATGAAAATATCCAGAATGACAAGATTCCATTCACATTAAAAAAAAGATTGTATTTTGACTGAAATTTCTTGAAGGAACAGTCTATCTACAGGTAATCGGATTGGAAACCTCAGGATATTCAGGGCTATCCAACAATTCAATATTTTTCTCAAAGGAACCAACGCCTGGAATAATTACGAAGGCCAGAATGGAGATATTAATTTAACTCGGTTTCAAATCACTATATGTGGGCCATATTCATACTAGGAAAGCAGAAAGGAATAATGAAGACTGTTCTGACTCAGTCCTACCTTTGTGAATAGTTAAACTTACCATCAAGGAAACAGCTTTCTTCTCTTCTCCCTCCCCCTCCTCTCCCTTCTTCCTTTCCTCCTCTTCCTTCTCCTTCTTCCTCTTCCTTTTCTTGTTCTTTTCCTCTCTTCTCAGAGACGATCCACTCTAATGTTTTATTGCCTCAATATTTAAATTATATCATAGAAACCTAATAAAAAATTTACCCATAGTAATAGTTGTGTAAGTATTATGCTTTAGTTTTCTATGGGTATATTTTACATTTTCATCTTTAAAAAATAAAACCTCTTACTAGCTAAATATCCAAAGATCGTCTCATCTCCTTTGGAGGGTTTATTTCCTTTCCTTGTAATAATTTTTGTTATTTTCCTCTAGGCTAGTATTGTTTTTGCCACATACCTTTAAAATTCAGTAATAAAACCAGACATATTCAAAGTAAAATTTTAATCAATGTGAGGGTTCCACATCACACACTTTTGAGAGCTTCCTCAGGATTGTGGTGACTTTTACTAAGCCTATAGCCTAGAGGTGGCTCTCTCCACCAACACCGAGAAGAAAACAGAAGGAGAGGCTGATCCAGAAACAAGATGTTCTTCCACCAAGTAAAACACAAATATTCCACAAATATAACAAGCTAACAGTGAAACTTCCCCAAACTGTGAGGAAATTATAGCTTTTAATTTCTTGAAATATGTGGCAGAAGTCACTAGTAGTCCACCAAAATCTTTTGTTGTTCTCATAATAACAAGATTGTAGCTGGGCAAGTGGCTAGACTATATTTCCCAAATTCTCCTGATGTTCGATGTGGCTACATGACTTAGGTGTCTCCACAGGAATGTGAGTGGAAGAGATACCTCCCATTTCTGGATCTGAGCTTGAAAGAAAATGGATTTGCCTATTCTGTGACGTCTTTCAACTTCTACCTGCTGAATGCAAATAGCAATGAGGCCCTAGAACAATGGATACATTTTATCTTCCTGGGGACATCTAGAAATGTCTGGAGACTTGTTTGATGGGGGCTGGGGATACTACTGCTGCTGGCTTCTAATGATTAGATATACTATTAAACATCCTACAGTGCAGAGGGCAGGTTCTCAAAACAAATAATGTCAATAGTACTGAGGTTGAGAAACCCTACTCTATGGGATGCCAGAGATATAATACTGAATGAGCCCAGGTAGCATAGAGCAGAGCTACCCTACATGCCTGAACACTGCCCAGAATCATTACCAGAGCCAGATATAAAATTCTACTGTGTTCAATCTAAGACATTTTGAGACCATTTGTTACCATAAACCAGTTCATTCTAACAAAGAGGCTAAATAACATACAATTTTAAATATGCAAATGATCTTCAGGTTCTACACGTATAGGTCTCTATCAACCTTTTTTTAATCCCTTTTTTTGGTTCCTTCCTTGATATATACATTTTTACATTCTTTTACCTTCACCATGTGTTCACTTCTACAAGGTGCACTTATTGTTTGTTTTCAGTTTTGATTGGGTATATTGCTCTTCATGAAACAAATACCTATGAGGGTAGGAATTAGGCCTCTCTTGCACATATAGATCTTTGTTTTGTGCCTGATATGAAGTTGGACTTATATTTGTTAATTATGTAAATGAATTGCAGAAAAGAAGATTTGTGTTAAGGAACACAGGCAACAAGATCAGTCTTAGACAAGCTATTTCTAGTAAATTAGCTGAAAGTGACCAAGGGTTCATCTTCTAAATAGTAACAAAACTACACTTAAATGAGTTATTCTAAAATTTTGCTTAGAAGTAAACTTAGTCATCAGGATATAATCTGTGGAATCTGCTTTCTTGGTTGTAGAAAAATCAGACATTTAGTAATGAGTTCACCTAGACCCTGTCATTAGAAAAACACCAGTTCTCCTATTTTAAAAAGATATATTGTAAACTCTTCCAATTGGAATTATAATTCTGAACATGACTTTCATATTAGGAGGCAACTCAAAAAAGAACATAATAGTCTATAGTTAGCATCCTTTTCTAATTCTAAACAAAGATTTTCACCCGTGAAAAGGGAAGAGAAATAATATATATATAAGTCGCTTTCCAAAGTCCTTTCAATGCAATTAAGAGACACACCTATGACTGGTGATTGATGGCTGGTACAATGTGCAGTTAACTGTGGGATAAAAAAACACCTCAACCAACACTGTGTACACAAGAGACCTCAGTGAATGTAGTGGTGTGTTTAGACAATGATTGCTGGAGAACAATACACCCATAGTTAGTTCATTCCTGGGAAGGATATGCTATCATGTGTTTTAGATTAGAAAAAGTAATTTCGTTGTTCTTTTGTGCTGACATGGAATCTTAATTTCACTTAATTTAGTGATTTTTGTACTTTCTCTGGGCCTGCATTCTAATACCAAAAGGAGATATTGAAATACATAAGATCACCAAAAGAACACAGATGAGCATAGGAAATTTGAATAATCTTCAGTGGCTCAGAATTAAATAGAAACTATACTGCAAACTCCTTTGCTTGTCACTCACAGTCTTCAATAGTCAGAATCTAATCTACTATGGCTGAATTAGCTTCACAAATTTCTCACCACAATTGAACACCTTTCTTCACTGTCCTCTAACCACATCACACAATGTCATTGGCACAAGGCCACTCTTCTCTACCTCACTTATTGAAAGGCCACAGTCCAACCTCTTCATGCCAATAAAATGTTCTCCTTCATAACCTGAAGCGGTGCCCCCCCCCCCTAAATACTTCTACAAATACTTCTTTACTTAGCATTTTATGGCGTATGTTTTATCTCCCCAGCTACTTTGTAGTGGGGAGAGAACAAGTTCTATGTGCTAATGTGATTATGTAGCCTACACATATAGGAAACTCAATAAATACTTAGAGAGTTTATTGAAATTAACACATTGAAGAGAGAAGATTTCAAAAAAATTTCTTTATGCCAGTATAATTCAAGAATAACACAACTTAAAAAATGTGGTTTTTAAATCCATTTGAATGTCAACAAGCACTATCACTATGACTGGTGCTAAAACTTATCATATTAATGTTATTGGCATACTACTTTCACTGATGTAAATTATACGTCAAAAGGGCATGTTCTGACCTTAGGTAGATACTTTGGCGTGGCTCTCATTGTATTTGTTTAACCAACTTGGTGCAATGCCCAGTAATAACTAGGATGATATCCAACCTTAATACCTGTTACCGGACACTGATGCAGCTATAATCTAACTGAATTAACCTTTGCTCCCAAGAGCTTCCTCAACTGCAAAAGTTGGACTGAGTTCTCGCCACAGCTCCAATGTTGTCCTAAGCTAAAATCACTTTTAAACACAGAAGTCTTCTCTTACTTTACATAAGCCATAACCCTTATAAGCAATTTTTTTTTTAAGATTCACTTAAAGATATCTAAATTAAGAAGAAAAATTGTATCTGAATTTTCATACTGATGACACACACTTAGCTCTGTTTCAGGTTAGACCATTGAATAATATGTACTTGATCTTCTAGTACCCTCAGAAAATAGTCCTTAATAGTATTGAGGAAAACATAGTACTATAATAGTACCATCATTTAATATTTATATTTTTCAATTTCAGCACAAATCAAATATTGTAAATTCATGATTTATAATCAGGAACAAGTATTAAAAAATTCTATGAGTATAGTGCTGAATAAGTATTTCTAATCTGCGACAGATTTAACTCAGTAGAATGCATCTATTTCAAAATATATTTACTTAGGGCCTTTTCATAGTGAGCTTATTTTAAAGTAAGTTTACCACCTTTTATTTTCTGATGATCAGAGTTTATCTATTTTTGAGTATGGGAGCCCTCACTGAATTGTGACTACCACAAACTTAAGTCACATAGTCCTCTCTCAAGAACACAGAAATGCTGAGTGTAGGAATATATTGTATTAATAACACAGCTGTCCCTTCTGCTTTGCCTCACACCTACTGCTAGCAGTCTAGAGAACATGATTGTTCAAACTGTATAAGAATAGAGTCAGAATGGCAACTTCTAAAGAAAGGGAAATAGAGAATTAGTACATGTCCAGCCATTGCATAATTGTATTGTAGGAGAAAGCAAATTTGCATGTTTCCAAAGTAAACTACAGGAGCTACTGTTACCTTCTCACTCTGCTTCACATACAGGCTGATGATATATAGAGATGGTGGTGCATATGAAGGCCACGTGAAGCTAGATGGAGACCAGCTTTAACCTTTTAAGAAGCATATAAATGAGCCTAAGGACATCAACATAATCTAGACCAGATCAAAATTCCCTTATGTAGAAAGAACACATGAAGCTGCATTATTCTCTTTTTTCTTATGTACGAATTCCTTATATTTAATCCCAAACTAGATTACATCCAAGATAAGAAAGATATGTGTTAATTTTAACAAGGTTATTTTCAAGGTTAAAAAAAAACAACAAAGGTAAGGTTGGTTGAATTAAGAGAGTTACAGCTCATTTTTGGCAAATCAAAGAAGTCTGAAAGCCTTCTATCAGTATAGGGATTGTGACCCTTTGATCCCATTTGTGTAGTATGAGAATAAAAAGGACAAAGCAAACTTTACAGGCCAGGCATCCCACACCAGGTCTATAAGCTGAGAGGTGGCTATAGACCTTCATTATTGATTAAGTAGCACCCTTTTAAACATTCTATACCTTTTGTCAAAGCCACACAAATGCTAAAATTCCATTTACAGTAGGATGTGTGAATTTCCTAAAGAATTGTCTCAAAATTTTTGAAGATGCAATTCTGATAAAATTGTGATAAAATTGTGACCACCTTTCATCAGTAAAATTCTTAAATTTGCATACACACCTGTCTTGTATACATGTCTAGTGATTCAGAAATTCCCTGAAATTTCACTTATGGATATGTAGGTCCATGAAACCTGGTGAAGAACCAGTGCCTTAAAGGGTGATGGAAGTGGAAAATTAAGGACCACAACAGAACTACTGATCATGAATAAAATAAATTATCCTCTTGAAAGGGATTAAAGTCTTCAGAGCCTCTTAAATTTTTTCCATTTCCCACTTTCTCTTATTAGCTTCCTCATTCCTTGAAGTGAGGGTCAAAGATTTAGAGTCTGAACTTTCCAGGAATTACCTGAAAAACCACTGCACCTTTTATCTGCCAGAGGGGGTCACTATGCAGCTAATTGTTCACTTACAAAAATAAAGCATACCATTATTCTTTTCCATAATTGTGCCCAGAAGAATTACTTTAAAATGCATTTTTCCACACTATGAAGTGTGTCTTAACAAAACACAGTAAACTCAACAGCACTGTGATTACTGTGCCTGTAAAACAGTTGGTGTTTTAGCAATATGCCCTTAAAAAAAGTATGCTTGGAAAAATGGATTCTGTTTCAACAGTTAAAAGGACATAATTATTTTTCTACTGCATAACAATTTTTAAATGTTAATGAGTTAAAATACAGCACCAAAACAGCTTCCATGCAATAATACAGGGTATCATTTGGCTGCCTGGTTCTCTTCCTTTGTTTTTCCTTCAGTGGTCAAATAATATTCAACAACCTAAGAAGAGCATAGGTAACAAGCAACTGTAGCATGACCATCACATGGGAGAGCTTGCTCTTCATAAACTTTCTCTGTATTTACACAGACTAGAGTATCTTACTCATGATCCCACAGACATATTGAGCCTGATGAATCCTTCCTGTGGGGGCTGCACTGTGAAATGTTGAATGTTTAGCAGCATCCCTGGCCTTTTCCCACTAGAGACAAGCAGCACATCCAACCCCAAACCATGACAATCAAAATGTTTCCAGATACTGCCAAATGTCTTCTAGGGGTAAAATTGTCCCCAGTTGAGAATCACTGATACAAACCATGGTTATAAGAAAAGAACCACTATATTACTGTACCTAAACAATCCATCTACTAGATGTGAGCTAACTCTCTGGAATTATCTTTATCTAATATTATGAGTAATTTCATTATCATGAAAAGATATTTAACTCTCATTAAAAGAGTTAGCAGATCCATCAAGTAAAAAGGAATTAACTCCAACCTCAAAGATTTTATGTAGCCAAATAAAGAAACACTAAAATAAAAGGCATCTAAATTGGAAAGGAAGAAGTTAAACTGTCATTATTTGCAGATGACATGATACTATACATAAAAAACCCTAAAGATTCCACCAAAAAAATTATTAGAACTGATGAATAAATTTAGTGAAATAGCAAGATAGATAATTAATATTCAGAAATTGATTGCATTTTTATATACCAATAATGAGCTATCAGAAAGAGAAATTAAGAAAACAATTCCATTTACTATTGCATCAGAAAAATTAAGTACCTAGGAATAAATTTAACTGAGTAGGTAAAAGACATGTACTTGAAAAATTATGTCATTGAAGAAAGAAATTGAAGAAGATACAAATAAATGGAAGCATATATCATGCTCATGAATCGAAAAATTAACATCATTAAAATGTCCATACTACCCAAAGCAATCTTTAGATTCAATGTGATCCTTATCAAAATACCAATGGCATTTTTCACTGAACTAAAACAAATAATCCTAAGATTTATATGGAACTATAAAGGACTCTGTCTGAATAGCTATGGCAATCTCAAGAAAGAAGAACAAAGTTGGAGGTATCACATTACCTTGTAATCAACTTATACTACAAGTCTATAGTAATCAAAACTGTATGCTACTAGCATAAAAACAAACACATAGATCAATGAAATGGAATAGAGAGCCCAGAAATAAATCCATGCCTTTGTGGTCATTTAATATGTAACAAGGGAGTTAAGAATATACAATGATGTAAAGACAGTTTACTCAATAGATAATAAATAGGTACAAGCAAAAAAAAAAAATCAAATCAAACTGGACCACTTTCTTATACCATATACAAGAATAAACACAAAATAGATTAAAGACCTAAATGCAAGACCCAAAACCATAAAAATTCTAGAAGAAAACATTGAAAACAAACTCTCTGACATTGCTTTCAATACTTTTTTTCTGATATATCTTCTTGGGCAAGGAAACAAAAGAAAAAATAAACAAATGAGACTAAATCAAACTAAAAAGTTTTTTCACAACAAAAGAAACCAACGACAAAATGAAAAAGACAAGCTACTTAATGGAGGATATTTTCACCAATGATAGATCTGCTAAGGGGTTAATATCCAAAATTTATGAAGAACTCATACAACTCTACACCAAAAAAAAAAAAAAAAAAAATCCAATTTAAAAATAGGTAGAGGACCTGAACAGACATTTCTCCAAAGAGGACATGCAGATAGCTAATAGACATATGAAAAGATGTTCAACATCACTGATCATCAGAGATATGCAAATTAAACCCATAATGAGATATCACCTCACACCTGTCAGGATGGTATCATCAATAAATCAAAAAACAAGTATTGGCAAGGATGTAGTGAAAAGGAAACCCTCATGCACTGTTAGTAGGATTGCAAATTGGTGCAGCCACTATGAAAAACAGTATGGAGGTTCTGTAAAAAATTAAAAATAGAACTACCTTATGACCTAGTAAGTGTACTTCTGAGTATTTACCTGAAAAAAAAAAAAAAACACTAATTTGAAAAGATATATGAACCCCTATGTTCACTGCAGCACTATTATAACAGCCAATATATGGAAGCAACCTAAGTCCCATCAACAGATGATTAGATAAAGATATATTGCATATATACAATGGGATATTGCTCAGCCACTAAATAGTGAAATCTTACTACTTGCAACAACTTGGATGGACCTAGAGGGTATTATGCTAAGTGAAGTCAGACAAAGAAATACAAATACGATGTGATTTCATTGACACGTGGAATCTGAAGAACAAAATATATACACAAACAAAACAGAAACACTCATAGATACAGAGAACAAACCAGTGTTTGCCAGATGAGAGTGGGAGTGGAGGGCTGTGTGAAAAGGTGAAAGGAGTAAGAAGTACAAATAGTAGTTACAAAATAGTCACGGAGATGTGAAGTACAGCATAAGGAATATAGTCAATAATATTGTCACAGCTATGTGTAGTGCCAGGTGGGTACTAGACTAATCAGGGGGGATCATTTAATAAATTATATGAATGTCTAACCACTATGCTGTACACCTGAAACTAATATAAAATAATATTGAATGCCAACTCTAACTGAAAAATTAAAATTAAAAAAAAACTAAAATCTCATGAAATGCTTCCACTTATTTATTCAACAAGTGCCTATTAAGAGCCTACACTATGTCAGACATTGTTTTTAGAAGATGAGTTCCATAGTAAAAAATGACAGAAACATTCCAAACTTTACAGACCCTCACTGCCAACTGGAAAATCAGATGAGGGAATAGGCGACTGTGGCACCCGGTAAATGCTAATATGGGGAAAGTGGCCAGGATGCCCTAACTAGAGGGATTTAAAGAGAAGACGTTACACCTAAGCTGAGACCTAAAGAATGAGCAGAAATAAAGCAGTGGAAATACAGTGAGAAGATGACAAAGAGGCTGGAACAGCATGAGAGGTAGCCCTGGGAGGTGATAAAGCATGAATGTTCAAGGAAACAGAACTGGTACAATATGGTTACACTGTAGTAAATTAGGAAGATGTGTAACGAAGTGAGACTGGAGAGAAGAGGCGAAATCATGAAGGAACCACATTAAGAAATAAACCATGACTTATTTCAAGGCAATGGGAACTCATTAACCAATTTCAAGGCGGAAAGCAGCATGATCCAATTTTCTCAGAGATTACTCTAGCTATAGTAGTTGTATTAGTCAGAGTGCTCCAAAGAAACAGGACCAATAAGGTGAAGGTGGGTGGTGTGGGGGGGGGAGAGAGGGGAGGAGGCGCACATGTGTGTGTGACTGTATATATCAATATATGTATGGTCATCCACTGCATGATGATGTTTTGGTCAACGACAGGCTGCATATACAACAGTGGTTCCATAAGATTATAATGATATTGAATTTCCCATAAGAAAGAGAAATATGTATAGTTCAGGAGGAATTTTTTTTTTCTCTGATGGGAGTAAAATCTGTGGGATTTGGCAATAGATTCCCTCTCACTCACAGCACCTCAGTTCTGAGTGCACAGATGACATTCTAATCAGCCACTGACCTGTCACAACACAGAGGAGCCTATCCTCCATATTCAGAGGGAAATACAGCCCTCCCAGATCTACCCTAATAATCTTTATGGTACATTGCTGTAAATTTTTTGTTAAGGACCTAGCATTGTGTACAAGGACACAGGTCCACAGGAGCTACCTTAACAAGTATTGAGTGCCAATGCCACTTTAATAGATGCTTTCTATGGTAATGTAGAGTCGGTCTGTGCCTATATTTTGAAAATATTTTCATGTTATAATGACATAAAACATAGATAACTTTTATTTCTGCCATCAATTCAATGTCAGAGGGAGAGCCTTTGTGCCAGATAATGTCAATGGAACCAAAACAACTTTCCAAAGTCAAAACATTGAGTCCTCAGTTCTACATTCTCTTCATATTAAATGCCATCTTTTTTTTTTTTATGAATACCACAAGGTTCCTTATTTTGACCACTGCTCCAAGATACAATAGCCAAAACTACATTGCCATAACAATTCCTTATGTTTCTTTCTCTCTCCACCTTGATTTCTTATTTCTACTTATCCTCAGACCACATTTCACTCCCTCCTGACAGTCACTATTATGGTGATCTACATGTTATCCAGCCAGTTTCACCTCAATATTTCCAATCAATCCAGCCCACAACTCTGTTCATGGAAAAGCACTCATATCTTATTTCTAACTCTATTGGAAGGAAGCAGCCGGAAGGCTTGTGGAACATAAAGTCTACAGTAGTATACAGTAATGTTCTTGACCTTTGCATTTACTCATCACCCACTCACCCAGAGTAATTTCCAGTCCTGCCAGCCTCATTCCTGGTCAACGTTCTATAGAGGTGTATCATTTTTTACCTTTTATATCATATTTTTACTATACCTTTTCTATCTTTAGATGTGTTTAGATACATAAATACTTATCATTGTGTTCCAGTTGTATACAGTATGCAGAACAGTAACATGCTATGTAGGTTTGTAGCCTAGGAGCAGTAAGCTATGCTATATAGCCTATGTGTGTGGTAAGATTCCATCTAGATTTATGTGAGTATACTCTTTAATATTTGCACAATGATAAAATCACCTAACAACACTTTTCTCAGAACATATTCCCATCATTAAGTGATATGTATGTGTATACAGAGAGAGGGGGAAAGAGAGCAGAGAAACAAAGACAAAGACAGATTAATTCTTAGGAAATTGGTTCACAGGATTATGGTGGCTGAGAAGTCCCACAATCTATTGGCTGCAAATTAGAGACCAAAAAAACCCGGTGATGTCATTCTAGTCCAAACCTAAAGACCTGAGGACAGAGTGTTCCATTTCAAAGCAGTCAGGCAGGTGAATTCTCTCTTACTTGGGGGAAGGGTCAACCTGTTTGTTCTATTCAGGCCTTCAACTGATTGGATAAGGCCCACCCACACTAAGAAAGACAATCAGTTTCACTCAGTTTACCAATTTAAATATTAACTTTATACAAAAACATCTTCGCAGAAACACCAGAATGATGTTTGGCAAAATATCTGGCCACCCTATGGCCAAGTCAAATTGACACACAAAATTAACTCTCATAGTGGTGAATGTGAAGAAAGACTGCGTCCAAGGAGAATGAGAGGAAAGGCAATGTAGTAATCTAGGCAAGACATTTTGTGACCTGAACCGCTGGAAATAGCACCACTGTTTTTTTTTTTTTTTTAATAGAGGTCACAGCCTGGCAAATAGTTGTGCCTATCAAATACATAGCTAATATTTGTCAAGTTAGTGAATGAATATGAGTGCGTGAAATCAAAAGCATTTTTGAGGGATTTATTTAATTTAAAAGCTTAAGAGGTGATTCCATATGCCCATGATAACATATCTACATATGAATAATTTTATCAGTCTTATTCAAATCTAGAACCATTTAATATTATTCCAAATTTTGATTCCTGTTAACAGTCAATATGGGTAAAGGTACAATGAAAAAGTCACTCTCATACACTCTTGATGGAATTTCTTGATGGCATTCTAACAGCATTAAAAGCATTAATAATATTCTTATCCTTTGGCTTAGGCACTCTCCTTCTAGTTTCTGAGGACTGATCATTGTAGTGAAAAAAATGAAAGCAGCTTAATTTCTAACATGGAGAAAAGCACTAATTAGTATTCACCACAAAAAAAAAATGTATTATTTTCAATGTCAGGTTGGTAAAATAGACAATGCTTTAAAAATATGTTAACAAATAGAATACAAAACTCTTTATATAATATAATCCTAACTGTGCATCCATTTCTTTCGAAGCTTATCTACAGTAACTGAGACAAAGAGCTGAACTGTGTACAAATGAGAGTAATAATCTTAACTAAAAAAAAAAAAAAAACATATAGGTAGGCATAACAGCATGTACTTGGAAATGTTTAATTGTTTTTTACTGAAATTAGCCAGACTCTATATGTTAAATAATCTCTCAAAAATGTTCAAAAGAAAATAAATACAAGAATGGGTGAATGAGTGGCTGAGCCTAATTGTAAATGGCCAGATGTCTACCTATTAACTGTAAACTCTCTATTTGACTCACAATAGAAGAAAGTAACAGTCTTCTGAAGATGGTCTTTCCAGCAATACTCTGCATATCCTGACTGTTTTGAAAGGACTTTAAGACCTTGGATTTGGAAAAACAGAATAGTTTACCAGCATTTTTTATTCACGAAGTCACATAATCTAATTCAGTTAGTTTTCAAATGTCTATGAAACTGTGAAGGGCCTCAAAAGGTCTTGCAGCCTGGTCTCCATCAACTGAGAGTAACAGCTGAGCATGTGCGTGTGTATAAAGGGACAAGTACAGAACTTTCTTTCATAAGTGTTTCCAGTACTTAAGAACCTCCTTTGTCAATTCTTGCTTCAAGTTCAGTCCATTCCTTCTTGTCTGATCTTCATAAAGTATAGAACAGCTGGGTTCCATGCTTCTTATATAATCTTTCAAACACTATCAGAGGATGACTTGTTCATGTAGTTCCCAACTCTCCCCAATCCCATGCCCGCAGAATTATTTTACCCTCATCAGCCTGATCCCATGTTTTCCCTCCCAGTGAAATACAGGTCCAATGCCTCAATTCTCGCCTCCTCCTAGAAGGTTTTCCCAATTATAACTCTGATATAGAATTCACTGCTCTGCTAAGCATTACTTTTAAAAAGTCAATCCTTGAAAGCTGGTTATAGAATGGGAATAAATAGACACATTTACAGTATTTGTTTCCTAGGGTATTCTCCTAATGGGAAGGGATAAAAATTCTTCAGTGTGTTTGATCTTCTGTCTAATATGTTGCTCACAGAGAGTCTCTACAGGAAGATGTTTCAAAGTTGTGTTAATTTGTTCATTAAATTAGTGCTTCGTTACCTAAACAAGGCTTGTTCATAAACTAAAAAAAAAAAAAAAATCACAACTTACAGAATTGCTAATTTTGTGTCAGGATTAGATCATACACAGAAGGATCTAGTGTACTGTCTTCACTTAATCAATAAATTTGTTGAGGAGGATACTTTATTCACAGGAGAAATTATTTGATGGAGATCTTTTATTAATATTTTAAACTATGCTTCACATTTATGGTTTATGTTACGGAAGAATGAGGGAGTAGTTCTAGGGACTGGAAGACCCCATGCTATGGCTACAGTACACTTCATTAATGCACCTGAGAAGTCCCAGATATGCTAATAAGAAACTACCTTTGTTAATGACTCAGTAATTCTATGTGACTGAAATACTTACTCATAAAAATAAGAGACTTATTTTTTCCTCCGTTAGTTAGCATTCTATGGTTCGTTTTGTTTTACTCTATCAGTGTTGATTGCTAGAATAAAGTACTATCCAAAAGGTAACTGATAGGAATAGCTTCATACCTTCATACTTTCTCTCTCTCTCTCTCTCTCTCTCTCTCTCTCTCTCTCTCTTCTCTCTCACACACACACACACACACACACACACACACACACACACACACACACACAATTATAAGATAAAATTATTGTGGGGTTTCTCTATGTACCAGACCAAGGGCAGATAGCAAACTCAACCATCATTATAGCACAGTGTATCTTCGAAACTACAGCAAACAAAGAATTATAATAAAACTTTAAGTGCTTTGTATTATTAATTGGAAATGATTAAAAGAAAAAACTCCTGGCAATATAATTCTAATATATCTATGTGATTGATTTGTTAGTTAAATCTGTGTTTATAATCAATTGCCAAGAAGTACTGTAGATAAATAGATATCAGCCTAGGTGGTCTTTTACATTGTTAATAAAAAAAAAAATTTAAGTTATTTACAAACAATTAGATAGGCCCCTGCTTTCCAAATGGATCTAAATACTGAATTCATTTTTTAAATTAGATATTAAAAGTATGCTTTCCCAATGTCATAGAATATTAATTATACCTCATACAGAAAGTGCACTTGATTGTGCTTCATTATAAAACTAAATGAGCTAACTGCCTACATAAAAATTTCACACATTTTTTTTTTCTCCTATCGTCAATATAGCATCATCTTGGAAGCATAAAATTTTGTAAAATGAAATACTTGTGAGAGGACGTATCCAAAAGTATTCTGTGAGAACTAGAAAGCTAAAAGAGCTAGAAGACTCTCTAGGATTACCAGGGGACTAAATCTGTAGGTGAGAGACTGGAAGAAATAGAAGTCATGGCTTTTCCACAAAATGTGACTACCCAAAAGCTCTCAGTCCATTGCACTCTCAAGGAGCGATCAATACAGACTTGTTAATCACAGGCTCCCTGGTGATCATTCCAACAGTATGTTTTATTGTATGTGGTTGACTAAAAATGGATGAGATTCTTATATTTTTTAATCAAGATTTGTAATTTTTTTAGCCTGGATTAAAAGACATTTCTGTTCCTCTTTGGGTAAAGATATTTTTTTCAGGTTGTCTTTCCCCTACCCCCCTTTTGACAGCTATAGTCCCCAAAGGAACAAATGAGAATAGCATTTCATAGATGAGAAATCATATTGCCTTCATCAAATATCTCACCTCTTGGTATTGTTTGCAATTGAATAAACATGGGGGATAGTTCTATTGAACTGATTCCAACTTTAACCTGATAATTACAATTCACCTGCTACATTTTTAAAGCAAAGTGATACTGCTATCACTGGAGGTTTTAAAATGCTGAACACAGTTGAGAGATACTCTTATCAAATGGGGCATTACAGTTCAATAAATATTTATTAAATCCCATGCTCTTCACATGGTAATATTTAACTTAAAGGAGGGTGACCCAACATTTTAATCAGCTTAATTGCATTATTTTTTTCCAGTTTTTTTTTACTTTTACTCATTTCATGAGACTTGCATCACTACCTTGTTTAATTTTACCTTGTTGGCTGAGTCTCAAAAGAAATATTTTTGTCCAAACTATTTCTTTGCATATGCTAGTGACTGCAAAACAAATTTTATTATTACTTAAAACTAAAAGGTTAATGCTGCTCCAAGTACATTATGTTTTTAACTTTTCATTTATTGTATATTATAATGGTTAAAAAATCAAATACCACATTGTGGTTTTTTTTGAAAAACTAAACAAATACCCGGTCCTGTGCAAAGAAGAAAAAGGAATCTCTGGTTGTGTTCGTAACACAACCAAGAGGCTTTAGCTACTATTCTAATTATACTTCTTGCTCAAGGAGTTTGCCTCCAAGAAAGAAGCAAGTCTTAAATTTTGAAAACATAAAAAAAAGTCCCTACGACAACAGGAAAAGGTGCAGTGTGAAAAAAACCAGCATTTTCTCACTGCTCTAGTGGTATGGGGTGAGCAGAAATGCAGCTATGCTCCTACTAACTCAGCAGCCACTGTATGTGTCAGAGCCACTTGTGCCACGGCTGTAACAGGAACAGCAAAAAGTCGGAGTCCTGATGAAGTTTTTAAATACAAGACTTTGGATAGAAAACAGAATCATCGGCAAATAAATTATTCTTCATTGACTCACGAATTCCCTTGTTTTCCACTGCATCTGATGTGGGAAGCACTCAAATCATATTCATGAATCATACTCATAACATGACATCTTTTTAGGTGTTGTTTGGGTGAGAAAGAGTTGCTATAAGTAGATTGCAATACCTATCATAAGGAAAGAAAAACCCTCCTAGCGGGTCTTATAGGACTTGATTCCACATCAACAAACAAAGCCAAATCCATACTTTCATATACAAAATATAGTATGTGTAGACGCTTGTGCAATGGACACAAATAGAACCTTCTTGACCCATTTCTTCCACTTTGATAAGCCATTATGTTATCAACACAAATTTCTTTTAAAAGTTTATATTTCAAAAATATAACTTGAAATGGATAAATGTCTTTTAAGTGAAAACACTAATATGAACTGTGATCATTCATCATATTCTTTAACTTTTCTCCTAGCATTTCCATATTCTAGCTATCACCCTTACCATAGTCCTTTCCCATTTTAATACCCCTGAACTTCACAAAAGGTCAACTGTATTCAATTGTGCAGTGTCTTTAGTGATTATTTATTGTGAATTGAACAAACATGTTAAAAGTATATAAAAATAATTATCCATCCCACATGTACATACAAAGTATCCATTTAAAGTACTTGAATATCTTGCCAATCACTTCCTCAATGCTGTGGCCTGAGTGCCCAAGAGCATTCAAAGACGACGTACTGAGGAATACTATGGAAAATTTATCTCTAGATAATTCAGTACAAAACAAGACCAAACCCCTCTCACAAAATGTCTGGTCCTGCATAATTACTGAATAATCTGTTTCTCTTTTTAATCACAAACTTAATCTAAAGCCAACAGGGCACTAGTGCCTTAAGAGTTAATTAGTATAAACACAAGGGTACCCCCTGGGACTTCTTCCAGGTTGGTTCTACGGCTGAAAGAAACTAAAATTGCACACACCCATTAGTCAAGAAAACGTCTCTCTTCTGTTCTGTTTGAAAGGTTCTTATTGTGAAACTACATAGCACTGACTAATTATGTGTTTGGGTTTCTCAGATATGCAGGACACAAGGATTATTTATGTTCTAAAGAAATATACTTAGAGAGCTTCCCAGTAATCATATATCTAAAACTTGTGTTTTGTTAAATGACTCTAAGGACACAAAGAACAATAATATTTTATACTCCACTTTTTCTTGCTTTACTACTTTTTATTCTAGTATTGTGGAATTTAAGCAAAGAAGCAAGGTTGAAATATGGAAGAAATAATCATATTGATACATAGAACCATAAAAACTAATTCAAAAACATATTTTGGTTTAAAAAGTAATATTTTATTGGACAGTCCTCATTAACAATAGCTGGAAAAAAGTGGATTTCAACATAAATGGACATAATATCCTATATACCCACAGTCCTTTTTTAACTGATTAAGTCTGAGAAAGTACCTCTTGAGTTACACAAGAAGGCAATCTGGGCCCAGGATCTAAAGCAACAGATTGGAGGAATGGTATTGCCTCTTTTCTTATAGGAGAAAGGAAGAAAGGAAGGGAGGGAGGATAAGGGGGAAAAAAAGAAAAGGAAAGAAAATTATAGCTGGTCTCCATTATTATACACTTTACTCAAACTAAAAATGCTTTGTGGGCACTGTAATTTTGAAAGAATAATTGGCCTCATGAGAGGGATGGTCTCTGTGTGTGTGTGTGTGTGTGTGTGTGTGTGTGTGTGTGTGTGTGTATCTCCTCTTTACATTTAGACTACAGAAGAGTCTGCTTTATTTAATGCAGCGTGGCCTTCACCTCAATCCTGGATCCCAAAGTCAAATTTGACTTTCCTTTTAAAACATTACAGAACCCTGCAGCTATCAAACCTGTATGTGAAAAGTGTATTTAACTTAACTTTCCATTATAATCTGCTAAATAAAGTAATTGCTCATGCTGGACACACACACACAAAAAAAAATTGAAATAAAATTTTCTTTCTTACATTTCTTTTTGGTACTCCTTTTTTATCTCCTAATTTCTCTAACCCAGTTCCTCCATTGTTTATGGTCATGTTCAGTCTTTCAACCTTTACTAAGCACCTCGCTCCAACAGCTCATATAAACCTGTACTCTCTCTGTCCCCAAGTGTCCCCAGTGTCTAAACTGACCAGTTCAGGTAAAATATTCACTGGCTAGCTGCAGCACCCCTCAACTGGATTTTAGGAAGAAAGCACTATAACTGACTAATAATTTTGAATGAATGAATAATTTTTATCTTTTTAAATGTCCTGGAATAATTTTGAGTGGTTTTAATTGTTTGTGTTTGAACATTTTTTTTTTTTGAGAATTCTATCTTGCTTTAGCTATAGTGTTTTTGAGTGTATCTCTATGTATAGCTTTATATTACTATAAATTGGAGAAAGGCAGTGATTAGCCTGTTATTGATTTTTATTTACATTACATGTATAAAACTTTCACAGTTTATTGGTATTGACACCTTTTCAGTACAAGTGAAATGTTGAAATTTTAACTTCTTGTAAGTCCTTTTGCTCTCTTTTATTCATAATGTAATTGTCTTATTTTCTCCACATATACTGAGAGACACATCAGACATTGACAACTACCAAATGTAATTCAGAAAACTCAAGAGAAAAAGGAATATCAATTATGCTGACCCGTATTTTTACTTTTTCTATCATTTTTTCTTCTTTCCTGATGATAGAAATCCTGTCATTTAATTTCTTTTCTTTTATAGGTAAGGTGTCATTTCTCTCTCACTACTTTTAAATTTTCTTCTTGGTCTTTAGTTTTCAAGAGTTTTATCTTGATGTGTCTTTAGCCAAGATTTCTTTGATTTACACTATTTACGGTTTGTTCAGCTTCTTGATTCTCTATGTTTTTCTCTGTTGACAAATTTGGGGGAATTTTCAGCCATTATTTCTGCTAATACTTTTCTAGCCTTACTTTTTTCTCTTCTCCTTCTGGGATTCTAAGGATGCAAGTATTTGATCTTTTGTCATAGTCTCGAATATACCTTAGGCTCTATACATGTTCTCACGTATTTTCTTTCTGATGTTCAGGTTGGATAACTTCTATTGTTTTTTATCTTCAAGTTCACTTATTGTTTCTTCTGTCTTCTTCATGCTCTATTAAGCCCACCCAGTAAATTTTCTGTTTATTGCATTGTTTTGTGTTATGTTTACTGTAGTTTTAGTTTTAAGATTTCAATCTGTCTCTATGTCTTTTACTTCTGTTCTGAGATGTTCTGCTTTTTCATTTTTATCAAACCTGTTTATAATTGTTCCTTGAAACATTTTATGATGTTCATTTTAAAATCCTCATCAGATAATGCCAACGTCTGTGTTATTTTCCTTTTGACATCTGTTGATTATCTTTTATTGATAAAGTTAAGATTTTCATGGTTCTTGACATAATCAGTAATAGTCTCATAGCTGGGAGCTGGCGAAACTCCTGGCTTTCAGCTGGACAGAGAGGGTGATGGGTGCTCCTTTTTGCTGAGTGGGGGTGAAAGTCAAGGCTTCCACTCCACCTACTCTGATATCACCTCCATCTGTCCCACCCATGGTGAAATTATCCATGCTTTCCTTCTTTCCAGATTTTTTCTCTTCTTTATCTTCTGAACCCACAGATTTTAATTCTTTTTTATTATTTTTTTATTCACTTGATGTAATTTACATAACTTCCAATTTTACATATTTGCAGATTTTCCTTAAGGTCTAAGGTTTTCCACAAAAGATCATACAATCAGATCAAGAAGGGCAGTGATAATCTGTTATTGGTTTTTATTTGTGCACATTTGGAAGAAAATTCCCACAAACAAAATAGTTATAGAGAAGATTAGAGAAGTAAATCTTCTAGTTTTTTGTTTTGTTTTGTTTTTATTCTTCCTGAAGGCAGGTCCCTACTTAGAAGATAGTTAAAGAAAAAAATATATGATTTAGCTTAAAAACAACAGAAAGAACATAAAAAGATAATGAAAAAGAGGTTAAAAGAACTCCCCCCCCAAAAGAAATATTTTCTAATCATTATTCTTTTATTTCTTTTCTCTGACTTGGGCTTTTGGGTATGTTGAGCTTTTATTCATTTGACTTCTTCTACACTTTTATTGTCTCCACCTATAATTTGTCCAATTACCTGAATTTACTAATATCCAAAGACTAAGGAAATCAAATCAGAGGAAACAAACTTACTTACATACTGTTGTGCAGAGCATCTCAGAAGTCTAAACAAATAACCAAGATGTTTCTTTTAAACTCATGATTTTATTTCTGACTCAAAAAATATTCTTCATTTGAATAAATAAAGAAATAGACAAATTAATAAGTATTGAAAGATATAGAAATAATAAAATGTGTCTAGAAAAATTACTGTATTAATTTGAGTTGTAAAATCCACAGTTACTTCACTTCACATTATTGGAAAGGAGGGGGAGTGAAATGATTAGCTTTCAAGCCCTTCTCTGCAAATGCTTCTCATAAACAGAGTTCCAAAATTATGAAGGCTAAGCAAAAGAGAATAATTTCTGATCTTTACTTTTACTTCTCTTCCAAAACCAGTACTTATTTTTTAAACCCTAATTTGAAGTAAAAAATGGGAAGAGGACAAAGTGGAAGCAGTATTTGCAAAATCTGTGGAAGCACAGCTGTACTCAGTCTGTAACCCTTTCTTGGAACATGAAAGAGAACCAATCATACAATTATCCGTATGCTTTTTAAAACACATATGCCATGGCAAATTAAATGCCACGTGTATAAATGCATATCATTTAGAGCAGCATCATATGAAGTGTGCTATGATTCCCAGACAATTCAGACAGCCAAATACCCTTTTCTTTCTAAATTACCCTCTTGGGTATGCACCCACTTCATATGCATAGTATGAGGACATGATAAAATCCTAATGGAAGAGAATTATACTGCAATGCCAAAAAAAAGAGAGAAACATCATGTCTTACCAAATCTGAAAGATGTGTAACCTTTATCCCTTTAAGTGCTAAACCAAAAAAAAAAAAAAAAAGGTGGAGGGGGTAAAAGGCAACCTTTAAACATATTCATCCCAGGCTTAATTTTTGGAAAGATCATAATCCTTCATGTTAATTGACCTACTTATATTTAAAATATAACTCTGAGAGATAATTTAGTCCAATCCTTTATTTTACAGATGAGGAGGCAGGGACAACTTTCCATAGCAAATTGTCAGAACTTTTCCTTTTTGTGTATTAGCATCAACAAAATGTAAATATTTATACATGCTTTATTAAGAAATAAAGAAGGGACAGAAATTTCTATGACATAGTAAAACTGCAATATATCTTAAGGATGGTCCTTGAGTTTCCATCTGCCTTATGTCAAGTATCACAACCTAATGGTTCCAAACACAGTTTCCTCTACATCTTTAAGAGAAAGAGAAGACTATGTTAGAAAATGCTTCTGACTCAGAAGTTTGTGGGATCTGGGCAAGTACCAAGCAACCCAAGCCTCAAGTTCTTCGTTTAATCTTAAACAAATAATGCATACTTTATAGAAGAATTATGAAGATAAAATTACAATAATACCATACAATAAAATTTTGGGAACAATTTTTGCAGTGCTGCTCTATAATGTTGGCAAGATATATAGATATTGAATAGACAGTAAGACAGACAGACAGATGGATAATGGATGATAGATAGATGATAGATGTTTATTCTTATGTTTGTATAGAAGTTTTATGGAAGAAACTGAACTAAACAACTATCCCTCTGAGGATGGGAACTAAGCGACTGGGAACAGGGATGGAAGAAAAACTTACTTCTTACTCTATACCTTCCTATACTTTTTGAACTGTGTTCTCTGTTCATGTGTCCATGTAATCAAAGAAAATAAATAAAATTTTTAAATTGTAATTATTGAGGAAGCTGATAAAGAGTGCAAGATTGCAGTTGTTTTTTTCTTTTTGTGTTTGCTTTTGTTTATGTTTTAGACTTTCTAACAGCTTTAGAGGAGAAATTGTTAATGAAGGGCATGTTTTCAAATAATAATTAAAAGCAGTAAAAGCAGCACAATGATATTAATATTTGGCACCAAAATTGCTGAATTGATTCACTGAACATAATTATAAAAGAAGATGGTCACATAACTAATCATTTTTAATACTTGCTTGTAGCAATTATTCTTAGCAGGCCTGAAAAATAATGTACTAAATTGTGGTTGGTTGGAGCAGGTTGGAGAGAGGGAGGCATTTTTCCAAATATGCACATACATAAACATGCACATACATGTACACATATGGCATAAGAACACATACTCACATACCTATGAAAGTCTGGATGTCATCCCACTCAGTCATTGAGAATCATTGACTTATAAAAAGTATGTAACAAATTGAAATGGCATTTGGAAGCTAAATACAAATACTAATTAAATAATACTATATTTAATCCTATATTAGGTAAAATAAAAATCTTATTCAGTGATGTTAAATTTGGCATTTCATTGATTATTTTTTAATCCACAAAGCACTTATGATCATTTCATTTTTTCTGATTCAGCTTCTTGGCACTATTAGATGGTGGAAGGCATTACCTTCTAACTGTTGTTGGTCACAACTCAATTCAAGATAGCTGTATGTGGGCAAACTTGTAAATAGAAGAAAAGACTATGCCTACTTATGCAATGGCAAAGTGTCTAACTACTGATATCAATAATCGTGAGAAGAGAATGGCAAAGATTCCTCTGTGACATTTTATATTTCTAACAGACAGAGGAAAAAATAGAACTGACTGAAATCACTTATGTTCCAAAGAATAAACATAATCTCTCTCTGGAGTATCTGGCCTTTTGTTTAGCAAAACACTTTGACAGGTCACTTGGGTTTCAGTGTTGAGGCCCCTGGGGCCTAGTTTGGAAAAGGACAGAGAAATTAAGACCTATCTGACTTGCTTTACATAAAAAATTTAAAACAATTTTTTTAAAATGAGAGGAGTGGAGAGAATGTTTGGGAACAGCCTGAAGTAAGAGGAGAATCTTAACAGAAACAAAAGAAAGAGGGGATGGACATGTGTACAAGGTAATAAATAGGAAATTTTTTACAGCCAAATTTCCAACTAAGTCTGGCACAAACACAGCCTTAAATAACCAACTTAAATTTAAAGAAAAGGGAGAGCCAGATAATCAGAAACCCACAGAAAAAATGAAGGGAATGTAAAGAGGCTGCAACAGTTAGACATCTGGGTGAGATAGTCACCTTTCTTTTAACGCTAAAGAAGGTTAAACTTGGGTGGGTTTGGAGGGGTATAGGAATGCAAAAAGTAACATCTGGGTAAAATATATATTCTAATTACTAATAATATTTGACTACAATCACCAATCACAAAATTGTTCCTTTCATTCTCCATTACTTTGATCATCAGTAAAAATGAACATAAAAAGTTTGCATGCATATTTGAATGCTCTAGATGCACTAAAACATAATCAGAGTCTTTGAAGACCCCATCTGGGTAGTAGTTTGATTCTGGAATTTTATTTTGCATAAATATGTAGATCACAAATGGGTTTCTTTAATTACCACCTGTATCACATTTTTAATGGCTACACAAAATCATCATATTTAAAATTACACCAGAATATTACTTCCATCTAGGTAAATAAACCTGGTTTATAAATCTAACAGCCTTACCTAATATTTAAAATTAATTTTAAAAAATGCACATTTATGCATCTCATATTATTCTCATGCAATGTTTCATCGAAAGGAAAGACAAAACCAAGGGCATACCAATCTAGTGGCAATGACAGATACTAAATATTAGAAAGGCATATAGAAAATATCTTTCATTGAAAACACTCTAAATGACATCCAAATCAAGATAAATATCAGAGAATCTGAATTTTTTTAAAAGGTCTAAATCCATTAAGTGAACAGAAATGTTTTCTTGCAAGAAGAAAGAGTGAGAGAAAGAAAAAAGAAAGATAACATAGAACAATGAGGACAAAGAATAATCTAACAAGACAGATTAGAAATTCTTGGACTCAACACTCTATTATAAGCAAAAATTCTTCTGACTACTTAATAGGAATAGTAATTAAGAAATCTCTCCAACAACAAATTATAGATAACAATTCTCAATTACCCATATTCATCAAGAGTGGCTCAAGGATGTGATATAATGCAGAGATTGTTTACATTTGACTCATACTAATTAATTTCTGATCAAAATTTTATTTAGCCAACCTAAACCTTCTTACGTTCCATAACTATACCTCATCTAACAGGTAAGAAATGGCCAAGAATGTATTTTGTATAGGTGGGCAGATCAAAGGAATTATAATAGTTTAAAAGGTTCTGTTAGAAAGGAAAAGCGCATCTGAGATTAAATATATTTTTTATTGAAGTGTAACATTTAAAAGTGCCTAAATCATAGATTTTTAGCTTCGCGAGCACTCACAAAGTAAATACAGCTATTAACTTTAACCCAGGTCAACAAATAGAATATTACTAGCACCTCTTTGTTATCTCATTACTCTCACACTAATTCCCCATTGCTCAACTTAATCAACAATTCTGATTTTAAATACTGCACATTAGATTTTTTCCTGTTTTTGAACTTCATAGAAACAGAACAACTACTCTTCTGTCTGGCTTCTTTCACTAAATATTATGTTTGTGAGATCTCACATGAACTGCCTTCTATCTCATTGTATAATCTTAATATATCACAATTTATTCATCTGTTCTATGGTTGATGGGCATTTGGGTAGTTTTATCATTGTGTCATTATAATAACATTGTTGTGAACATTCTAGTCTTTCAATAAACTGCTGTATATCTATCTTTTGAGAATATGCCTAAGAATGGAATTATTTGGGTCACATATTTAGCTTTAGTAAATACCGACATATAATTTTCCAAAATGCCTAGGCCACTTTACATTCTCACCATCTGTGTATTATAGTCCTGGATATACCACACGCTTATTAATACTAGTTGTCAGGTGTGAGGGGTTTTTCTTTGTTCAGTTGTATGTTGTGGACTTGCAAACTGGTCCCCATACACAAAGGCTAGAACAGACCAACAAAAGAGTCAGGTGCTCCAGAATGGTAGGTGACAGTTTTAATAAGCAAGAAAGCTTACATTCGAGTCTTACTTGTGTGGCCACTAGATGAGTAGATCTCCATGCTGTGCCTGCCCTCCAGAATCATAAAAGTTTGTATAGGGGCCTTAACTGAGTTAAGTTATGTATTCAGTGCAGATAGTTAGTTTCAATAACACTTACTCTCTCAAGGCTATGTCCTTAGAAGAGCTCCCACTGTGGAATCGGGAAGCAGAGTGTACATTTCAAGGACAGAAGAGAGGACAAGGAGCCCACAATTGCCCAGGAGCAGCTTAAGAGTCAACCTGCTCTCACATCTTCTTGATTACCTCCCCCAACATTTATTTCTTTTAATTTCCCTGAAAGTTAATGAGATAAGGGTGATTTTTTGGATATTGTAAAGTCCCTATTCAAATCTGTTATTCATTAGTCTATTGCACTCATCTTTTACTTATTGATTTATAGACACTTTGAATGTACTTTATTTAGGTTCTTTGTTGGATATATTATCGCAAACATCTACTTCTATTTTATGGCTTGCTTTCTCACTATCTTCAAGATCTAAGGTTTTTAAACTGATATTTTAATGCCACATGGATAAACAAGAGTTGATTTTTCCAAGAAAATAGAGGTAGATGACAAAGAGGAAATATGGCCTTGGTACATTAAGAATATTAAAATACCAAGTTTAGTAGATTTATTAGGAAGGATAATATGCCAATTAACTGTACCTTTTTTCAGTTTCCTCATCTACATGGTGGAAATGAGTATTTGTTTCATTTAAACTCTCTATAATGTTAAACATTAGGATAGCAAAAGAAAAAAGAAGAAGAACATAGTAAAAATGTTAATTTTAAGCAGACACGCCTTGATATATCTTTCTATAGAACTATCCTTTGTAAACTACTGGAGCAGTAGAAAGTGGGTTAAAATCTATTGAGGAAACAATTACCCTCAAGGTAGGATGGCAGTATATAAAACAAAGAAGAAAGAGCTCAGTAATAATCTGAGCAATCACCCAACTTTCACATTCTTTCAAGAACAAATCATGTCTGGTGAATGTTTGATTAATCACACCATCAGCAACCTCAACATCGAAAGCAAAATATGCAAAGAAAATACAGCACCATAGTTTTTGTATAGTTTAGTGGGAGATGTGATGTATTATAGAGGTAAGAAGGCTGACTTTGACATCAGGCAGATCTGAGTTTAAAACTCAAAAATTCACTGACTAGCTAGAAAATCTAGGAAAAGTTGACTTTTTAACCTCATTTTTTTTATCCTAAATGGGACTAATATCTTACAGTTGTGTGAGAATTCAAAATAATTAATTGATACATAGGGTTTACCTTGACACATAGGGTTTAACCTATAAATGGTAACAATTATATTTATCCAGGGTTTTTCAAAGGAAAGTTATACTGTTGGATTAACTATGATTGTGATCACATGAAAAGTTTTTTTAAATGATCGATAAAATTGGCATGGTTATGAATTGGCCATTTACAACATTTTTACTAGTTACCAAGCGTTTTAAGTGTCCATGAGCTGTGGAATAGTTGTCATGCAGGTAGAAAACAATTGGTTGATTTGGGTAGAAAATTCAGGCATAATCTAGAGAATGTTCATTCTGATCACTCTAAAGAGCAGTCATTTAATTATATCACTATATTTTCCTATTTTTCTTGACTACAGTCTTTTGAACTAAGCTTAAATTTAATTACCTAGACTCAGAGGTCTACTAGTTGCTGAGCCAATTTATCATACTCCATTCCTCTCAAGTCTCAAAGAAAAAAATGAATCCCCCTTCTCCACAAAGTCTCACCATTTTGGGTAGCAGGTAGTTATCCAACTCAGCTAGTTTGTCTTCCCCTTGAAATATTCTTTTAAAAATGAGTTTGTGTTATTTCCATAACACACAACATTCCTTGAGGGCAAGATATGTCTGTGCCAAGGTTGTGGTAAACTGTTACTCTTCACAATTACTTAGTTTCTCCTCCTGTGGGAATATTATACCTCCCTATCCTATTGAACAAAGAGGTGGCCTTGTGACTTGCTTTAGCAAATAAAATGTGAAGTGAGATGTGTCACTTCTGGGATTAATCTATAAGAAGACTTTCTCTTTCTCTCAGCCCTGAGATTGTGGAATTGTGTGTTAAGTTGGATCTCCATCAGCCTGTGTCCCTGAGTGACTATTGAAATGAGCCCTTTGCCATCCTCCACTGAACACGTAGCGTGAGTAAGAAATAAACTCTGTTGTTTTAACCTGTTAAAATTATAAGTTGTTTGTTCCAAAGCATAACCTCACTCATCCTGACTGATGAAACTCTTAAGACAAAGAAAAAAAAATGCATGACAGAAAATCGTGCTGTATAAAATATCAGGTTTTGTAAAGGATATATTTAAAGACAGGAGAGAGTTAAGAGTTCAATAAGTACAGAAAAGAAGATTATATCGGCCATCACTGATAAAGATATTGTAGCTCTCTGGTCTCCTAATAATGATTACCTTCCTAGTAACAAATACTTTATCGATTAGTGGTGAAAAAAAAATTTTGTTATATATAAAGTGAAAATTTTCCAAAATATCTATAAATGTCATTTTGTCTAGAAAATGTTTTTAACACAGTTGATGAAAGTGTTCTTCAAACTTTAGAAATAACTTTTTTTAAAGTAATGAAGGGATAATAATGATGGACAAAGCAACTAATATTTATTATACAAGTTAAAAATTAGGGACTATCATTCCAACAAGGAAAAGTATCCATTTACTAAAAACAGTGTAAGAATATTTCTTTAGTGTAACCTGGGCAATCTATACACCAAAACAAACTATAGAATTGATAAATTTGCTTTTGAAAATTATAAATGAAACATAAAACATTCTTCTGAAACAAGTTCTTTTTACTTCAAAATAACCATGATCAACCATGTTCCACTGTATGTAAATCACTCTCCAGGACAATATAAATCAGATATTTTCATGTTCTAAAAAAATAACTTTGTCAGTGATTACAGCTCAGAGAGTAGACCTTGATTATTCAGAGAAAAAGTTCTTTCAGTGAATTTTGGCCCATTTCCACATAAAGACAAAATGTTTTTTCCTCTTTTCTAAAAGGGTTATAGCCAAGTTCTGTCAAACCACCTTAAACAGGGAATGCATTCCAGAAATAATAAATAGCATAATCAAAAATTAAGATGGTAAAACAAAGATGTAAGGAATAAAAAGTAATCCAGGTTTACTAAAGCTAGAGAACTTGTGTAAAAAATCAAGAGAACAGAAAATCTAGAAAACACTGTGGCAGAAGCTGATAGTTGTCCTACTATATGGGTTATCCCCATTTTTCTCAGTAAAAATAGAACATCTACATCAAATAGAGACTGCATATACCAGACTGCCTTGCAGTTAGATGTGGCCATGTCTGTCTAAGTTCTGGGCAATTGCTCATTGATGGAAGTGGTATGAACAATTTCCAGAAATGTCTTTAAAGGGAATAAGCAAACTTATCTTAAGAGTAAAGGAGCAACAAGATAGAAGGAGTCTGGGTCCCTGACACTATGAAGAGCCATATCATCTCACAACTGCCTACATTCACAAGAGCGAGAAATAGATTTCTATCTTTTTTAAGCAACTGTTATTCAGTGTTTTCTATCACTTTTAACTGAGGCTAATCCTAAATAATACATGTTATGAACTGAATTGTGTCCCCCAAAATTCATATATTGAAACCTTAACCTCCAAAATGATAATATATGGAAATGTGTCCATAAGGCAGTAATTAAAGTTAAATAGAGTCAAAGGGATGGGATTCTAATCTGATAGAACTACTGTCCTTAAAATAAAAGGAAGAAACTCTAGAGACACTTGTCTGTGAGCACGCAGAGGAAAGGCCATGTGAACACTCACCATTAAGGCAATTAGCTGTCTGCAAGCCAGGAAGATAAGTCTCACCAAAATCCAACCCTGAAAGCATCCTAATCTTGGACTTCCTGGCATGCAGTGCCACGAGAAAATAAATTTCTGTTGTATAAGCCATCTAGCCTGTGGTATTTTGTTATGGCAGCCCAAGCTAACTAAAACAGTATAGATATATAAAACCTCAAATTCAAGGCTTTTCATACCATATTAAGGGATTTAAATGTTACCAAAGACAGATGTTGAGCAGCAGAGATGGAAATGATCAAAGTAGTGCATTCAGAAAATGAATATGAGGATAGTTATCAAAGGAAAGGCTGAAGTCGGTAAAAATGCTTTGGGTGATAAGGACTCATGTTACATAATGGAACATGGAATATTTTCCTTTTTCAAATACATGACACTGTTCTCATAAAAGTCAACTCTGTGAGATATGCTATTAATTGATAGAACAAATAAACAGAAGATCCACAAGGAAATAGAAGGTTGGGCAACCCTGTAGACCAACAAGAACTAATGGACATTTATAGAACAAATTACCTATTTATTTTCTTGCATGCCAAGCTATTTGTAACCTTTTCTCTCAGTATTAATACAATGTGAAAATTTATTCATTAGTGTTCTTTAAGGGATGTCTGCCCATGAAAAACTCTGTCCAATAAAATTTTATGAATGTAATCAATTAAAAAGTATTTTAATTATATGTACTTGCATAACTAATTTTTGTGACATGGATTATTCACAATGTTTGTTTCCATTATGCTTCTTCATGATATTTAGCTCATTTTATATTTGTGTCTTGTTGCCTAGTGATGAACATCAATACAAAGCAGATTCATCTTAATATTAGCTCAAATTAGACATAATAAGAAAGACAAAACTTTGGGAATAAAATAATTCTAAAGCTGGTTTTCCTGCTTCTCAAGATTTAGCATGCTATTGATTTTTCTATTTGTGAGCAGAAAGGAGAATCAAGGTACAGTAATATTATCCTCCAAAGAACCACAGAGATACATGTTTCATATGTTAAACATTCTAAAACATTAGTTAGATATTGGACACATTTTAGTATGCTTGACTTTTACTAAATTAATAAGTGTTATCATATTTGTAACAGTTTTAATTATTTCTTCTAAGAAGAAAACATCTATCATTGTAACCAACTTTTCAAATATTTACAAATTATATTTTATTTAATCTCCACACCAATACTATGAAGTATTTTATAGCTGTTTTACAGATTAGGAATTCTAATTCCAAAGAGTTAAGTAAATGTCTTCCCATGTTGCACAGCTAAAAATGGCTGAGCCAGGATTTATTTTTGAACTTCAACACTTTTTTTTTTGAAATATCAATTTGTTTTATTATGGCTGACATTCAAATTTATTTCATATTCGTTTCAGGTACATAGCATAGTGATTAGATATTTATATAATTTACAAAGTGATCCCCCAATTAGTCTAGTACCATCCTGGCATTATACATAGTTATTACAATGTTATTGACTATTTTGCCATGTAAGATACTGTATAAAGCACCATAGATATGCAAATCTCACAATCGTCAGATATAAAAATGACACATCTATTTCTTTATTTTAGAATGTGAAGTGAAACCAAGAAGTGGCTGTAATTATCCAGATAACCGAGTACCTTGAAAAATACTAATTTGAATAGAGATTGCTAATACAAATGATTAAAATTAGTCATCAAATTTTAGCTAGAATTTCTAATATTTAATTTTGCATCACATTGCTTACATATATTTAGCCTAATTTACAATCTAACACTTCTTGTTTTATGTTATGCTTTATTACTTATCATATTCAGAATCACAAATAGTTGACTTTAAAAGTTAACTTTAGAAGGGTTAAACTCCCTTGGGCTTTCACTATTCACAAAGTAATAGTCTCCTCTTTTGAAGATTTAAGTGAACTATCTCATTTAATTGTTTTAAGATAATCTCAAAACCTATGGTCTTAAGAATATCCCAAGTGTTTTATGTCTTTAAACAGTACCAGAAATTCAAAATAAATGTTTTATATTATGTTTATGTAAACTTTATATCAAACATTCATTTTGATATAGCTGACATGAAAAAAAAAAAAAAAAACCTTTTATAACGATAAGGCAAGTAATGGGTACCCAATAATATCTGCTAGTTTCTTTCACTTACATTGTTTTGAAAAACTAGGTAGGAGATTGAAACTTGTTTCATGTTTTTAATTGTCTTATATTCAAAAATTATATTGTAACAACTAATATTCCAATTTAAAGTTTAGGAAAAAATGTTGGGAGAATGAAAAAGATCCATATTCCTATTACCCAATGAAAAACAACAGTGAACTTTGGTAAATTCACCCAGGGTGTTTTGTTTTTTACTTTACTGCTTTTCCTTTGCCTTTTTTATTCACTTTAAAAAGTAATACGATCATTTTAAAATATTCAAAAAGCACAGAACTACATTAACTAAAAAGTGAAAGTTCACATCTCACTTCTTTCTTTCAACATATACCCCACCCAGGAGAAAAGCACTTTTAAGAATTTGTTGCCTATGAGTCTAGAAAATACACATCCACACACACATTCATGCAACCATGAGTTGTGTTTCATAAAGCCTTATGTAAAGAAGAACGGAGCTGGGACTACCATAATGATGGAATGAGGATCTTGGTAAATCTTTCCCTCCATAAAAGTAACAACATCTAAGAAATGTTTCTTCAAAAAAAAAAAACTGCTGAACATTAATAAGAATAGCAGGGTTTATGACACTGTAACAAAAGTTATCCCCACCTCTGTCCACTCCACTATAACCTTGAAAATTGGGAGCTATGCAACCACGATAGATGTGCAAACCAGCAGCCTTTCAGTCCACTGCAAAGGTAGACCAGGCTTGGCGCTTCTCAAAAAGTGCCATCCACAGAGCACTGTCATTATCTGATCTGTCTCATAGCTCTGTGGAAAAGCCCCAACCACAAGGCATGGTCATTAGTTAAAACTAGCTTCCAGGAAAACAAACAAACAAACTTCCATTTCCAGAGCATTTGTTAAAAATAATCAAGGACAATTATTTCATATCACATCTGTCTGAACATATAATGTTAGTTGATGCAAAGAAGATCTGACCAAAAAGCTAAAAGGAAGATCTGGAGGCTAAGCTACCCATATGGAGGCCTTGAAAAGATATAAAGTATTCCTGAGATCTAGAAGGCTATATATATGTACAGGGTTGTGAGCATACCAAGGAAATACCTGAAACAGCCACTGTGTTAGTCAGGATTTCTCAGATAAACAGAAGAAATATCACGTATACATGTATAGGGAGATAATTATTTTACAGAGTTGGCTCATGTTATTATAGGGTTGGAAATTCTAAATTTTGTAGGACAGACTGGCAGGTTGAAAATCCAGAAAGAATGGATATTGTAGCCTTGAATACAATGGCAATTTAGAGGCAAAATTCCTTCTTTGTCAGGGAATCTCAGTCTTCTTTTTAAGTTCTTCAACTGATTGGATGAGGCACACCCACATTATGGAGAATCATCTGCTTTACTCGGATATGTCTACTGATTTAAATGTTAATTACATCTTTAAAAAAAAAAAAAACCTTCAAAACAACATCTAAGCTGATAATTGACCAAACAACTGGGTCCCATAGCCTAACAATGTTGACGCATCAAATTAACCATCCCAGCTATAATCTTTTACCTTCAGCTGGCCTTGAGGCTCTGAGCAAGCAGAAAGTAAAAGCTAAACCAGAGTTGTTAACTGCCAAAGAATAGAAGGGGTGCCTCTAACATATTCACAGAGAGCTCCTTGGCAAAGAATAGAAGACTTATTGGTGCAGGAATGTTTAAGGAAATCTCCCAACGATCATTAGCTAACCACTAAAACTAAATGAGCAGATTTCAAAAGTGACAAACTGGAAGAGACACCAAATATCTTTACAGAAACCAGGAAAGTCACTAAACAAACAGCAATCAAAAAAAAAAAAAAAAATGACAATAGCAAGCCCTGGAGAGGTGTGTGAAAGGGATGACTGATTTTTAGAATTGCTACATTTTATTATCTAAAGTGTCTAGTTTCAAGAAAAATACTAAGAAAAACACAGAGAAATGGGAAAATATGGTGCTTACATTAGAAAATGCCTTGAATAGAAACTTTTTCTGAGGAGTTTCAGATATTGATTTACTAAAAAAGAAAAAGGCAAAATCAACTATAAAAAAGTTTAAAAACTATAGGAAATTATATCTAAGAATTAAAGGAGATTATGACAATGTTGCCTCAACAAATACATAAATTAATAAAAAGATAGAAGATGATAAAGAAAAAAAAGATGAATAAAAACACTTAAAACATAAAAAATAACAAAGTTATCAATAATTGAGTCAAAATGATTAAACACATTGATTAAAAAATGATATCAGCAGAAAACACTTTTTAAATGACCCAGCTATATACTGTCTACATAGATATATTTTATACTCAAACAAAAATATAGCAAAAAGCAAAATGAAAGAAAATAATATATTTTGCAAGGTAGCTGAAAGACAACTAAGTTGGTTATTAATATTAGACAAATAAGAAAGTAAGACAATTTTTTCCCTAGAAACAAAGAAAAACATTTTATAATGATAAAAGTTTTAATCCATCAAGGACATAAAGCAATTATAAACATACACACCTAAAACAGAACCCAAAAATATGATGCATAAATTCTGAAAAAAATTGAAGAGAGAAATAGGTCATTCACCAATAAGAATGAGAAAACCTAGTTCTGATCAAGATGGCTGAGGAGGTAATGGTGTACCTGAAGTCTAACTACACAGAATTCCTATAACTAAGGATGTACAGAAGCCATCTCAAGACTGGTAGCAGGGACAGAGACACAGAACTGGCTGGTCCCACCTCTACGTGTGGTGGTTAAAAATCAAGAGGGATATCTTGGCTGCAGAAGTCCACCCCCAAGGAACAAGGAGTCCCAGTCCCATTTCAGGCTTCCCAGTTCAGAGTTCCAGTGCCAGGAAGAGAAGTCCCATAACCACTGACTGTTAAAACCATTGGAGATTGTGGCTGAGTGAACCAAAGTGCTGCTGAAGTCCCAAGAGCTTCTTTTAAAGGACCCACACAGACTTACTTACTGACAGACTCACTCAGTGGGGCAGCAGCTCAAAAGCATCAGGAACATACAGAGAAGAACTGATTACCCGGGTTTAGGGAGAGGACTGGAGGGGCATCTTTATCCCAGACAAAGGTGCTAGAAGAAGCCATTGTTCTTTGTTGAACTCTCCTTCTTCTCAAGGTGCAGACTCAATCAGCCAGTATATCTCAGTTTCCATCAACCTGACTAACACCATTTGCTCTGCCCTGGTGATTCTTTGAGATCTTGCCACACTAACTCTCAGCCCCACCCAAGTCATTTCTTGTGGCTTTTCCATACAAATGGCATGTCTCAACTCATGTTATGAATTTCCCTAAAATGTTCCAAAGGTTCAAAAACCCCAAACAAGCAGCATCTGGCCTCAGCTTGCCCTGTACCTCTTGTTAAGCAGCACCCAAGCCTGGTGCTAATGAAAACCAGCCTCAATTACATCTTAGCCACTCATAGGCACCATAAAGCCCTGCACAAGTGGCAGTCATCTGCAGATCACTCTGTAGCTCATAACAGGTGGCCCTGGGCAAGGCACAGGCAGCAGCTGACCTTGGCCTGCAACAGAGCCCCTTCCAAGAAGCCCTACAACCAACACACCTGCTGACTAGCTTCAGACAACACCAGAGCACCACTCAACCACCTCTACAGACGACACACCCAAAGGGCAAATTGTTCAGGTACCAGAGACCTGCTAAAGCAAATCCTGCTCCATAAGGTCAAATCCTGCACAACAGTTCCTCCACTGTAGTCATAGACAGCCCTCACAACTAGTCAGCCCAAGGGTCAATCCTCCCATTGATGTGCAAACAGAAACCAAAGCTCAGCTACATACAACAAGAAGGCGCACACAACCCACACAAGGGACACATCTGGAAACACCAGGCTCAGGTAATCAAGGAGACTAAGCCATTGGACACAACAGAACACCTACAATATAAAGCCATTCTACCAAGATCAGGAGATATAGCAACTCTACCTAATGCATAGAAACAAACACAGAGAGGCAGCCAAAATGAGGAGCAGAGAAACATGTCACAAATTAAAAAAAAAAACAAAAAACAAAAAACAAAAAAAACAAAAAAAAAAAAAAAAAACAAAAAAAAAAAACAGAACAAAGCTCCAGAAAAAGAACTAAACAAAACGGAGACAAGCAATCTACCAGATGCAGAGTTAAAAAAACACTGGTTATCATGATGTTCAATGATCTCAGCAAGGACTTCAACAAAGAGATCAAAAACATAAAAAAGAACCAGTCAGAAATGAAGAACACAGTAACTGAAAGGAAGAATACATTACAGGGAATCAACAGTAGACTAGATGAAGCAGAGGATCAATCAGCAACATGGAAGTTAAGGTAGCAGAAAACACCCATTTGAACAGCAACAAGAAAAAAGAATCCAAGAAAATGAGGACAGTCTAAGGGGTCTCTGGGAAACACCAACTATCCAACATTCATATCTTAGGGTACCAGAAGGAGAGAAGGAGAGCAAGGAATTGAAAAATCCATTTGAAGAAATAATGGTGAAAAACTTTCTAACCTTGCGAAGGAAATAGATATATATAAGCCCAAGAAACACAGAAATCCCAAACAAGATGAATTAAAGAAGCCATACCAAGACACATCATAGTTAAAATACCAAAGGTTAAAGATGAAGGGAGAATCTTAAAAGCAGCAAGAGAAAAGCAGTTGGTTACCTACAAAAAAGCTTCTGAAAGACTGTTAGCTGATTTCTCAACAGAACCTTTTCAGGTCAGAAGGGGTTGACATGGAATATTCAAAGTAAGGCAAAGCAAGGACCTACAACCAAGATTACCCTACAAAGCTATCATTTGAATAGAAGCACAGATAAAGAGTTTCTCAGATAAGAAAAAGCTAAAGGAGTTCATCATTACCAAACCAGTATTACAAGAAATGTTAGAGGGACTTAAGAAGAAGAAGAAAGGTCAAAACTATAAATAATAAAAAGGCAATAACTAGATATCTAACAACAATTACTTCAAATGTAAATGGATTAAATGCTCCAATAAAAAGAGATAGGGTAGCTGAATGAATAACACAACAAAACCTTTATATATGCTGTCTGAAAGAGACTTGCGTCAGATGGAAAGACATGCACAGACTGAAAGTAAAGGGATGGAAAAAGATATTTTGTGAAAATGAAAATTTAAACAATAGCAGTACTTATACCAGACAAAATAGACTTTTAAACAAAGCCTGTAACAAGAGACAAATAAGGACCCAGTAAACCCAATTATGTATTTATCCAAAGAAACCCAAAACATTACTTTGAAGGGACATGGCATTGCAGCATTACATATAATAATGAAGATAGTTCATCAAAGAATGAAAGGATAAAGAAGTGGTATATACATATAATGAAGTATTACTCAACCATAAAAAAAAAAAAAACATGAAATCTTGCCAACTTCAACATGAATGAACCTAGAGAGTATTTTGCTGAGTGAAGTAAGCAGACAAAGACAAATATCATATGATTTCACTTACCTGTGGAATCTAGAGAACAGTGTAAACAAGCAAACCAGAAACAAGCATATAGATACAGAGAGCATTTTGATGTTTACCGGATTGTGCAGCAGGGAGGGTAGGGGTAATGGACTGAAGAGGGAGTGGAGATTAGGTACAAATAGGTAGTTACAAAATAGTCATGGGGATGTAGAGTATAGCACGGGGAATATAGTTAGTAGTATTGTGATAACTATGTATGGTGTCAGATGGGTACTGGATTTATCAGGGTAACCATTTCATAAGTTATATAAAGGTCTAATCACTGTGTTGTACACCTGAAACTAATATAATGTTCTATGTCAATTGTAATTTTAAAAAATTTTAAAGATTTTTTAATTAATTAATTAATTAATTAAAACAGGGAGAACCAAAATTCAAATTGAAATCTAACTCCAAAAATGCTCCAGAGAACTTTCAAGTTGTATTAACTCACAATTAATATTTATCTTTCTTTATTTAATTCTTTACGAGAATGTTATACCTTAGTATCAGGCGTTATTCTCTCTGTATACTCATTTTATAATTTATTAGTTTATATTAAAATATTACTTATTTATCTTTAGTAAATAAAGCATTGTGTGGTAAAAAAAAAAATACATATATATGACCACATTGTGAAATTTAGTGATTTACTTTTATTCCATTATATCATAAACATTTTCACAAACTACAAATTATTTATGACAACTTTAATCACACCTAATCTTTTATCTATTGAATGTACCACAGTTAACCTTTCTCCTATTATTAACATTTAGGTCAGTTTTAATTTTAACTAGACCTGGATGTATTTTCCTGTGGATAAATAAATCTTTTCTCCATTTATGATTGCATCTTAATAGATTCCCAGAAATGGGATATTAGTTCAAAAATTATAAATATTTTAAAGCTGTTATACATATCATATAATTTTCTAAGAGCATGTTTTAACTTTTAATTTGTATTTTTAATTTAACAATAGCATTTCACTCTGCTTTCAAAAATTATAATCATAATTTAATGTTTGCTAAATCATATGTAGACAAAATCTACAATTTTCTAACTTTTCATTTAATTACTGATAACTTTAAACATTTTTCATGTTTTTATTATTTAGCTATATTTATGGTCTCTGTCCATTTCAATTTGTGCTCTGGTGTATTTAATTTATTATAAATTTATACAGTAAAGACACAACTCTCCATGTATCTTAATTGCTATGAAAATTTCCTTCATTGACTACTTTTTACCTTTTACTCTCACAAATAATATATTAAAATGTAGTGTAACTTGTCACTTTTTAATCTGATTTATATAATTAATTTAACACTTACAAAGTCATCTCATAATCAGCAATTTGATAGATATGTTAACTTATGGTTTTATTGCTTTTTATTATTTGATAATTCATATTAATCTTTTAATTCTTCTAGATCTTATTTGACTTCCCTTTTAAAGACAATTTCACATTGTTAACTCTTCTGTTGGTCAAGGTTTTCAGCTGCAAGCAACAGAATCCTTTTTGCCTAATTAAAGCAGAAAAGAAGTTTATATCATTAGTAGGTGGTTTACAGAATGTGGAGAGGGCTGGGAAACAGACTTGGGTCTAAACATCCAGGAATAATAAAGGGCCAAAATCAAGCCAAAATAGTGGTGAGAAATTGTTGCCAATACCACCTCTGCCACCACCGCTCATTGTCAGGCTTGGAGTTTGATTTATGGCCATCACCACTACTTCCAGAACCCGTATCACTTCATCAGGAAATTGAACTCGCAGTCAGTACTAGACACCAGCAAAACAGAAGCTCCATGAAATGTCCGTTTTCTCCAACTCAAAGCCTCTTGCCCATCTAGGTCATACACCTAGGCTCCAGCTATGAGGGCCTGAGAATTTTAGTTCTGATTTTCACATCAGAGGGCAAGACTCATAACATTGGAATGTCTCCCAATATACAAAGGGAAGATGGCATATAGAGAACAAAGGTACACAAGTTTTTTTGGCGAAACAGTCTAATATTTCTTCTAAATGTTCATGCTTATTTAAAATTATTAAATTATATTTAAGTTAAGAGCCCTATGTGGTATAAAGCTGGGAAATATGATTTAAATATTTCAATTTTACCTGAAACCAAAGATAAAAAAGCATGGAGCCAGACTTCCAGAGTCATGGGCTCAAATTCTAACTTTGCCTCTTACTAAGCCTATAACTTGGACAAGTTAATTGCCTCACTGACCTCGTGTATAAAATGGGGATAGTTAAATACCTACTTTGTAGGATCATCTTGGTCATCAAATGAGAAAATAGATGTTAAGTGCTTAAAACAGTGCCAGGTGCAAAATAAACACTATGTGTCTCAGTGATTTTTTTTTTCTGTCTTCCCCAAGGTATTCCTTGTCCTGCTTGAAATTTTTCCATTTACTTCAACCCTTAACTTCTGCCCTTAGCCTGTTTTCAGTCCAAGCTGTCAACTGCTGTTCTATTTCACATCTCTGCACTTTAGACATTTGCTTCTGATGCGGAACTCTGTTAAATGCTATCCAAAATGATTTGTAAACTGTGGTTTGATTGTCCAGTACAGCAGTACACATAAGCAGTGCATAGGTAAAAATTATCTTCAGGAACTACAAGGCGATATTGAAGAAAGAATTTAAAAGAATAATTCTAGGAAATGAGACATCTAGTCTTATCTCTTCTTCTCTAGAGAAGTGAACTGAAACAGAAGGGAGCCTTTTTTTCATTTTTGCCACAATTAAACCTCACTTAAAGGTAAGGTGATGGCCCAGGAAGGGAGAATTTCACCTGTTCTTATAGCTTTGTCACTGGGCAGTGAAATGTTTATAACTAAAGAAGATAGAGTCAGCCACTTAGTTGAGAAATAAAAAGCAACAGTGATAAAGTGGTATGGTACAAACATTACCCAACAAGATGTTAAGCAAAATGTTCTAGATCCATTTTGCCTCTAAGTACAAGTCCTTATACAAGTTACTCAGTTTCTCCAAATCTGTTTAATTATGTTTCATGTTGAAAATAAATTATATTAGCTCTAAAGTCCCATGGCTAAAACTATACAACTCAAATCCTCACAATTCTTACTCAATAATATGGATCATTCTGTAGAGTCCCTCTACTTTTCAATAACTTTATTGACTCAAACCATATTTTTGGTCTAATATTTTAATAATACCTCAGAGAAATGTCACAAACAGACTAAGTTTTAAAAAGACTTTGACAAAATCTCTCATTACATTTTTGTGAATAAAATAGAGACATGTGAGCTGGAAAATTATATAGTTAGATAGATTTATATCTTCTCTAACAAAAATACCAAAAGAATGATTTATTAATTAATACTTAATAATTAATAGATTCCAGTTTCTAAATAGCAGTTTATAGTGGTATTTCATAGCATTTCTGATCTTATTTCTATCCTACCCAACATTTTATCATTAAACTTCATGTGGATAAGACGGTATATTCAAAAAATATAAACATTTTTAGAACTGAAAGGCCCAGTGAAGATATTTTACAAAATAAAATGAAAACACATATCAAGACTAAATCAAACTGTAATTTAATAGAATTAAATATAAAGTCTTCTAAATTCCAAATTTCAATTCTATGAAGTTACAGCTTAAAAAAAAAAGACACAAAATAAGGTGATAAAAAAATGGCTTTAAAGAAGTTACTATTAAGAAAGCTCACTGGTTTTCTTTGCATTATGGTAGATGAGCAGGCAACACTTCTTCTGGCTGCATTAACAGGAGTTCAATGACTAAAATCAGGTAGGCAATAGGCTTGTTACACTCTGCCTTGCTCATACTTTACCTAAAGTATCACAATCAGCTCTTTGTGCCACACTCTAGTAAGGAAATTGACCATAGAAAGATATTCACAGAAGACAACTATGATGGAGGGAAATCTGAAAAACATTAATTATGAGAAACACCTGAAAGAACTGAAGTTGTTAACTCTGGATGAGAGAAAAATATTTAACTATTTTAAATATTTGCTAGACGTAAAGAGGAAAAGAAGCATAGAGAGAGAAAGACATAAAGTAAAATCTAAGATTTGGTAAACACATCAACCATTATGGATTTAAGTAAAATATAAATTCAGATTATCCATGTTCTGAAATGTAAAAGAATTATCACATTGTTTTAACTACTAACTAGCATAGAATAAAATGATAATATCCTGTATCTTTGTTAACATTCCTTCTGCTTCAGACCACTCACAGCTAAGAGATGAAAATTGCTCCAACAGTATTCGTACAAAAATTATCTTAACTTATTCTGTGTAGGTCAGAAAATTAGAGTTGGTTTAAGAAAACCAGAAATTGATTGGCTCATAAAACTGAAAAGTCCATTGTAGAAGTTCAAGCACAGAAGACAAAGGATCATATAATGCCATTAAGGTAGATTCGAGATCTTTTCCTCCGCTTTGTCAGTGTTGCTTCGATGCTTAGAAAGGTTCTCCTCCTTAGAAGGCAATATGGCTGCTGGCAGGTTTAAGTTTACATGCTCTGCTCCCAGCAACTCCAGTGGATAGAATGAAACCCAGTCGTTACAGCAAAAATCTCTAGATTAGCCCTGAATAGAAGGTTTGGGTCATATATCTTTCTCTGAACCAATCATTTAAGCCATGGTTATAAATAAATGATACTGATTGCTCTAGTCTGAGTCAAGTTCATCCTGGAGCAGAAGATAGGTCACAAAAAAACAGGTGAGCAGAGAATAGGTGGGGCTTGTTAACTAGAGAAAAACTGGGATGCTGTCTCCAGGCTAAGCAGAATTGGATTACAGATAAGCCAAAATAATACTGGTATCTCACTGCAGGAAAAAGGTCAACACTATTGATTCTGGTGCCTCTGATTTGTTTATTCATTCAACACATATTACTGTGTGCCAAGTGCTGTGCTGTGTAGACCAAACTCTGTGAAACTTGATTTCTCTAACTTCTCATCAAGATTTTAGAAAACTACTTTCCTTTATCTAATTCAAGAGTTTAAAAGGATACCAGAAATTTCTGAACTCTGATATCCATTACTTAATTTGATTTACCCTCTTGGTCTCTGATTACTTATTTCTATGTATGCTTATAGCAATATGAACTAATTCTCGATCCTTCTAAGTCCTTCTTGAATTTCTTGTCATTCCTAAGTTCCTACGTAGCTGTGAGGCTATATAACACTAATTTCCTAATTCATGTCATTATGAATTAGAATATTTTATTAATCAAAAAAAAATCCACAACATAATACCAAGATAATTTTTGTTCCTCCTCCCCTTCTTTTGCTACTCTTGAGGAGACCATTTTCAATCAAAATATCTTTTAACGAACACTGCATCTGGTCTAAGAAACAGCTGCCAATTTCCAACCTGTTGTGAATTATAAGAACTAAATTAAAAAAAAAAAAAAACTCTTGAAATCAAGGTATAAAATAGAAAGGTTGCCAGACACTTCTCTAAATAGCTCTGGCCCTTTTCTCAAGTTCACTAATAACCATTGCCTATTCTCCCCCTGATTAAGCCAACTTCATTCAAATCTACCCCTGCACACCTCTGCGATTTCACACTAACACGTTAGCCCGGCATTGTGAAAAGTCAGTCCTTAAAAATTCAGGTAGGGAAAACAGCTAAAGTTAATATTGTCTCATGAACTTAAACAGCCCCAAAAGAGGAAAATCCATCTACTTGGTCTATGTTTAACTAAGGCACCAGTTATGAATCATCTTTCTTTTAAGAGAACTTTATTTAATGCACTAAATTCTCCTAATCCGCTCACTGACCCTCAGCTTCTGCATTTCTGTACTTGCCTTCCTTCCTATCTTTCTCTCTCATCTTGGCATTTCATCCTGACTCCTCTTTTCCTCTGCTTTTTTCTTATTTATTGTTCATTATTATTCACTCTCTTTTTCTTCTTTCAGTTGCACCCCCTCCTACTGGTGGTTCACTGTTTCCTTCAGTGATTAATAAAACATGAGCAAGAGAGAATTTATTAAGAATCTATTATTTGCCATGGGATAAAATAAGATCTAAATCCAAGTCTGTCTGAGCCTTTATCTGGTGAAGAGACCGGAACTGGAATCTAGACCTGTCTGATTCAAAGGCCACCATTTCCTCTCACCCCATTCTATCTTAATCTAAAAATTCTGTATGTCTGGTCCTGTGCTGTGTAAGAGAATTTTCTTGTTCTCATTAAAATGTTGAAATATTAGAGGTACAGTTTCATGATGTCTGCAACATACCTTTAAATGATTCAGAGGGAAAATTGTGTTTGTATATGGAGAGAGAGAGAGAGAAAGCAAATGAGACAAAATGTTAGTAACTAACGGATGTAGGAAAAGGATATATCAGTGTCCATTGTGCTATTTTTTCACTGTCTTGTTTGATGTTTTTCAAATAAAAACCATTAGAAGAAAAGCAATGGACACACTAGCTCTTAATATGACAATTTTCTTTTGCGTTTGCAGGGAGCCATAATAAATATTTTTCCAAATTTATCATCTCACTCTCTTCCTTAAATAAACACTTAAAGTGAAATAGATTTCCCCAGCTCAGCCAAGAAACCTAGGACCCACCCTTAATTCCTCCTTTTTCTTTTCCCTTTCCCACATATATCCACCTCCAAGACTCTACCTTCAGAATATATCTAGAACCTGAGTTCCACTCAACTGCCACCACCTAGTTCAATCCATCATTCCACATTTAATGTTGCAATACTTCCTTGCTGGTCTCTTCACTGAGGAAACTTTAATCAGAGGTCTTTGAATCCCATAAATGAGACCATGTAACTATTCTGTTTCAAACTTCCTCATGACTTCACATTACTTTTAAATAAAATCCAAAATCCTCAATATAACCTATAAAACCTTCACAGTATGGCCCATGCTCATCTCCCTGATGTCCCCTCCCACCTCTCTTTCAAATGCATAAAACATGCTCCTATCTCTGTACCTTTATACTTTCTATTCCTCTTGCCTTTCATGTCCATATCTTTTCATGTCCAAAATCTTCACATCAGTCAATACTCTGCCCATATTTGCCTACCCAAAGAGTACTGTCCTGACCACCATATTTAAAATAGCCCAAATACTCTCTACCAGTCACTATTCTTACGCTTGATTTCTTTTCCTCACAGTGTAATAATGGTCTGAAATTTTATGTGTCTACATTCTTATTGTCTGTCTGTTTGTTTATTTGTTTTGCAATTTCCAACACTCAATAACCATTAGAATGTAACTCCATAAGGAAAGAATTTTTTAATCATTCATTATTATATTACCTTATAACCATATATTTGTTGCGGAATGCTCAAAGATTTCATTTATTCAAGTAAATTTATTGAATATTTGTTATATGAGAGCCACTGTTATGGTAACCTGGTCCACATTAGTGAATAAAACAAAAATCTGTGCCCTCATGGAGCTTACACTCTACCAAGGAAGGACACTCTACAAAGGAAAGGAGAGGGAAGATAAATGCATGCTTATAATAATGGACGTGTGTCAAAGTGACTCTTCAAACCTATTCGTAGGAAAAATGTGCCTATTACAGCTCCATTAATGACTAACATCAGCATTAAAGGCATGGGAGTCGCTTAAATTGAATGGGGGCTGCCATTTGAAGGGAGATTTATAGAGAGAGAAAACAGGGGTTAGGAGTCCCAAAGCAAATAGCACTGGGATTGGGAGACACAAGAAACCACATTTTCTGGCAGTGTCAAGAATGACAGAAATATAATGGAATTCAGTGGTCTCAGAAGCCCGCCTGAGTCACTGATGTGATGCTGTTTTTATTCCAGCATAAACAGCTGTGGTGTGGGAAGCTGGATTTTATCCACAATATGTGGCACAGTGTGAATGGTCTTTACACAAGTGTCTAGGAAAATGGCTAAAGACAAGTTGTCTTCTGTCTCATGAAAGTCAAACCTATTGAGAATTTTATTACACATAAATTGGACCTCAATAAACCTGATAAAAAAAAAAAGCCCATAGTAGAGAGATAAATTACAGTTGAGACAGAGTTCCAGGTGTTTTTATTAATTATTATTAAGTTTATTGGGGTAACATTGGTTAATATATATTATAATTTTCAGGTGTACATTATAATTTGACGTCTATATATTCTATTGTGTGTTTACCACCCAAAGTCCAGTTTCCTTCAGCTACCATATATTTGATCCCCTTTACTCACTTCACCCTCCCCCCTATATTTGATGCCATTTATCTGTCTACCTTCCCTCTCTTCTCTGACCCCATTAGTAACCAATACTCTATAGTCCTCTTGTAACCACTAGTCTATAGTCCATGTCCATGAGTCTCTGTTTGTCTTGCTCATTTGTTGTTTTTAGGTTTATATCCCACATATAAGTGATATCCTGTGATTTTCAACTTTTTCTGTCTCACTTATTTCGCTTAGACAATTATCTCGAAGTCCATCCATGTTGTTGCAAATGGCAGTGTTTCATCTCTTCTTATGGCTGAGTAATATTCCATTGTATATGTGTACCACAGCTTCTTTAGCCAATCACTTATCATAGGACACTTTCGGTTGCTTCCATGTCCTGGCCACTATGAATAATGCTGCTATGAACATTGGTGTGCAAATATCTTTTTGGATATGGGTTTTCAAGTCTTTGGGTAAATACCCAGTAGAGAGATTGGTAGATCAATTCTTAGTTTTTTGAGGAATCCCATACTGTTTTCCTTGGTGGCCGTTCCAATTTGCAGTCCCACCAGCAGCGTATGAGGGTTCCTTTTTTCCACATCCTCTCCACATTTATTATTACTTGTCCTATTGATTATAGCTATTCTAACAGGTGTGAGATGGTATCTCATTGTGGTTTTGATTTGCATTTCCCTAATAGCTAGGAATGTTGAGCATCTTTTCATATATTTGTTGGCCATTTGTATGTCCTCTAGGGAGAAGTTCAGGTCTCCTGCCCATTTTTTGAATTGGATAATTTGTTTTTTGTTGTTATTGAGTTGTATGAGTTGTTTGTATATTTTAGATATTAGGTCCTTATTGGAAACATTGCTTGCAAATATATTTTCCTATTCAGATGGTTGTCTCTTTACCTCGTTGATGATTTCTTTTGCTGAACAAATGCTTTTTAGTTTAATGTAGCCCATTCATTTATTTTAGCTTTTACTTTTCTTGCTTTCGAGGTCAAATTCATCAAAATCCTCTTTAAGTCCGAGGTCCTTGAGTTTAGTTCCTATGTTTTCTTCTATGCATTTTATTGTTTCAAGTCTTATATTCAGGCCCTAATCCATTGTGAGTTAATTTTGGTATGTGGTGATAGACAACAGTCTAATTTCATTCTTTTGCAGTTGGCTTTCCAGTTTTTTCAGCATCCAGGTACCTTTTAGCTTTCTCATCCTCTCTCATATATTTAAATAGAAAAGAATTGGTTATTGCAGGTCATTTGCATTTTAAAATCTTTATCTCTAAGATTTTGTTTCCAGTGTAAAGAAGTTTAAGCTTCTATAAATCAAAGGGTTTTTTTTTTTTTTTGATGGAAGGATGGAAGGGTGTGTTAGGAAGGGTTGACTTGGACTGGCCAATCTGAATTAGAAAAGATATACAGTGGTTAGTGTATCTCTTCTTCTAACCTAACTTCCTCTTGTCCCAGAGAGATGAATTTGGGCTAAAGTTGCTCAAGACCACTGCACTGTGAACTGGTGGATATTAAAAAGCTCTAACTGAATCTGTGTCCTCATTTGGCTACAAGTGGTAATTCTGTACTTTAAGCAAAGGTACTAACCTACACCTTTCTGTTCAATAATAACACCTGCCCTCATATATATGTGCCCTAAGCTTCTCAGATCTTAATCTGCCTACCATTCCTTCTATCCTCTTGGCATGGGTCTCTATTCTACTTCCCTGGCCTGCTCAACAATCCTGCCTGTTTGTAGACTACCCCAAATCTTTACCCCAATCCTACTCCCCAGGAATGGCAGTCTCATAGCCCAGAGTTTCTCCCGGCCCCAATTCTGCACCATCACTTGAAGCAAGAAGTGCAGAGAAGCTAAACAGACAGCTAAAGGACCTCTTATTTGTGGATGCTTGAAATTAGACTGATAGAATAACAACAACAACCTTTTCTCTAATTTATTCAAGTCCCTGCAGCATTTCACATGTTATATTAGATGCTTCATGAATACCTTAATCTTCTATTCACAACAACCCTATGACAAACATATTATTAGACCCATATTTATTGAGGAAGTAATTAAAATACAGAGAAGTTGTTTTGGAACTGGGATACAAACCCAGAAATTTACCTCTAAAAATGTACTTTAGATTCTGGAAAATTTAGAAGAGAATATGCCAAAAACTGGATTTTCTTGTTTAAAAGAAAATTTAATTTTCATTTGTTGAATATCTTATAATTTATGCCCAGTTCTGGCCACATCTTTTATATTTAGTCTTCATAGTTACTTGCTTATGAGATGGAATATTGTCCTTATACAATTAAAAACAAAATAGAGAAAACATTATTTGAGATGTCAAATGCTGAATATTGAATCTGAAAATTGTAAACTGGCAAAATCATGAAATTCTTACAGAACTGATACTCTACAAGCATTGAGAAGTGATGATCATCAAATGTGAACATGGGTTCACTAATAATATATTATTGTCTACCTTTAGAGATTTAGAAATTATAATTAAATTAATAAATTTAATGAATGGATATCCAACTTACCAAATTTCCATTTTAATAGAATTATTAAACTAATAAATATAGTGAACAGCAAATTATAATGTATTATGTTTCAGCAAGAAACTGAACTGACTTCATTCTTTGGACCACATGATAACACAGTTTCACATATTCAACTGATTCCCTAGATAGATCTAAAAAATGTGAATTTCTAGGAAACATAACTTTTAACCTCATCATGTCTTTGTCTGTGTGTATGTACATAGAACTTCCAATTATCCTGGATTCATACTTAATCTGCCACAAATATTATGACATTAATAATTGACCTTTTTCTTTTTTTACTTTTCTAGTCATTATTTAATTTGCTTTCTCCTAGGTAATAGCACAGCTTCTTGTTTCCATTCTTTTTTTTTTTTTAATTTTTAATTTATTTTTTTATTCATTAGTTTTTCTTTTCTTTTTTTTAAAATTAAGTTTGTTGGGGTAACATTGGTTAATACAATTATATAATTTTCAGGTGTACATTATAATTTGACATCTATATATTCTATTGTGTGTTTACCACTCAAAGTCCATCTCCTTCAGCTACCATATATTTGATCCCCTTTATGCACTTTACTCTCCCCCTAGCCCTTTATATTTGACCCCTTTTACCCCACCTACCTCCCTCCTCTTCCTCTACCCCCTACCCTCTGGTAAATAATGAACCTTTGAGAAAATGAATTAATATATTCTGAGAAAAAGGTAAGTTGTACGTGCAATTGAAAAGTACACAATAGATTTTTGAATTCCTTTCAGCAGATTCATAAGTACTATGGAGAATGGCCAAAACAAGCATCCATCAGCTAACTCAAGAAATTAGCCATAAAAAAATAAAAACTTTTGCTAACAGTTATATTTATTTGTATAAGGCCAATTTATCAAATTAAAACAATGAATTTTTATATTTATCTTGTTCTTTGTAGAGGCTTTATTATGTTTATCATTCAGTAGTACTAATTAAAGCACCTCTAGTTATATAAGCATTCAATTCCTGAATTCTCATAATTTATTTTAATATTTACTTTCATGAAAAATTTACTACAGGCCTAGCATTGTGCTAAGTGCTTTATATATATTTCCTTACTTAATTCATACACAATAGTATAAGGTATTTTTATACCAATTTTGTAGATATTGAAACTGCATTTGTAAAATCAATTCTTGAGGTAGAATAAGGAGCTTCAAATGTTGGGCAGTGTTATAAAGTGTTTGTGAACTATTTTTAATTTATTTTTAATTATCATTTAAAGGAACAGAGTTTTGATTTTATGCTAGGAAAATAATAGCAGTATGCATAGATAGGTAATAGATGACAAATGATAGATTTCTTCATTTTATATTTGTGTGTGATTGTGTGTATATTCTTATGTAAATTAGAAAATCTATATGAACTAATTTTACATTTTATAAATGTAATCAAAGTTTCTCCCAGAATATGAGCACATAATTGGTTTGCATTTGTAATAAAGATTCCCCTTCCTTTGCTTTTCTCTATTAATAATAGCAAAAATAATGCTTGAAAAGAATTATTTTCAGGTTGAGGGAATTTTTTGTGAAACTCATATATAATCAACATAACATTCACATTCTTTCTTCTTTTTTCTTTATTTTATCAGGATGAACTGATGTTTCTTCTATATTATGAATTCTCAGCATTTTCATAAGTATTAAAATATTTTACAGTTTTTGACCTACTCTCAATTCTCATCTCTCATCTCAACAGACCTAATTTTGATTTGTTAAATGTCCATTTTCTTGACCTGTATGGTTTTATATTTGATAAGTATTATACCTTTAATCCCTAATTCTGAATCTTTTTGTAGTTTTGATCCCTCATTTTTGTTCTTTTTCTAAAGTTATGCTTAACTTTTTATAATTTCAATAATTTTGTTAAAATTATTTTAACAAAGTTTGAGTAAATCTTTCATTAGTTAAGATGCTGTCTCAACACCAAAATTGAAAATTGCTGTTCTAATTATTATTGTTCAGAAATATTTTATAAGGTCAGCCTCTTTATTCACCATTTTCCTTTTCTTCCTGTATTTTAAAGGTCCCTTTGCCTGTTGTTCTATCTATGCTATTTAACTTGGGGGAGTTCTAAAACACTGGATGTCCTACAAAGTAAAAGTAGACTGAATTCCATGAGTACAGGTTTTTTGTGTTGATGCTCATTAGTTTTATTTAAAAATCAATTGTGTATACAATATATTTAATTTTTTTTCTTCACTTGCTACCTGTTCATTTTAAGCTTTTCTAATTTACCTAATTCTTTAATTTTCCACATTCTCTCTCTTTATGCTTTTCAGGGACAGGTTTAATATATTTTTAAATTATTATATCCAATTAAGTACAAGAATGAATGCATTCATTTATTTTTTAATGATGCGCAAACCTAGCTTTTCTCCTGGCTAACTAGTGAACATTTCCTGCTAAGGATAGCCAATAAAATAAGAAAAGAAATAAGAGCAGCCTATGTGTAGACTAATAGGTATTTGAAAAATCAAAGGTCAAAGGTTAGCAAAAGAAAAAGTGCAAGGTGGAAACACATTTTTTGTCAATGAAGTATGGGTCAGAAAACTGACTCAAAAGTAATTTCTGTGAGACACTGAACCTTGATTTTTTCTTAATCAAAATGAAAGTTTTACACTATTTCTGCTTATAATATATCTCTATTTTCAGGAAGAAAATTTGGGGTTAGTTGATTACAATCAACTTTCTTCAATTTATGCCACACTTCAAAGTTGGCTAGACTAAAGACTAATCTTTCATGTACATTCTCAGGTGATTTCAAATCTGATGATGTGATGACGAGACACTCGATATTCACTAGCTTCCATCTTATTTATCATACTTGGTTCATTTCCGAGGACTAAAGGCCTGAGTCATTAAAAATTATATGCCCCATTAAGCAGGTTTCTGCATACTTTACTCAGGGAAAAATGTTTAATGCATTTTCCCTTATAAGAGTATGTCTTTCTTTTGATTTATCAACATTTAAACCTGGCTATAACTAGAGGCTTCTAGCCTTACACTCTAGTGTACGTTAATTTCTGAAAATATCAAACTTAAGTAAAAAGGCACCCTTGTACAACATTCTTTTTCCATCCGAGTAATTCTTCTGGGAGAAAAATCTCAGAGTTGTACATTACTTTGATCAGCCTATGTATTTAACTTGCTTTCCTTAAATAAAGAAACTAGAACACCCCTCTCTTAAGGAAATTTAACCAACTAATTGTTTCAAAATGGCAAATCATTACTACTCTCTATCTTACTGTTTCTCTTTTAAGTGTGTAATTTTTAATTAAAATGTATGGTTTCCAATGTGGTTTAAGTGACTATTTATTTAAAAATAGAAGTTTCTGAGAGCTAATATTATTCAAAAAAAAAAAGATGAACTATATCAGTAATAGTCCACCAAATGAAATAAATGATAGCTAAAAAGATAATAAACGTGACATTGATGATAATTCTTAATCCACACAATAATCCTGTGAGGCAAACAACTATTATTATTATTATCCCCATTTTACATATAATGAAACCACAACACAGAAAAGCTAGTAACTACATCAAAGATCCCATAGCTATGTTAGTTTTAGTAAGTTGTTGATACAGCTATCTAAGCATTGGAGCTCAGGACTTCATCACTATGCTAATCTCAATCCATTCCCTATTACTCCATTTTGGAAACTCTGATATTTTTATTTCTTCATCACTACACTAACACTCTTAACATTGTCTTCAAAATAATTCCTTTAAATTTTTGCTTACTCTCTCTTATTATGTAAACATGTTCTTCGAGGACAGGAATTTTCCTTTTACCAGAACGGGCAATCTCTGTTTTTTAACTCTTAACCTGGGGCATGTGCAATTTGACTGTGGATTCTGATATAATCCTCTACTCAGTATTTTCATCTCTCACATCTACATTCTTCCCTCAGTTAAAAACAACTACTAACATTGTTCATAGAGTAGATGATGAACTTTGTGAGCATATTTGTTCCAATCAGAAACAATGTACAAGAAGAAATTATGACTATTTTTGTGTATGTATGGTAGAAGGCTTCAAGTTAGAAGGAGAAACCTGGATAATGGATATTGCTTATTAAAATTCCATTGCCCAATACAATGTCAGTTTTAGTTAATATGCTCCGAACAATGTTTAAAAAATTATTCAGTAGAAATTTTACCTTTCTTTCTCAAGATGCAGAGAGGAAGTCATCGTGAATAGTCCACACATACAGTATGACACCTTCTCATCATTCTTTCTTCAACCTCCAAGAAATATGCACTTAGATAACTTCAAAAAATCTATTAAGTAACATATAATAGAAAATCCAAGTGGGGAGGCCACATGTGCAAACATTCAGAAAACAGTCATATACATATAACAAACATAAATTATCAACTGTTTCAAAGGTTTTTCATTGATATTTACTTGCTATTCCCTCATTATGTTTTGTTTACTACTATCAATAACTGGTGGACACAAAAATGAAGAAAAAAGAGCTAACTTCTGGGCCTCACTTACCTCTTCTATAATAGGAATAAGCTGCCTTGAAGGTGACAGGGATTACTAAGAAAGAAACTGTTTAAAAAAAAAAAAAAGGAAAAGTAAAGAAAAGAAATTCTTGGATGAATTCATGGGGAACACTGGTATTTAAGGGACCTTCATAGTTTAACATCTCTTAATTTACCTTTACAAGAACACAGATCATGGTTCCTAAATTATTCTGACTCAAGAGTGCACACTAGTGCCTCAATGCCTATTGAATCAAGCCCGAACTTCTCTTACTAGTACATAAATTTGTCAACAACATATGTTTATGCAACCTTATTTCATCAAATTATCCAACTCAGCTTTTCCACTATCATAAGTACCTGTCTTCACATGTGCTTAGTTCATTCTCACTTTCCCTGATCTTCACGTAGGAGTAACTTCTTTCTCCTCTCTACCTCTTCCAAATCTACACTGTATTCAAACCCATTTCTTCCCCATAGAACTTTCCTTGATAACTCTTTCAGTATATCCCTTTTAACTCTCTCACATAGTTTACCCTAGGTCACAAGGAATTGTTCATTGTGACCTAATACATTAACTTATGTGTTTTTTTTCTCATCAACAAAATTGAGAACTGTGGTTATATATTTTCCTCCACTTATACCTTCCTCTTTAGTCAATAACCTCTCATGAACATAGATGGATTCAATAAATACATGTTGATTTATCCATTTGATGAACATCATACAAATACTTTGTATGCCAACTTATTATGACTAGAGAAATCAGTAGCAAATGTCAAAATGAAGCTATGAATGGTTAAATTTTATCCTATTTTTAGATTTGATCTTGAATATTGAAGATATGAATAAGAATAATGAGAAATTATATTTCTAAATGGGCATGTATGTAATGAATACTTTAACAACTGAACAATCTCTTGATCTGTGGAAGCAGTACAGGTCAGGAGAAATGACTGCCTAGGTTTACATCCTGGCTCAACCATCAACCAGATTTGTTAGTTTGGGCAAGTTACATTATCTGTTTCCTGGTGAAATGGAAATAATAATAAAACCAACAATATAGAGTTGTGATGTGATTTAAATAAAAAAAACATAAATGTGGCATTTCATGCCTGGCACACATTAAATATCCAATAAATAAATGAATGGTCTATATCCTGATCATAGTGATGATTACAAACCTGTATACATTTTTCAAAACTCATCAAATAGTACATTTGATATTTACTGTATGTAAACACTGTAATAAACCTGAATCTTAAAATAATAATATCTTAAAATGAATAAATGAAAGCTAGGCTGCCAGAATCACAACCAAAATTATATTACAGATCTAATCTGTTGAAGACACCACTTCATATGAAGCTGAACATGAAACATTAGGTGCTACTACTGACACCGGTTTAACTGCCACATTACTGGAATATAATAAATCCTCATCTTTCCCTGCTTCTTTGCATCACTAGCGCTCAATTCAAAGCCTTATAGATGCAACTGACTGGCTGCACTAGATCACATGAATGCCTTAACTACAAAGGGCCGTGGGAAGTAGAGTATCTTGTCATGCTGATCTCTGTAGTAGAAAGCTAGCCAGAACTCATATGAAGGAGAATTCCCAAACATAGAAAACAAACAAAAAAAAAAATACTTCACTGCAACACTGAGAAATTTTTCAAATTAATAAGAAAAGGCAAATACATCAATACAACATTGGAAAGAGTATAGAAAGTGGCACTCTCTCTCTCCCCCCCACCAAAAATAAGCATTTGAAAATATTTAATCTCACTATTAATCAATGTAAATTGAAATTACAACATTTTCAAAATAAATTTGGAAGTCATTTTTCAATATATCCAGATTTAGAAAAAGTCTGAGGAAATGTGTACTTTAATAGGAATACACACTGCTATTATACTATTCTAGAGAGCATTTGGCAATACTGAGTAAAAGCTTCAAAAATGTTCATGCTCTTTGACCAATCAATTTCACTTCTACGAATTCAACTTAATAAAGTAATTTAAGATATACACAAAGACAGATATTTAGATGTTGGCTCTAACAGCAAAACTTTGGGAAAATTATCAAAGTCCAGCTATAAGCAATTGATTATATAATTTATATGATTTCTTCATTCTCTAATATTAATTACATAAAGTTATAAACAATTTTAATGGTATGGAAATATGATCACTTCACAAAGAAAAATAAAATTTATTAAACATTTATGTACAACTGATGAAGTACCTTCATTTACATGGAAAAATACTACAACTATACATGTAAAATTTTGAGAGGTGATATTATAAGTGATTTTGAGTTTCGGCCATCTATTTTTCTGAAAATTATTTAACAAATGTGTCTTTCACAACGAGAAAAATAATAAACTTGTTTTTTGAAGTTAAACATTGTCCTCAGGCTAACAAGAGTCATAACTAGTTTCTCTTAACTAATCATTATGTATCCATCTCTCTGGATTTATCCAAGCCTATTTTGAAGCTAGTTCCACATTCTCCACCAAAATTGCCTCTTTTAATACCAAATTCTGTATTTTAACTACCAGCTGCAAATTACATTTTTTATTTATGTTAAAATTTACTCTTTTAAACTTCCAAATAAGCTTGCACAAGAAAGGAATTAACATTTATTGAACACCTACTATGTGCCAGGAACTATTTAAATCCCATTCACATATGTTAGTTCATTTGCATTTAAGTCTGATTCCAATTATACATAACTTTCAAAATTTGACAGGCATCAATCATATTTCATTTTAGCCTGCATATTGCCAGACAGATGAGAGCAAATATTTTTAGATTATCCTCAAATGGCAGCACTCACATTCCCTTGATTCACTTCAGGTGCCCTTTTCTGGACCTTCCTTAGCTATTCCTCTGGTTGTGACATCCAAAATTCCACACATTGTTCTCCTGACTCCAATACCATTTATGATAATTCCCAGAAATGACCAGCATTTTGAGAAACATATTGCTTTCATGTGGAAGAATCTACCCTTAGAAATCCCTCAAATAAACTCTAGTTCATGGAAATACAAAGATTAATAATATTTTTCATTATTATTTTTAAATATAAATTAAACCTACTTGTTGAATATCTGAGGACCTGTTAATGATGTAATAATAAATGTTTCCACAGCAATATGTCGGTTTCTATTTTTTATAAGGTTTCTACCTTTTAGGAGATGATCTTTTTCATTCTTTCTCTGTGCCTTGTTGAGACAAGAAAGCTATGATTCTATCCCAAATTGATCTGGAAGCCCCAAGCAATATAATTATCATTAAGTAATACTTTTGTTTCTAGGGTCAGGAAGAATCTCAAGGATTGGAAAATAGAGACCAAATCTGTTTGTTTATTTCGGCAAGGTGGGTATTAAGAGATTCTGGCTAAAAGAGACCAGCGACCAGAAGTTACGAATCAGTCTCTCTCTCTGCCTTGCTCACTAGCTAGAAAACAACAAAATGATTAGAACAATTGACACAAAAGCTCTTTCAAAACGTGATTGGGCAAAGAAAGGCAGTGAGTCACAGCATGACTTTGGTAACCCCATGGAACAGGTCTCTCTACAAAATCAACCTAAAAAACTCTGGTTCCTATTCTTTAGGTGTTAACGAGTTTTTAAAAATTGATAACAACACATGGTTTTATATCTCAGTTTTAAAACTTTATTACTGCAAAAAAACATGGGTACTGGTCCATAGAGCCAAACCCAAAAAGAAGTCCAAATGGAGCTAATTAAAATTATAAGGTACAACAAGAGGAAATCAAGCGAAAGTTCTAAAACAAATCAAACACTCTATAAAGCCATACATGAATGCCAGTATCTGTAAGCAGGACTATCATATACCTATAGACCAGTCATGTTGAGGCTTTTACTATAAAACTCATAGAATCTAATTGAATCTCAAGGCTTTAAGGAATTAGAATTCATCTAGCCAAAACTCTACCATATTTATAAGATTCTTCTTCAATATAACCATTAAGGGGCCACCAGCCTATGCTTAAACTTGCCCTGTGACAGAGAGCTTGTTAATTCCTTAAAGCAGCCTAATTCAGCTTCAGGAAGCTCAAATCACTGGAAAGTTCTGCTGTTACTACACTGAAATCTGCTACTCTGATCTTTCTATACCCACCCTATAATAAGAAGGCACATCCAAAGTGTCCCTAAAAAATGTATGCACAGTTTTTCTTAAAATTCCACATATACACACACATACACATATATCTATGAAGTTACATCTACATATACACATATATGGAATTATACAGAGAGAATTTTATATGTATATATGGAACATATATATGCATATATATGAAGATATAGTACATATGTACATGCAGCATGTGTGCATTTTTCAAATGTCCAGAGTATTCATCAGATTCTCAAAAGTGTCTGTGATTCTTAAAACTTAAGAATCACTGTTCTAACGGTAACACAGAATGAATCTAACTGCATAAGAGATATTTGAAAACAATCATAGAGCTGTGAGTCTTCATTTTCAAGCCAACCATATGTAATTTGTTAACCTGTTTCTCATTTCAGTAGATTTTTGATTCACTACATTTCTTCTGTATATTCAATGTCACCTATAAAATAGGGCCCCTAAACTAGGCACAATATTCCAGTATTCTACAGCACAAATAGAGCAAGTTTGTTACTTTTCTACATGCTCTATTTCTATTAATGAAGCCTAAGAATTCAAATGTTTCTATCAATTGGGTGTTTTTTGGTTCTGTGGTGAGACATTGCTATATATATAACTTGGAATAAGGATGCAGGAAAAGGAGGTCATGGACCAGCCTGCATGGCTCTTTAAGTACCTGGCAAGTTGCATGACAAAGGTTAGGAAAGTCTTAAGGAATTGGGTCACTAGGTAACATTATCTGTGGGTAAAAAGACACCTGTAGTATATTTAAAGGCTGCAAGAGATTTTTAGGTACCTGCCTTAATACCATCTATTATCAAAATACTAGGTTATATCTGTCAGTAGACTGTGGCTATACAACACTTCAGGAAAAAAAAAAGAATTCTCTGCTCCCCTCCATTACATAAACTTAATGCTTCCTCATAAGAATCTTTGTTAGAGGACAGAGGAAAGGAGAATTTAATTAGTCTTTCTGGATCTTCTGTATTAATAAGGAGATAAAATGAAATTGAAGAGAGGCACCCAGAAGGGCATACGAACTGATGAGGAAGTGATTCCTTACACTCATCTCCTTGGAACCACCTCCCTCATTAGCTCCCTGCCTTCAAAGTTGCTAAATAATTGGTCCATGCACTAGATTTACATCATACTATAACTTGCTAGTAGGCTAGTATATTTTCAAAATTACAAAACTGTAGTGACACAACACAGATCAATAGTTGCCAAGGGTTAGAGGTGGGGGCAGAGGACACATATGATAGGATAGCATATGAGAGAATGTTCTGTGATGAGGGAACGGTTCTGTATCTTCGGTGTGGTAGTCATAACAGGTATCTATACTTGCGTTAAAACTCATATATGCCAAAAAATAGTCTATTTTACTTTGTTAATTTAAAAAGTTTTTTCTCAGAGGGAGAAAAACATCCTGAACCCCACAACTACAAAAAAATAAGGAAAGAGAGAAAGAAAGAGATAAAGGAACAACTACTCTTAAATTAAACCTTGCGTAACTGGAATCAAACCTGCTCTTCTTGTCCCTGCTCCTTACAACCCTTTCTCATAAACAATTAGATACATGGACTTCATTGAGGCTATCTTTAACCACCCCCCCCAACCCCCGGGCATAAAATGCTGCTTTGTACAGATCTTGGGATTGAATCTTAATTTAATCAAGAACGATACAGTCTATGAGTGGGAAGAATTCTTGTGTCAGAGATATTTTGCTGTGGCCTAATTCAGCCTCTAATGAACACAGCCTCTAATGAGTCAAAACTGAATTTTAAGGTATGATACTGTTACTCCACTAACATTGTAGATACAGCTTCGGGAGCCTAAGATGCTTCATTTGTGACATCACTGCAATACCATCCACCCGTTTGAGCTCCTGCCCCAGAAATGATGCTCTGATTTTCAGACATTTTTTTTTCTGAATGATATAATAGGATATCATATAATATGCAGGCTGATTCATACATTAAGCACGAGGAAATAGGAAAGAGATGGGTTATATGAAATTAAAGGAAAGCAAGCTCTATGAAAAATCTACCAAGTTAACAGTACATAAGCACAGGTTTTTCTTTAAACACAAGTGAGAATTAACAGAGAAGGTAGGAGAAAAGCAGATCCAACAGAAATTTTTTTCGAAGCAACTGTTTGGTCCTAGGAGGTTCCGCCAGCTATCTGTTCAGTGAAGAATCCACAGGCACAGCTCCTTGGTAAAGGAGTAAGAACTGAAACTTCATTCCTATAGTAACACTAACTTCTGCATTTTCCTTTTCCTTGTAAAACCATACATGAGAACTGCTAATAAGTTTCACATTTCTTGGCTTGATAAGAGAAAAATCTTAAGATGTGCATAACTTGGCAATATTTTTCAAGTTTGGAAGCTTGATGGAGTTTTCAGAGTATTCCTACAGGATGTGTCCTTTTTATTCATTAAAAAAAAAAAGAAGAAGAAGAAGAAGATAGTGAAGAAAGCCACATAGGTTCTAAAACTCATGAAAATTTTTAAAAAAGAAAATAATGCTCTTTTTAATCTTAAAGAACCTGAGGGCTGTATACATCTATATAATGAATTAATTGTCATATGGACTCCTTCACGACATTTAATCATATCATACCTGGTGATCCAACTTTCCTTGTCACTTCTAGGTAGTATAATAATATTTATAATAAGAATGGCTAATTACATTGTTTTTCATGTGATAAATATGTATTAATATCTACCTTAAACCACACCAGAAATTATTCTAGACATTGGGGAAGGGCGGCGGAATAGATGACTAAAATAAAGATTTTGTCTTCAAAAAGTTCAGTCTGGATGGGGAGGCAGTGTAGTCAGGAAGATGCCCATATCAAAATACAGTGAAGCAAATACAACCATGAAACTTCCAGTAACAAGTGTTTCACAGAAGCTGATTGACCCTATTAGGTCTTAAAAGTTCTCATCACAAGCAAATAAAAAATTTCTAACTCCGTGAGATAATGAATGTTAATTAAACTTATTGTGTAATCATTTTCCAATAGGTATATATGTCAAATCATTATGTGTATACCTTAAGTTGATACAATGTTATATGTTAGTTGTATCTCAATGAAACTGGACAAAAATAAAACAAACAAACAAACAAAACTCTATCACAAAGCAAAGGCTGAAAGGAAGGAGGAAACCTTTCCAAAGACCCACAACTAAGTTTGTATCAACAAAGCAAGAGTTGACCAGTTGGACAACATGAAACCTTCAGCAGAGATGAGCATGTGCAATGAGAAGGTTAAATGAGAACCAGTTTACAGTTTAGTCAAGTACCTTCATATTAAGACAGTATGATGGCATCTACTATAAAAACACTGCATGAACTAAAACAGTGATCAAACTCAAAATTGATTACATGTAAATATAAGTGAAATAAGCTCAAAATTAAATGGGCTTCTTACAGACTCTAAGCAATTGTCATGGATTTTTGTTCCCTATGGCATTTGAGCTATGTGGAATATTGATTTTAAAGGAACAGACATTTCTGAATCTGTTTGAAAACATCTCATTGACAAAAAAAAAAAAAGACACAGTAATTATCGCTTAAATATTTGTATTTTTACAGTACTTGTATATCAACATTTCTGTGTTCCTCATTTTTTCTTTGAATGTGATTATTGTTTTAACATCAGATGTTTCTACCTTCACTAGCCTAGAAAGTAGAAAAGTATCAATAGATTTATGTCAAATTCACCTGTGAATTTGAAGAAAATGAATTTGTAGTGTGTTAAAAGAGGACAGCACAGTCACAAACTATGGGGTTTGAAATTAGAGGGCTATGATTAGATGACAAAAAATTAAAGTAAATATGTTAGAAATGATAAGAGCTATATATAATAAAATTTCATAATAAAACAAAAGTCCTAATCATTACTCTAAATTGGAATTAATTAATAAATAACAAACAGCATGTAGGGAGTGCTAAAATATTCTGACAGTTCTCATTAACTAATGAAAGCGGGTTTAACATAAAGGACTTCATTTTGGTGAGACTCATTCCTAGGGAACTACTCATATTTAGGCTTAGGAGAAGCTTTAAATATCTTATTCCAAAAAAGGAAAAAATGCTATGAGTTGGAGATTCAATTATCTAATTATTATTAAATTTGCTAGAAAGAATTAGTACCACTCTTCTCCTATAATGATGAAGATAAAATGGCAAAAGCTGGAAGTAATTTCAGGATTTTTATTATGTTATCTATTCAACAATCTCTGGCATATCTCTGCTCATAAATTAATATCTTGCTTAAGAGTGCCATCTCTCCTCACAGGGTGAATGCTACCTTAAGTGGAATGCTATATTAAGTAGCTATAAATCAGAGTTATAAAAAAATCTGACTATTTTACTCTTATTATGTACCATCACTGAACAGTTCTAATGTCTAATTTGTTTTAATATTAACATTATTTTGATAAAATTATACACCTATCTATACTATAATGTATAAAAATTCTATTTCTATATTTGCTTCCTTGGTTATAAAATAACTTCAGAGTGCTGTTTAATATATCCATGCCAGTACTACTTCGATCATTTGTCTAAAGCTATTGAAACTGAAGGATTTTTTTTTTTATTGGCAGCCATTTAAATTATTCTTGTTTTATGCACAGCTTGCACAGTGGGATAAAGCTGTTCACTTAGTGACAGCCTACCAAAGAAAATTATATAAAGTGTATCGTTTCGCCAGTCCCTTGTGCTCGCAGAGAGGAAAGATATCCCAACTTCAACTTCCAATCAAAGTTTCCATCACGTGATGTTATGATTGGCAGAGCTGATATTTTTTTAGAAACTGTCAATGACATCATTATAAACAAAAAAAAAAATACTCCATTAGAATAAAATAATAATAACTAGCAAACTGATTTAAGATTATCAGGCAGTTTGTTCAATTTTATTAAAATAGTCATTGAACTATTAATAATTTGCTCTGATGGTGAAACAATTTGAGACTTGTCAAAGAAACTGAACAATACTGATAAGTCTATAAATTAGACCTGCCACACGATATAATCATGCAGGATATATATCTGTAAAGTTAGTTGACTGTCTGTAAGCATTAAAACATGATGCAGCAAATGGTAAATTTACTTTCACATGTTTAAAATAATAATGATATTTGCAGGTTGATAAGACTAAAAAAGTATAGCCATGTGATTCAGTTTCACTCATTAAATCCTTCCCTTTTTTTATCTAGGCTAACTTGACAAGTAAAAATGCTCTTATTCTGTTTTGTTTTGTTTTGTTTGTTTTGTTTTACTTTGGCTATCTCAGAGTAAATTCAGTATCTCTTTACAATCTGACTTAGGTGTGTTTTCTCTAGGCTCAAAGAGTTCTTTGTGCTTGACTGCATTGCACACTTCCCCACCCCCTGACTATTCTGCTTTATTTACCTCCCTTGACCCAGGCTGTACCTTCCTTGAGAGCAGGAATTAGCAAGTCCTCCTTTTTAAAAAAAAACAAAACAAAACAAAACAGAGGAAAGCACAAATGCAGTTTCCCTCTACCACAAATTATTCATCGAGTTTCCACATCTGGGGAAATCACAGGGGTCAGCACATCCAGAGTGCAATGCGTGAGCCTTGCCATGGGAAAACCACCCTCAGTGATCATGGTATTCCCCTGCTAGGTCAGTGTAGCAAGTCTTTCTTAACTTGTATCCCCCTGCCGTATGACAGTGCCTGGAATATAGTATTTGCTCAATAAACACTTAGCAAGTGAATAAAACAGACAACTCAAGGGGAAATAAAACGTAACATAATGTGAATTAATATTAACAGCTTGTCTTTGTCTTTATTCTTTCTCTCTACTTATTCATTGTCTCACCTCCTCCTCTTGCCCCTCCTTTTTTCTTCTCTCTCTCAAAATTCTATGTATAATCACTATTACTAATAAAGTAAAGAATATCTTGACCCATACCCTGCACATAGCCTGCAGTATAGAATATTCTCAATAAGGTTTTTTGAATAAAGGAAAAAAAAAGGAGCTAATGGGTAAGGAGAAAGGAAACATAATAGTCAAAAAATATTCAAAGATGCTATATTTTTAAGGTGTATCACAATATAAAAAAGTGTTTACCTTGCCCTTTCTTCCTTTGCCTTTGATGCAATTTATTATCAAGTCGAGACAAACCAACTGCATTTTCACAAGGCAACCATGATTATTTATTATTGGTTGATGTGTAACAATGTTGGTATTCAAACATTGTTATTAACATAAACAAAAATGTGTTTGGATATTATATTTATTTTGGCTTTTTAAAATAATGTTCTTATTATAATTTTCTAAAGATTAAACATGATTTAAATGAAAGAAATAGAGGTCACATCAAGAAAAATCAGCTCTAGTGTTCCAGATTGTAGCCCATTTCTCTGACTAAGAAAGAATGCTCTTTGTCTATCAGAGTCTCAGTTTGTAGGAAATCAATTACACCAAATGATACGCAAAACCCTGGGGGTATAAGAAAAGTCAAACCCACACCCACTCATCCTCTTTAGGTGAGGAAAAAATAAACAGCATGTGGAATCTGGATTATGGGTTCAGTTTAATTCAATCGATGTCTGAATATTTGTTTAATTCAATCAATGTCTGAATATTTGTTTCCTGGATGTTTGTTAAATATTTGCCTGGGGGAATCAGGTTAATTAATGCATAAAAGTAGTCTGACTTCAGAGTAACTTTCCATATAATTAGGAAAGAGGGAAAGCTGGAAATGTTGGTTCTTTATGGAAGTCAATTTCTCTTCTGTGCTGACTAAATAATAGGAAAGACACGATTTTTAGTGCAAAGATTTTTTTTTCTTTTGAGAAAAGAGGATAGTAAGTGATGTTTTCTGTGTGTTGTTACAATTAATTTTTCTAGGCCAAGGAGATATTAGTATATGTCCATGATTGTATTAGATGTACCTTTTTAAAATCAACTTTTGCCATTGAAATTATCATCTATTTTCATTTAAAAATTTATGTAATTGTAATGAAATAGAGATTTGAAATAGGTGACTTTATGTTTTTATATCCTTTTTAAGAGAATTGAATCTATACATGAGAAATACTTCACTTGGGAAGTCCAGTTAAATATTTTCACTGACTTGTGTCAACTGAGGGGTATTTTTAAATTGTTATGATTGAATGGTGTGTAAGATAGGCAACATATCTTTTATCTTCTCTATATACAAGAACTTTGAAGTTTATCCAAACCACTACTCTCTTTAAAGCTCTAGATAATGCACAAGCAGGACCAGAGCACACAGAGTGGGTGATTGCCTAGTCCGCAAGACTAGACCAGGAACTTGTTCCTGCCTCACACATAAAATATCTCCCTTGTCCCTATGTGCCATCATGCTTGAAATTCTCTCTGTAGAGATTTATTCATTTGTGTTAAATATTATCTCTGATTAAAAATGCAAATAAATGGAATAAAATTTTAACCTACTAACTCATAAAAATCATAAATCACAAGACTGGAAGCAACCCTTGAAATTATCTATTCCCACCTCTGTTTTATAGAGGATCTGTGGCTGATAATCCTGGGTAAGCTAATAAAAAATGGCAGCCAGCAAGAACAGGGTACCTGTAGAGAAGGCCATGGGTATTAAAGACAGACATCATCTTACTAGTGCTGGTCTACTCAGTTGCGCTGCCACATTTCTTGACATGTATCAAACAGATGGATTTTTTTTATTAAGTTTATTGGGGTAACATTAGTTAATACAATTATATAATTTCAGGTGTACATTATAATTTGACATCTGTATATTCTATTGTGTGTTTACCACCTAAAGTCCAGTTTCCTTCAGCTACCATATATTTGATCCCCTTTACCCACTTCACCCTCCCCCTACTCCCTTATATTTGACCCCCTTTAACCATCTACCTACCCCCTTTTCCCCAACCTCCTACCCTCTGGTAACCACTAGTCTATAATCCATGTCCATGAGTCTCTCAAACTGATGGATTTTAAAGACAAACAGAGCCACTGCCTTCTGACTATAGAACTCGGGCAAAAATTTTTTTCATTTTTTCAACTTTATTTGCTTATTATAAATAGAAGAAAAATAAGACCTGCCTTTAATGGTTGTTTTAAATAGAAAATGAAGTAAGATTTTATAACAAGTGTTAATTTATTTTTTTAAGTATTACCCTCAAACCATCTAAAGTATTTGATGCCACACTTTACATAAGGAGGTTCACTTGTGCTAAAGTCAAATCTTTCAACAACCATCTCACTGGCAACTTACCATAGCATTTTCAAGGGCGTTGAAATACTACTCAATTTTATATCAGTCTGGGTTTTTTAAAGGAGCTAAGTGTACATGATTACTTATAACTACTAGTATGAATATTCCATGAGGGCAGAGGTTTCAGTTTTGTTCTTAATTAATATGAAACATCTAAACAGTGCCCAGTACATATGGGAGCACACAAATGGTCATTGAATTAAAGAATGAATACCATCTCATTTCTCTATAAAATTGGAAGAAACTTCACAAGGAAGGAAAAGGACATTATGACTACCAATAAGTTTTATGTAGACACAAAAGTTGTAATGATGAAGAAAACAGAGAGGAAAAGAAAGTAAATGACATCAGCCAATATTTTTTGTACACGGACTTGTGCCACGTGTTTTATGGACATTGCTTTTAACCTTCATAACATTCTCTGGGATAGATTTTATTACTCCTATTCTAAGGTAGGAACACTGAAGCTTAGAGATATTAGTGACTTGCTTAGTGAGACAATACTGTCTCTTGTAAGTAAAATTTAAACCTAGGATTGTTTGACTAGAAAATCTACATTCTTTTTACTGCACCATGTTCCCTCAAAGTCTCAAAATTAAAAAAAAAAAATTGGTGGGAAGCCGAAATGCAGCAGTGAAATAGGGGAGTAGGGATAGAAGACAGTTTTACTCAAAAGGAACATAAATGCTTCCATTTTAGAAATTAAATGAAAGTATTTCACCATAAGGTAATAGACTAATCAGGGGAATCATGTCATAAATTTTATAAATGTCTAACTACTATGCTATACACCTGCAACTAATATAAAATAATATTAAATGTCAACTGTAATTGATAAATAAATAACAAAAAACAGTTCTGAGGAAAAAAAAAGTTTCAGAAATACAGGAGTGAAGATTCATGTTTTGTTTAAATTTAATTGGTTTTAATTTAATTTTATTTTTATTGAGATAAATTATATCATTCTAGATACAATGTATTTAAGTTTATTGAGTTCACACACATTAATATCATAACAAGCAGATAAAACCTTCACTAGCAAAAGCTGATCTGCTTTTCTATTAGAATTTTCAGATGACTTTAAGTATTCATCTCAATGGTTAAAATTAATTTCAATAGCTTCTGTATTAACTCCATGGTTTCAATTTCTAGAAAAGTGCACCTGGTAAGTCAGTGAGTGAATGAATAATGAGATGCATTAGGAGAATAGAGGAGAAATTGCATATTGCAGTCCCTGATGAGGCTTGTGGTTGCGAAAGAAATGTTGGGTGGGTTCATCCAGGCTGCACTGAGTGCTGTGGGATCAGAGTTTACCTCAACAAGTTAGAGAAAGTCACACTACACCCTGGGGAGGAATAAGCTAAACCGAACTGAATTAAAGTTTATTAGATCGATCAGACAGCATGCTAATAAGCAATCTGCTTTGCAAGTCACATTATCTACCCTGATTGAAAGAGGCACGGCTGACACCTACAAATGAGTTTTAAACCTTTGACGTATGGACACAGAACATGTGCAAATCCAAACCAAACCAACTTAATCAAGCTAACTTTTAAGTCAGGTTAATGTTAACCAGACCAGGTACACAGTACCCAATGTAATAAAAGTAAGCCAGTATGTATGTATACTGTTAACAAAAAAGAAAAATACGTTGTCATATATATCAACAAATTTTGATTTAACAATCATCACCAGATCAAGTTGTAAGGGAGGACTGAAATTTTAAGTGCTTCCTCTGCATCTATTGAGATAATTGTATGTTTTTGTCCTTTATTCTGATAATGGATTTTGTTATCTTAAACCAACCTTGTATTTAATATAATTATTGATGTGATTAAATTTACATCTGCTATTTTGTTATTAGTTTTTTATTTATGTCATGTGTATTATAATTTTTCTATTGATTTTTAACTTTATATTTCAATTGTTTTTTTAGCGGTTGCTCTGCGAATTACAGTATGCATCTTACCTTCACAATCTGCTTCATGTTAATATTGTTTTAATTCCAGTAAAATGTAAAGACTTTCTCCAATAACATTCCTTTGTGTTATTATGCTCATATATATTTCACCTATGCATATTATAAAACAAACTGTATGGTGTTATATTATTGATTTTAAAATCTTATATTTTTTAAAGAAAAATATATATATATATTTATACAGTCTTTTACCAACACAATGCTTTTCATTTCTTTCTGTAGAATCAAGTTATCATCTAGTGTTATTTCCCTTCATCCTATGTATTTCCTTTATTAGGCACGCCTAACAATAAATTCTCTTAATCTTCACTTAGGATTGTCTTAATCTCCCCTTCATGTATAAAGGATTGTTTTGCTGAATATAATATTCAAAATAACAGCTATTTTTTATGTCTTTCTGCACTTTGAATATGGCATTCCATTGCATTCTAACCTCCACTGTGTCTAAAGAGAAGTCACTTATTAAACATTTCATAGTTTTTCTGTATGTGTTGAGGATTTTAGACTTGCTGCTTTCAAAAGTTTGACAATGATATGTCTAGACATACACCTATCTATTTGCGTTTATCCTAACTGAAATTCATTGAGATTCTTGGATCTATAGATTAATGTGTTTCATTAAATTTAAGAATTTTTCACGCATTATTTCTTCATATATTTTTTCTACTTCTTTTTCTCTATTCTCTTCTTCTGAGACTTCTACTACACATTTATTGGTACATTTAATAACATCCATGTTTCTAAGGTTCTGTTTATTTTTCCTCAATTTTTCTCTCTCTGTTCTTCAGATTGGTTAATTATTTTTGCTCTATCTTCAAAGTCACTAATTTTTTTCCCATTTCAAATCTGCCATTTAGCTTATTTAGTAAATTTTGTATTTTGGTTATTGTACCTTCCAACTGTAGAATTTCTGTTTTGTTCTATTTTATGGCTTCTAGTTTTTATTGGTATTCCATATTTATTGAGTCCATCACCATATTTCCCTTGAATTCTTTAAATATAATCACATAGTTGCATTAACTCTGTTTGTAATAGCTGCTTGGACATCTTTTTTTGCTAAATCCAACATCTGTGCTCACTCAGAGTTCATTTTTATTGGTTTTCTTATTTTTTTCTAAATAAAGGGAAAATAGGAAGTATTTTTTTTATTTCTATGCATTTTTCATAAATTTTCCCCTAAATAATTTAAATAATGTCTAGAAACTCTGATCCACTGAGGGTTGTCAATGTTTTGTTTTGTTTTGTTTTTCTTTTTAATGACTTACTTGGGCTTACTCTGTGAAATCTTTCTTCCCCCTTCAGTGTGGAAACTGATATATCTGCTCATTTTTTCTTTTTAGCCTGGTTTCCCAAGAGTCATCATGACTGCATAACAGTCAACCAATGATTGATCAATGAATATGTTCAAACACCTTGAGCAAATAAGGCTTCCACTCTCTGCTGCTGTGTGTGGGTCTTTCAAGTCTTCCTGCTTTTACTTTTTACAAAGCTCTCTGGTGTCTTTTCTGCTTATGCACTCCTGGTCTGCTCCTCGTCAACCAGCATGGTTTGGTGAGCTTATCTAGCCCTTGAGTTGCTATCACATTTCCAGAGTCTTGCTATTAAGTATTTTTCTTGTCAGCTAGTCTGCTTCTTGCCCTAAACAGGACTATAACCTTGGCTTAAGAGAATCATAGGCTTTCTCCATTTATTTTCTTCTGAGTTTGCTATTTTTATTAGCAATACCACTGAGCTTGGACTTTTTACCCTCCACTCTATATTAAGCCGCCCCTCTCTGGCAATGAAACCAGTTTTTTTCACAGCTAGCCCTGCTCTGGCTTTATTACTGTGATAAGCAGGCTGAGAAATAGTGAAGAAGGAGGGCAGAGAAGGAAACAGCTCATCAAGAACACCACAAACTTCACTGTTCTTACCTAACATTCAGCAGGTTTTTATGAATAAACATTTCTCAATTTGTTGTTTTCTTTGGTTGATTTCTCGAGGTTGTTTTTGATAACTTTATCCAATTTAAAAGTTGGATTTTTTTAATTGGGGGAAGAACACAACATGAGTTCTACCCTCTCAACAGATTTTTAAGTGTAAAATAACTGTAGGTGATGATGTTGTACAGAAGATCTCTAGAACTTATTCTCTTGAATAACTGAAACTTTATACCCATTAATTAGCAACTCCTCATTTCCCCTTTCCCCCATTTTTAGTCCCTAGCAACTACCACTGTAACCTTTGCTTATATAAATTTGACTCTTTTAGATGCCTCATTTAAGTGGAATTGTACAGTATTTGTCTTTCTGTGACTGGCTTATTTTACTTAGCATAACATCCTCCGGGTTCATCCATGTTGTCATATAAAGCAAGAGTTTCCTCTTTTTAAAGCTGAATAATATTCCACCGTATGCACATACCACATTCCTTAAATCATCCTTCAATGAATATTTAGACTGTTTTCACATTTTTACTATTGCAAATAGTGTTGCAATGAACATGGGAGTGCTCATATCTCTTTGAGATCCTGATTTCAATTCTTTTAGATAAGTACTCAGAAGTAGAATTGCTGAGTTATGTGGTAGCTTACTTTTAATTTTTTAAGGAGCCTCCATACTTTTTTTGGTACCAACGGCACCATTTTGCTTATTCTTACAAATATTGTGCTGGGATTTCAATTTCTCCATGCTCTTGCCAATACTCATCTCTTGTTTTTTACATAGTAACCATTCTAACAGGTATAAGGTGATACCTCGTTGTGGTTTTACTCTTACATATAAAAAACGCTAAATACTTCACCAAAAAACTGTTAGAGTCAATAAATAAATTTAGTTGCAGGATACAAAATCAACGTACAAAAATAAATTGCACTTCCATACACTAACAATAAATTATCTGAAAAATAAATTTGGAAAATAATGTAATTTATAACAGCATCAAAGAAGAGTAAAATACTTAGAAATAAACTTAACAAAGGAGGTGAAAGACTTTTACACTGAAAACTACAAAACACTGATAACAGAAATTAAAGCAGATACAAATATATGGAAAGATACCCATATCATGGATCGGAAGACAATATTGTTAAAAAGTCCATACTACCCTAGCAATCTACAGATTCAATGCAATCCATATCGAAATCACAACAGTATTTACAAAAATAGAAAAAAACATTCTAAATTTTATAGGAAACCATAAAGGACCCCAAATGACCAAATCAATCTTAAGAAAGAACAAAGCTGGAGGCATCACAGTTCCTGATTTCAAAATATGTAGCAGTGTCCCCTTATCCATGGGGCATATATTCCAAGACTCCCGGTGAACTCCTAAAACCACAGATAATACTGAACCCTATATACACTTTGTTTTTCTTACACATGCATACCTATAAAATGTAATGTGCATCATTGTACTGTACTCACCCTTCTTCTGTTTGTGATGATATAAGATGATACAATGCCTGTGTAAGAGGATGAAGTGAGGTGAATGATATAGGCTGTGACATAGCATTAGACTACTATAAGTGTTACTTGCACACAAACACTGTAATAACCTGACAGTTGATTTGATAACCAAGAGAGCTATTAAGTTACTAATGGACAGGAGGCATATACAGTGTGGATATGCTGGACAAAGAATGATTCATGTCCCCAAGGGGATAAAACAGGTCAGAACAAGATTTCATTATGCTTCTCTGAACAATGTGCAATTTGAAACTAATAAATAGTGATTTTCGGACTGCGATTGACTGCAGGTAACTGAAACTAAAGAAAGTGAAATCATGGATAAGTTTGAACTACTGTATTACAAAGCTGTAGTAATTATATCAGTATGGTACTGACATAAAAACAGACATATAGATCAATGGAACAGAATAGAGAGCCCAGAAATAAGTTCACACATATAAGGTCACTGTTTGACAAGGGCATCAAGAATACACGGTGGGGAAAGGACTCTCTCTTCAACAGATAGTACTGGGAAAACTGGATATTTACATGCAAAAGAATGAAACTGGACTGCAATCTTATACCATATACAAAAGTTAACTAAAAATGGATTGAAGACTTTAAACACATGACCTGAAACTGTAAAACTCCTAGAAGAAAACATAGGAGAAAAGTATCATGACGTTGGTCTTGGCAATGATTTCAGGGATACAATATGAAAAGCACATGCAATAAAAGTAAAAAAAGCAGGTGGGGCTACATTGATCTCAAAATCTTCTGCACATCAAAGAAGACAGAGTGAAAAGGCAACCTATGAAATGGGAGAAAATATTTGCAAACGTATGCCTACAAGAGCTAAATTTCCAATATTTATAAGGAATGCTTACAATCCAATAACAAAATAAAAAGTGTATAGTTAGTTTTGAAAGAAAAGGATTTTCCCACTTTCTTCACTCTGCCATAACTGAAAGTCCTACCTCAACCTACCTTTCTTTTATTTCTTCTATAATGTTCCCTGGTTTATTTGCTTAAATCTTCTGAGAATGTTCAATTATTTTCAAGTTTTTTCTTCACTATCTTTAGCTATTGATGTTTTTTCTTCTCAGAATGTATTTTCTTTTTTCATTTTTATATGTTATTTGTATATATTTTTCCTTCCTTTTAATCTACTTAATATTTAGAAATAATTTGTTTTAGACTATTATTTCAGATACAGGAATATAATGCAGTTATTTCTTTTAAATCTTTATCAGAACTTCATGTGTTCTTGTCATCTTTTTGAAAAGATATTTATAGCTCTCTTATTAGAAAAAAATGACAAGCTAAAAGGGGCATTTGAAGGGATTTAGTGAAGGGACCATTTACAAAGTTTTAAGACAGTAGTTCTCAGGTATGGGTGATGAGTTTTCCCCTAGGAGATATTTGGCAATGTCTGAAGACATTTTTGGTTTTCACAACTTGGGAAGTGCTACTGGCATCTAGTAGGTAAAAGCAAAGGGTGGTACTAAACATCTTACACTACACGGAACAGCCCTTACAACAAAGAATTAGCTAACCAAAATGTCAGTATGTCAAGGTTGAGAAACTATGGTTTTAAAAATACAGCAAAAGATGATGAATCTCTCAGAGAATCACAAATGCAAGAAGGAGTTACCACCCTTAAGACCAAAAGGCCAAGGTGAATGAACTGTACCCAGATCCTTGTTAGAGCTGCAGTGTGGAGAGGCGCCATGAGACAGGAACTGACTCAGGTTTTATAGGGCTTAAGTTTATATAATTTGAGATACTCTCTTTAAGAAAAAATAATGTAAAGTTAAAAATATAAAATTAAGCATGAAGCTATTTTACAATTTAAAAATCACAACATTTTTAAATCTAACCAATAGCACAAGCATGATAAAATCCAGAAAAATAGCTAGATATTTTATTAATTAACATTCAGCTTTAGAATACCTTTTCTCCAAACTTTTGAGTATAATTGACATTAGTTTTAAGTGTACATAATGATTCATATTTGTATATATTATGAAATTATCACCACAATAAGTCTAGTTAACTGTCACCATATATGGTTAATTTTTTTTCTTGTGATGAAAGCTTTTAAGATCTACTCTCTTAGCAACTTTCAAATATGTAATACAATGTTATTAACTACAGCCGTCATGCTATATGTGGTAGCCTTGTGACATTTATTTTATACCTGGAAGTTTGTACATTTTGACTCCCTTCACCCATCTCATCCACCCCATACCAATCTGTTCTCTTTATGTATGAGCTAAATTTTTTGTTTTATTTTGCTTTGTTTCATTCCACATATAAGTGAGAACATATGGTATTTGTTTTCTCTATCTGATCTGACATTTTTGGTTGCATATTCTCCATTGCTTCTTATTAATAATTTTTTGTTTTGTATTCATATTTGGGAGACCCTCCATCAAGTTTCTGTCATATATAATTTATAAGATTTCAAGGCAATACAAGTTTTCTTGTGTAATGACTAATATTAAATACTGTGTGAATTGACAATAGTAATCAATCAGTTTGTCTTAACTGTCCTCATTATAATGTCTTATTTTGAGTTATATATTATCTTCATCAATGTCAGTATTTCATGTCAAAGCGCCAGCAAATTTATGTCTTTCTCGTATGTGTCTGTATGATTCATTCACCTTTAATTGAATTATCAAACAATTCAAAAGCCTATTTATTCTTTCTATTTACCATGTATCTCTTCTTCTTAATGAATTACAGCTTTTAGTATGATTTTTAAAATTTAGGTCTATTTCTCAATATCAGAATAGTTTCTAATGATTTAATCATTCAGCTTGCTTCAAATTTCATTAATTGTTTAATTTAAATTGTCTCAGTTTTTAATAAATATATTAGAGATGAGAGAATATACCTCAGTTATCTCCTAATCAGAAGCTTCAAATTTCTCACTTGTATTATTAAAATATTCTGAAATGTCTCTTCAAATATATTTTTTAATGCCAGAATATTTTTTTCTTTGAACAAAAACATATGACATGTTTTTAACAAAAACATGTGATTACGTCATTGGAGCTCCTCTCTTGGCCTTGGAATGAGCCTCTATATGTGAGTGGCTCTGAAGCTTAGGCTTCATTGGAAATCCTTCTCCAAATGCAGTTACTGCCAAATCTTGACCCAGCAATGAAGAATTCAGGAAAATAAATACCTTAACATCTCTCTACTGTCGGTGACTCCCATTGGCTAAACCCAACCAGAAGAATAGATTCAGAGGAACAAACAGAGAATAAAAAGCCCAGCTAATTGTGTTTGAATAATTAACATCTTCTAAAACTTCTACTTTACAGCATTTATACCTTAATTTGGGCTTTTATGCTTGTGTTCATAGAGAAAAAAAAAAGACAAAATAAAGAACATAATTGACATTTCTCAATAGAAATCACTTTCTCAAGAAGCACCTGCTAACCTCAGTATGCCTGTGGATACTTTACAATCTGGGTTTGGAAAAGCATAGTCATCCCATAATAATTCACATATCATAATCATTTTGAAAGCTTCAACACATGTCTTCTAATGGTGTCACTCTATATAATGAGATATGTAAATTAGAATGTTATAGAGTGCCTTAATTGCATTATATCATTCAGAGTTGTAAATGTTCAGCTAGTTACAGCCCAGGTAGGGCAATCAGAAAAAGAAAAGAAAAAAAAGAAATATGCTTCTGCAGTGTGACCCAAAAGTGAAAGAGACTTACATTGTTAATAGGCATATTAATATGCTCCTCAGACATCTGTAGTAACAGTGGGTTAACAGGGATGGCCTCAAGAGATGTATCAGCATTTCCTTATAAATGCTTTATGAACCCTGGCTTTGGTATTTTGGGGTCCCGAGGCACTATTTCATAGATTGTTTTAAAGCTTATTATAAACCCCAAGGAATAAGAAAAAAAAAACTTAAATCAAATATAGCTCGTCAGGTAAAGAGTATGGTAGGGCATAGTATATCTGCTAAAGAGCGAATGTGTTCCCTTTTATATACTTTTCACGTAACTAAAGAATTTCCATAAAGTTATTTTCAAGCTCTTAATTCTGTCATAATTTGGCAAGATATGAAAATGGAACCTGGGAAACTTTTTCCATCTCAAAGTATGGTAGCTTCTTTCAAGTATCATCAACTTCTAAGCAAACAAGAAACCTCTAATAGGTCATTCTAAAAGAATACAGTTTTATGGCAATCCATTTGCATGCCTCTGTCTCCACTGTGCATTATTCTATGCCTGTGAGATCAGATCCAAGAGCAGCAGACTATTGAAATAAAGAATAATATCCTAGATAGATCTATTCTTCATTTAAAAACATCCACCATTCTCTCCACCATCTACCCCCACCCCCTCTACCATCGAGTCTCATCACAACCACACCATTACTATTCCTTGTTTACTAAGAAACTGCTGTGCTAAGGCATGCTTTTTCAGAATCTGAAGCAATTTGCCTTTCAAACCACACAGATATATTTAATCATATTGAGATTTTTAAAATTCAAGACAAAAAAATTGCAATTTTCCTTAAGATAATGCAACTGTACCATTTGATCCCTTGAAAAATCCATCCATTTTATTCACTTATCTAATAAGAAGTAACACTTGAGTGTTTCATCGCTATCTCGCATCGCATGCATTCCTAATTATCTGATTAATTCTCCAAAACATGATACCTGAACTGAGTCCATATTTCTGTTAGTAGAATTACTTTCACATTTATGAACTCTGTTAATTTCTTATTTGTTCTTTCCTCCCTCTTATTCATTATCTATTGCAAATTAATCCTCCAAATTACATTAGATTTTCTCACTAAATATTTCCCATATTCTATTCCTTTCCCTCTCATTCTCTTCCAACACCAATGCTCTTGACATTTCATGCTTACTTTATTGCATGAGCTTTATGAATCACTTCCACTCAATTTATTTTACAAATCACTTCCAAATTAGTAAAACAAAATAATATGCCAATATACAATTTTGTCATGTCATTCCTCTGCTGAAAGTATTTTATAGATAAGTGATAACTAAAATAATAGTTTATATCCCTCAGTTTAGAAAAACTTTCAGTATACCAAAATCTATCTCATGTCAGAATTATCTTATCTTCCTCAACTCTCCCAGGGCTGGTGTGAGCAATTTACCAGAGGTAGGTCAGTACAATGAAGAGTGTAATCAAACAGAGTCCAACAGCAGAAATCAAAGACACCAAAATTTAGAGTTTGAGCCAATGGGGATCACCTGCAAGTGAATCAGAATCAAAGGGCAAGAGGAGTTCCTAAGAAATTCTCTTAAACGTAGAAACACCCCTTTTGGCCATTGAAAGACCTTCCTGGCTTTATTAAAGAGACAACCACAGGCTCAAAATGATGTCATTTATGCTGAAACCCATGATATCAAACCCAGATTTAATAACTCACCTAACTGCTGTTTCAACCTCTCCTAGAAATATATTAATAAACTAGTTTGTAATTCTCTGATCAACATCAATAAGGTAATCTGTCGTGTTGGCCCTCTCCATCCCTTTCTCAATAGAAAGAAAAAGCAATCTGCATGATAAAAACCCTAGCCTGTTCCCTCCCCTCCTCCCACGCAAAAAAAAACACAATATATGTTCTAGTCTAAAAATAATCCTTTCATTTCTTTTGTTAATAGCTCCCTTGCCCCACCTTCTTCCTAGAAAAAAACTTCCATTTTGTACAACCCCCTGGATTGTCCTTCTAGTTGCTAAATGGGATGCTGTCCAATTCATGACTGGTTTGGTATCTCCAATTAGATCTTCAAATTTACTCAATTGAATTTTTTTTTTTTAACTTAGAAGACCAGAGCCAAAAAGATAACCTTCAAATCTTCATTTTCATGTGCTACCCAATATAAGCTTCCCACTAGAGCACTAGTGGTTCTCAGATTTTAGTGCCCATCAAAACTGCCTCTATGGCTTGTTAAAAACAAATGACTAGGCTCTATCCCAAGAGCTTTTGGTTCAGTAGGTCTGGGGCCAGAAAATTTACATTTCTAGGTGAGGCCAATGAAGCTGGTCTGGGGACCACACTTTGAGAATCAGTGCCCTAGATAAACACATTCTCATTGTTGTCTTTAAAATATAAATACACATTTCCAGCTCCTACAAACTGGCTGGAATGGCCACTCCACCTCAACCAATATACAATCTACTCAGACTTCATTCTCACATGACTCTCCCTTCCCCTGACACATACCTTTTTTTGTCTGCACCAATAAAGATTTGGTTTTGCTTTGTGAGAGACGGATAGAAAGAGAGACTTCTTTGGAAATAGATTTGAATTCCAATCCTGCCTCCAATCGTGTGATTTTTATTAAATTATTTAAGTTCTTGAGCTCTCTTTTCTCATTTGTAAAACAATGATTTTTACAAATGAGAAATTTGTGCAGGGTGCGATTATTTTGTGTAAAGCTACTACTTTTTATTTGTTTTTTCATCTCTAATAGTTTCCAGTTTTGATTTCTTCACATCATTCCCCTACCACTTAGAGCCTTTTCCTTGACTTCTCCATTCTGGGAGCCAAAGTGGCCACCACACATTTGTTTTAGGGAATCTTAATAATCCTAATCATAAAATTTCCAAAGTGAAAAGACATTGGTCATTAAATGTAACCCCTTCATTTGGGCTCATTGTCAGAAATGACATATTTGGTAGATGATAGATCAGGTTAAATTCATTTTTCCTGATTCTGCCTTCTCAGGTAAAAGCTTTTTATTGAGATCAAAAGATTTTTGACATGGTGTGAATGGCTTAGGTAGTAGAAGAAGGAAGTAATTTAGTTAAGAGGGTCAGAAAAAAACAGACAACACATAGGAATTCTTATTCAAAAATATCAATTCCTTCATATTTTAGTCCATTACTATACCTTAATTTTTCTGAGTCTTAAAAAGTCAGTGAAAAAGCTAATCTCAAAAGGTTACATACTGAATGATTCCACTTATAGAACATTTTTGAAATGATGAAATTATAGGGATAAGGAAGAGATTAGTGGTTGCCAAAAGTTAGGGGAAGAGTTAGGGTGGGGATGTCCCAGATTGCTACTAAAAGGTAGCCGGTAGGAACCTTATGATGATGTAACTGTCCTGTATCTTGACTGTGGTTCCACAAATCTGCACATGTGGTAATTTAGTATAGAACTAAACACACACACACACACACACACACACACACACACACATTCCTATAAAAGTCGAGAAATCTAAATAAGGTCAGTGAATTATATCAATGTAAATTGCCCAAGTATAATGTTATGCTATAGTTATGCAAGATGTTATCATTGGGGGAAACTGAATGAACCAGATGTAGGATGTCTTAATATTATATTTTAAAATTACATGTGAATTTATAAATGAACTCAAAATAAGAAGTTTTGTTTGTTTTTGTTTGTTTGTTTGTTTGTTTGTTTCACACTATGTCACTGACATAGAAGGGTGCAATTATTTGTTGGTTTCAGCCTGATTTCCAAACACCTTATTTGATGTCCAGTTTAAAAACAAAATCCTTTAGGAATAGTATCAAGATATTTCTGGAGTATAGCCAGAACTCCTGGCGGGGGGGACAGTTACAACAATATAAAGAAATATATCTGCTATATCAGTTTTGCTGAGTTCTGGCCTAAATATAAATGTTAAATTTGGGAAATAATAAAATTCTTGAACAGTGCCAGGGTTTCACTGTCTTAGTCCCTACTAGGTAGGACTGATATATGTTTCATATAATCATTCAACAAATATTTATTGAGCACCTACTATATAACAGAACCACTGATTTCTCCTTTTACTTTACACTTAGGGTCAAACATTTTAGAAATGGAGTAATTTTTAAGGCCCTCTAATCCAAATCTTTTAATTTATAAAACTCAAAGCAGACATCTAAAGAGGTTAAGTTCCTTACCCAAGGCACAGCAAGTTATTCAAACAAACTGTGTATACTTTACCATTTATTGTTTTATTTATTTATTTAGGTATTACAAAATGTCTTTCTTGTCTCACTGTGTCTACTCTTTAATACACATAGACCTGAGCCCGGTTTCGTGGCTCATTGTCCACCCTTAAAATATAATTTTTTCAAAGCCTGTATTTGTCAAAATTATCACAGATTCTAGTTAATCCACAAGTCTTGTTCTTAATTGTGATGTATTGTGCTTATAACAAAACTGCTTCTTTTCCTGTTTTCCTCATTATCCCAGCAAGAGAGAGTGAGAGCTAGAGAGAAAGAGAAGCCTAAGAATACAAACCCAGTGGAGCCAGAGAAAGTACTAAACCAGAAGTTGTCCAAGGTTATAGCTGGAAAAGTGTTTTCTCATATCTGATTCCTACTCAGTCAAGAGATGGCAACAAAAGTATTTGTTATTAAAGCTTAATTAATCATAAATGATTTGCACTTTCAAAGGAAACTCCTGAAGACAAATTAAAACAAAAAACAAGTGTGTACTTGACACAGTAATTAGATTTTCCAGCTTATGGGAAGGCTCATGCCCAACTCATGCCTTAAGCTTATTCCGGGTAATATAGAGGATATGTAAGGAGCCTGTTCTGGCTAGCTATTGTACAATATCAGTCTACTTACAACCATTTTAATATGTTTATGATTCCGAGCATCAGGAAGGCTGGCAGGGCACAGCAGGGATGGTTTATCATTGCTGCATAATGTCTGGGTCCTCAGCTGGGGTTGCTCAAGTATTGTAGGTGGATGGATAGCTCAACTAGGGTGATATGTTGGGAGCTCAGATATTCTTTACTTGGCATCTGCTGTGGTTGTAATGTTTTAAGATAGTTTCTTCATTCACATGTCTGACACCTAAGCTGGGATCACTGAAGCAACTGAGGGCTAGCCTACATCACTCTTTCAACACACATCCTTCGTGTATGACCAACATGGCGCTTCCTACAACATGGCCAGTATAGTTACGTCAAACATTTCTGAGTAGCAACAACTCATCTATCCCACACTCACGATGCTTCTATAAACACAAACCTTTCTTTAGTCCATGTTTTATATGATATTATATCTCTGACTTCTTATTAACATTATATTAAACCTCACTTTGCATTGAACCCTAAAACCAACTCTGATACAAAGAACTCTTAAAACTCAACAATGAGAAAATAAACAAAAATGAAAAATGGGCCAAAGGCCTAAACAGACACCTCATCAAAGAAGACATACATATGGCAAATAAGCATATGAAAAGATGTTTCACAGGATGTGTCAGCAGGGAAAGGCAAATTAAAACAATAATTAGATACTACTACACACCTGTTAGAATGACCAAAATCTGGAACACCAAGAACAAAAATGCTGAAGAGAATGTGGAGCAACAGGGACTCTCATTCATTTCTGGTGGGAATGTAACATGGTATAACCACATTGGAAGATATTTTAGCAGTTTCTTACAAAACTAAATATGTTCTTACCATACTATACAGTAATAGCACACTTTGGTATGTACCCAAAAGGGTTGAATACTTACGTTCACACAAAAAACTTCACACGAATGTTTGTAACAGTTTTATTCATAAGCGCCAAAACTTGAAAGCACCAAGATGTCTTTCAGTAGGTAAACAGAGTAATAATAAACTGTGGTACATCCAGACACTAGAATATTATTTAGCACTGAAAAGAAATGCTCTATTAAGCCATGAAAGACATAAATAAAACTTAAATGCATATTGCTAAGTAAAAAAGCCAATCTGAAAGGCTAAATATTATATGATCACAACTATATGACATTCTGGAAAAGGCAGAACTATGGGAACAGTAAAAAGATTAATGGTTGCTAAGGGTTTGGGGGGACAGGAAGGAATGAACAGGTCAAACACAGAGGATTTTTCAGGCAGTTAAAATACTCTGTGTGACACCATAATGATGGGTATATGCCATTACATATTTGCTTAAGCCATAGAATGTACAACACCAAGAGTGAGCCATAACGTAAACTATAAACTTTGGGTAGTTATAATGTGTCAATATAGGTTCATCAATTGTTACGAATGTTCACTGTGGTTAGGGAATCTAATAATAGGAGTTTATGAATGTGTGGAGGGAGAGAGGATATGGAAAATCTCTGTACCCTCCTGATAATTTTGCTTTAAACCTAAAACTGCTCTAAGAAAATAAAGAATTTTTTAAAGGTTCTGACAAATATATTGTAACATTATAGTAAACCTTTAATCAAAATTAGGCAGCACCCTGTGACAGGTTCAGGATACCCCAACTGAGAACTTCAAGAACAGTTATTACTTTTAAATTAGTAATCAGAGAGTTTCAGTGGTTCAATTCCTAAACATATAATCTGAGCTGGATGAGTAAAGGCAAAATTTATTTTCTGTTCAGAAAAAAATGCTGGATTGAGTCATGTTTGCAAATAAGAATGTAAGAAATACTGTTTTCCCTGGAGTAGACTAGAGCAGCCTGCCCAGAAGTCTGAGGATGTCACTGGCACCAATCTTTTTGTCAAAGGACTTCCACCCTCGTGCTGAGCTCTGGAATGCTGTCAGTTTAGCTCAGTGCCAGTGTTATCCCCTACAGAAAGCACATGAGGTCTCAGAGTTTTCATCTTCCTTTTAAAAATTGACTTATCCAAAAAGAAAAAAAAATAAAAAGTATATTTGTTTCATGTGCTTTCCCTTTAGACCCCCAATTAGAGACAACTAGATTATTTAACAATGTAATCCATGCTCATGTGATAGTGCACTCCACAAATTTACTGTTTCCATAGCAAGACAACCATTTGCTTTGGAGCAATCCTCTAGAATATCTGTCTCCTCTCAAAGGAATAATTTTTCTAGCAGAATTGTCAGGCTCCACAGCAGGTCTCTGGGAGCAATATAGAAATAAATGACTTTTCATGATGGTCAGATTATATCATGATCAATAACAACCTAAAATTTAGAATTCAGAAATCTAGCATTAAATTTTCCATTATATGCAACTGAATATTTTTTGTATTAATTCATTCTGGAGTCAGTATAGTGTATTAAGAGCAATGGCTACCAAGGCATAAATTCTGGCTCTAATTTGCTTGCTGTGAGACTTTGGGCAAGTAACTTAACCTCTCAGTGCTTCAGTTTCCTCATCATAAAATGGGGAGTATAGTAATACCCTCTTAACGAGATTATTTTGACAATTAAATGAGTTAACACATGTAAAGGATACATAGTAAGCACTCCATCCACAGTTGTAAATAAGTATTCATTCATAAGTAAGTGGCTTGTTCCCAAAAGGTTTAAACAAGCCAGCTGAATGAATAAATAAATAATATTACATATTTACTTCATATTTATGATGTTATCTACTTAGGAAGAATAAAGAAAGGAAGTCGCTGCTGGACAAGGAAAAAAAACAGTGTTACTCACCATAACTACTAATTACTATCACCTCAAATCAGGTTTTTGAAATAGCTCAATTCTGAGATTTGACAGCTATCAATGAAGAAGAACAAACTCACCAGCTAGAAAAACACAATAGATGTCTGTTTAGTTCTCTAGATTTCCCACTAGGTGGTATTTGTTAAAATATCTGGGGCTATGTCTTTCTTTCCATTTTAATTTCCAGATTTAACATATTGTCTGGCACATACTAGATGCTCAATTCATTTTGAAATGGATTAATGGTAAGAGTCTTGAGTAGCAGAGTATATTGTGCAAAACAATAAATTTATATTTATCTCAATAATTCCACCTATGAGGAGATTTGCAACATAGTTATTCTATACATCAAATTGTGTTAAAGTGTGAAATGTTCTAGGCTAACTCAAAACAATGGAGATGTCAAACCCATGTCAAGTTTATGTGTTTAATATTGTTCCTAATTTCTTACTTAAAAATTGAACATCTTGAAACTCTATACCTTGTAAGTATTTCATATACACACACAAACATTACAAGCATTTTTAAGTAACATCTAATAACTTACTTGTATAGGAAATAAAATTATTCACCCAGATTTTTTTTATTTCCTAATGATGTAAATAAACATTCTCTCACCATGTACCAGTAACACAGTGTACATACTTCTACCCTAGCACTTCTCACTATGTAGCATATCTATGATTTTTATGAATGCTCCCTTAGAGCAAGCATCTGTACTTTCATTTTTATATCACCCATGCTATCTGGTATGTAGAAGAAAATTAATAACTATTTATTTAATTAATTAATACCTTATATTCTATGTGAATTTCTTTCTTAGGCATATTTGATCCCATAAAGTCATCTTTATCTAAGCTGTCATCTTCAGATAAAAATGATAGCAACTCTTGGTATTTTGTATTAGTAGTTACCCACTGCCCTCAGGGTGAGTTAATACTCCTTGTAAGGAGTACTTAATACTCCTGTGTGATCCAGTTCCTGCTTGTGTCTCCAGACCCATATACTGTCATTCTCCACTTCACAAAGTCACTTCAGCTCTAAGTGAGTTGCTTTTCATGAATTAGCTAAACAGGAATTTTTCAGAAGGATCAAGAAAAAACTTCAAGATGATAGCTAATTTATTATTCAAAAGAATAATTCTAAGTCAAAATTCTCTGTCTAGCTGGAATCGATATGAAAGAACACAGGTAACAGGGCTTCAAGGATAGCTCTTATCTCTGATTTTTTATTGTTAAGTTCTAAATGTGATATTATCTTGTTCCTGAATTATAATTTATTTTAATTAGAGATTGATTCTTTCTTTAGTAAATATTTATGACTTTTAAATAGATACATGGGCAGCTACAAATACACGATTTTTAACAATAGGCATTACATTTGTTTTTATCATGTTTTTTATAAAATATAACTATATAAATAAAATGCAAATGAAATATAAAGTATATAATTTTCAATGACATATTTTCAGCTTTGTAAGCACACTTGAATGCTTTATACACCTCCAGCAATGGTGATTTATACTAACTTATTGTTTTAAAGGATAAAATCATTACTTTTGCTAATTTATTGTGTTGTCTAATTCTTTGAAAAACAAATGCTTATTTTTAATATGTGCTATATTGCTATATGCTTCAACATTTAAATACTCTTCTCTTACATAAGTGATCATAATTTAAATATACATTTTTTTTCTTAGAGCATTTATGTTTTTTCTTTTCTTTCAAAAAGATTGAGCATTTATATTACCCCATTTGAATGATATAAGAATGGTATAAAGTGGACATTTCTTGATTGATAAATAAAATAGCTTTGGCATAATAATGACTTTTCTCCCTAACAGTCTGCATCCCTGGGTTTCTTCTTAAATTAACAGAAACTTCAAAAGGAAAATCACAACATGCAAAAATAAAAAAGAGGTCACATTCCACAAACATCTGTCTATAGAAGAATTCATAGCCTTCAAGAAGACCATGCAATCTGATGCTTTGACCTGCGACCAGGACACCTAGAAGTGCCTTTAAAATCAGAACACATCTTTATATTGTGGTGCTGGGTTACCTTTTGCACAAGATTTGTCAGCAGTAAGATATATGACAAATCTCAGACTGAACTTAGCATTTGAAGCTGAGAGTTGACACAGAGTATCCTGAATGAGTCTCTTCTAAAAAAAAAAAAAAAAAAAAGGTCATATCAGGACCAAGTGTTATCAACAAGTAATTTATGATGAGAGAAAAGAATACCAAGACCATTAACATTTTTGTCTTCTTGATACATGTAAGTTATAAAGATCAAGTATTTTTCCGAATCTATTATTGAGCAAACTTGCATTCTTTGCAGCGTATATATTTTTATCTTAAATTTAGTTCCTATTTAAATGAACAAATGTTCTCCTTTTTATAAAGTTTTTAAGTATGTTACAAATTTGAACTATTCATATACTATTTATTCTTCTACAGTAGCATAAAAATCAAAGAAAACTAAGTTAGTGATTCACGTGGGAGAAAATGGAACTTTTGATCATAGGTTGACTCACATGTGTGGTAGCTGATTTATTCTTCTTTGCTCCTCTCTTCTCACTAATGAAAACTAATTATCAGGCATTCCTTAAGACTCACAGCCAAAGGCTGTTGAATCAATCTTAATAGATGATTTTCTTTGTACTCTGTACTCTATGCATTCTTCAAGAAAAACATAAAATGTTAGAAAATAATAAGTGACAAATATGTTTTCAATTAAAAAACGTATAAACAATCAGAAATAAAATATAGCTTGTTGCATGATTATAAAACTACTAAAGCTAGGATACTCACAATTTCTAAGGCATAAATTGCAGTGATAGAAAATACTCTAAACCCACAAGATTAAAATGAGGGTAGATACTCTTAGTAAATTTGATTTGAAGGTGAGAAAAAAACATTTTTTTTTTAGTTTGCAAAACTAATACAGGAGAACATGGTCCCTGGAAAAATAATATCAATGAAGAATATATATAATAAAATAGGAAATGTTTCTTCACTTCCCATTCTACTCTCCTCTCTATAAGTAACCAAATGTGTGATTTACAACATTCCAGAAAGTTGCCTATGCATTTACATTTATGCATAAAGCATTATATGTAACATGTGTATTGGATAATTACTTACAAATACATACACTGAGATCATATTGTACATGCTACAAAACTATAAATATTATTCTTAACATTATATCCTAGACGTTTACCATAGCCAGATTCATATATCTTACCTCATATTTTTTACCAATTATGTTATATTCTATATTTGAATAGATCATAGTTTATTTAACGATACCCCTAAAAGACATTTTAGCTGTTTTCAGCCTTCACTTTTATGAACACTGTGACACTAAGCATTCATGTGTCTATATCCTTTTGCTGAAGGAGAATTTCTCCATGAGAGACACTTAATTGTACAAACTATTATCATAGCCAAATTGTCTTCCAAAAATGCTTTCTCAATTTGTATGCCCATCAACAATTTTAAGATAAGGCTCATTTCTCCCTACCCTCATCAACAAAGGATATTGCAATGCACTTAATTTTTATTAACTTGTGGTTTAAAAAATGGCCTCTGATTATTGCTTGTTATAAATTATGGCAAAAAAAGAGTTATATTAAAAGGTTAATTCAGAAAGTCCAAAACCCTTAGTGTTTCCTCAGGAGTTTCCAAAAGAGAGAACAAAGAATACAGAGGAAAATTTTATCAAAGATATATCTGAGGATATTTTCCCAAAACTGAATGGTGTTCTAGAGCTATAAGGCCCACTGAATACATAGCACAGCATAATAAATTAAGAAAGATTATAAAATTTCATAATAGTAAAGTTAAAAATAAGATTCAAAGGCTTTCTAGAGAGGAGAGAAAGAGGCCAAATACCAAAAAAGACCTTAAAAAGGTGATTAGTCAGAATAACATTAAGCTTCTCAATAGCAGCACTAGATGCCAAAGAAAGTAAGACAATGTCTTCAAGATCCAGAGGAAAAAAAATGTTTTCAATCTAGAATTCTATAACTAGCCAAACTATCAAACAAGTGTTAGGATAAAATAAAGATATTGTCAAATACAGTCACAGAAAATTTGCCTCCATGGATCCTTTCTTAGAATGTTACTGAAGGATGTGCCACAGCATAGGAGATTAAAACCAAGAGAGATAAAAGCATAAGATCAAGGAACCAGAAAATGACACAGAAGACCATTAAGGGGAGCCCCAGGATGAAAGCTGTGCCCCAGGCCAAGCAGCATTTTGTCTAGACCAGAATAGAAAGTCAGGGAATGAGGGTCTCCATTGGTGTGGAGTGAGGGGATGTAATTATTAGAGAGTTTGGAACTATATTGAAGAATTGCGAAAAATTACAAACAGGATGAAAAAATCTGGTTTCTTGAGAAATGTAAGTCAGAAAACTTACTAAAATGAGTAGAGTGACAGATAACATAGAAAAACAAGCAAACAAAAGATGAAATAAAATAGAAAGATAAAATTTGCATAAGAAATTAATTATACTTTAATTTTAACTTTGTAAAAGTCATAATGTGCTATTGACTGGACTAAAATTATGATATAGTTACAGTGAAAGAATAAGGGAAATGGAAATAAAAAGAGCAAAAGGAAGTAGAAATGGTTTGGAAGAGAGCAAATTTATCACCTATCATAATGGGAAGTTAATAAATAAATGTCCAAAATTGAGAAATAGAAGTATAATCAAATGTTTTTAAAAACTGCTTAAAATGGTTGCCTCTGGGGACAGAGACTGATGGCTTCGAAAGACTGCTGAATGCATAAGCCTTTTAATACTATTTGATTTCTTTTAATCTTTAACTAAAAGTTATATTTAATTTATATATTGAAATATTGTAAAAAAAAAAAAAATTAAGAGTGTATCTTGTAGCAATGGTGGGCAAGGTTCTTGAAGTTTCTACATTGCCCAGTACAGATCATAAAATGGAATACCAAGCTTTAGTATGTAGAGTTCCTAATAATTACTCTTTATCCATAGCTTCTGTTGCCACCACTCTAACACTCAAATCTAAAACCTGAGCATCAAATTAGACTCCTCTCCTTCTCTTTATCCCTCGAAGTCCATTTCTCAATTTCCATGCTTCCTTTAAGACATCTTTTGGATGCATTCTCCTTTCCTGTGTGCCCACTGTCATTGCCTTAATTTAAATACTCATCTTTTCTGTAGATGTCTATAATATCGCCCTAGGCAGTCTTTCTATTTCTGAAATCAACTTCTCACCCTCACTCTATCCTCTATATGTTGCCAAAATAATCTTCATAAAAACTTAATCGGATGATTTTATTTCCTAGTTAAAGTTTCATTAATTGCTCCCTATTGCCTATTGGTCAAAATATAATAAATTTCTTTGAATGGCTTTGCAGAATCCAGGTTCTAAATATCAATCTAACTTCATCTGCCAATATTCTCCCTTGAATTTTATATGCCAGCATTTCCAAAAAATAAAACCCAACTGTTTCACATTTTATACTTTTAATCTTCCATTCTCTTTTTATCTTAGAAATAAGGTTCTTCTTTTTCTGCAAAAGAGATGTTCCCAGCATTCTTGGATACTCCATCCAAACATATGACTTACAGATTCCTGTTTAGATTAAACATATGGTGCTATAAGTATTTGTTTTCATGTATGTCTTTCTTATTAGACTGTAAAATACTTGAGGACAGTGACTACGGATTTTCTTCTTTGTATTCCCAGCATTCCTGCATTCACACACAGAGAATTTGCTGTTAAGATTGGTCAACTAAGTAAATCCAGAAGAAGCTCTTCACATTGAACAGCATTACAAACCACCAAGTATAACTGTAAAATTAATAAGAGGGGAAAGTGGATGAAAATGAAATACATTTGTATTCTTAGAGCCTAATAATATCGCAATAATAGAAGTAATATTAATAACACTCACTTGGGCTTATCATGTGCCAGGGTAGTTTTCTCTCATTTACAGATGAAAAAAATAAACGCATAGATAAGATAGGCAAATTGTTCAAGGCAGTACAGCTAGTAGTTGGCAATGCTCAACAAATATAGGTGTTCAGTTGGTTCCCAATGATTGCTACTTTTATTTTAGTGCTCACAGAGTGTCAGGAATCTATCTTGTACAAGACATAACACACTGGGTTCTTGAGTTGTAGAATAATGACTATCTTGTATTTACTCAGCTCCCTTGTTTATATCCAAATATTTGGAACTATTCCCCAGCATTCTCTTGAAAGTTTCTAGGCTACCATTCCACTGGAGTCTGCTTCTTCCTTTTATTTTTTCTAAAACATATAGCTTTAAACTAGGTGATGAACCTAATTTCTGAAGGTCTCCTGTTATCAGCACAAAATAGGTTAATTCTTCCCTTAAAAACTTCAAATAAAAAAGAACAAGGGGAGTAGGATGTGTACACCAAGTATTGTATACACCTATGGAAAATAAAAAGCTCTAAGAAGAGGTTTGTCCTGTTGTCAACATGTCCTATTTCCACATGTGTCCAGACCCTAGAATTTCAATGGGAGTTCAATGTCCTCGAGATGATATAAAACTGGGCACTGTCTATCAGTTATATGCTTTTGTTTTATTTATTTGACCTAACCTGTTTTAAACAGATGAACTTTGAACCTGCAAAGAAATGTTTTCTTTTAATTACCAAACAAATGTTTTGCTTGCCTTTGGTTAGGTATGCCATTATTTATCTCCCAATTAGTGTCAGAACAATTTAATATCTGTATATGTAATAATATATGTCTACTGCCTCAAGTATTTCCTTCACTTATGTACATCTTTAGAACTTAAGTCATTATTTATAAATCCACAAAGAAAGTGTTAAGCAACAGAGCTCACCATTGTCAAAAACTCTCATATTTGTACCAACTCAAAGACATCTTATTCCTTGGAAAAAAATCAATGGAAGTTATTCACATATGTTAAAAAATCATTTCAAAAAACTACTTTTTCTATAAATAAATACATTTTCTATAAGTAAGCCAAATGTACATAATGTAATTTAGATACACTTGGCATTCTAAAAACACTTGGGAGATTATTCACTAAATCATTCACTAAATGCTATAATATTCTGTCACTGTATCATAATATTTTATATGCAAAATATGCCCTTCCTAAAGTGGGCCTAAAAACAGTCATTTCTGAGACATTTATCTGGAATTTAAATGTGTTAATGCACTATGGGATAAAACACTTGGGTGCCTAAGGGTTTTCAGTAGGTCCCAGAAATTTATCAATAGATAATTTTTTATTCCTTTTAATGGCACATTCAAAGTAGTTAGTGTCTCAATATTAAAGTGCTCGAAATTTTTTTTTTCAGATCTCCATTCCATAATATGTTACCCTTTGTGTAGCTGGAGATAAAATGGGATATTGCCTTTAACAAGCAGGGAAGCAAGACAAATTGGCCTAGAGAAAGAAAGATGGCCCTAGTCAATTTGTGAGACCACTTTCAGCTTTATTATTGTATTATTCTATAAACAGACAAGTATTTACCTTCCTAAGAAGATACAAATGTTAACTGCCTCAAAAATCAATCTAATTAACAAAGCAGACATTATAAACACTGCACGAGTTATGTCACAGTTAATAATAATGTTCTTGTATTCAAAGAAAATTCACATGTTCTGCAGTGATGTAGTGATTTTGAAAGGATATGGACAACTTATTCATACGATCTCATTGCATAACACTCAGCTTCCTTAACATAGACCCCTCCACCCTGGTTGGACTTGCCCTATGCTTTCAAAAGACAAACAGAAAGGAACCACAAATAGCACAGAAAAAAAAAATTGCATAATCACATCAGGAAATTTTGCAGTAAAAAATTTTGATCTCAAAATAATGTAAAGATTAAACATGCAAATTAAAGGCTTAGGACTAAGGTTTCACACTGGAGCCATCACAGGACTAAAGCAGTGAAAAAAAATCATTAATTAAAAAAAAAAAAACCTTGATATCACAATAAACTCCTGGTTTATTAAATAAATTAAAATAATAAAAAGTCTTTGTCATTAAACAGTTTTAGAACCTAGGTATAAGCACTGTAAATATAACAGTCCAAAATTCAACATTCTTTTTTAAATGATCAGAAAAATTAAGAATGTTTGAAATAAGCCAATCATAAAACAAAACTCAACCTCCCCTTTTACCCACACTTGGTATTTTTAAATGCAGTTACAGTAAAATTTTTTCTTGTTAGAAAAGTTTATCATTAGTTATACAAGTAAAAGTCAATGATAGCAGCTTTGTTTACTTTAATTATTTTTTTTGCACAAAAATAAGGTCATATTTCCACTAAATCATTAATACAATAACAAAAGTAAAGCAGTTTAGCAAGTATAAATGTTTGCTTACAGAATAGTCTACCTGTATAATCTCTTCTTATCGCTTTTTAAGGCAAACATGATTAAATCTCCGGGCTGAAGAGTTTGCTAAAATAAAAACAGAAATTACAATGATTTACAAAATTTAAAAAACTACTGAAATCTTACGGCATCCTCCACACTTAGTAAAAACGTCTAGCAAATATAGTTCATTGACTTTTATTAGGGCAATGAGTTTTTTAAAACATTATTTTTAACAAATAATAATAATAAAGAAAAACAATTGAGGTCTCCTGCAGCAAAGTAAGAGGATTCCATGCAGACACTTTATATGGCATCTGAAACTATATGTAGTAAGTTTTGGCATAAAACACACCCATTAGAAATTTAAAGATACTCCAGATAAAACCAATTGGCTATAACTGACACCAGCTATCATGCACTGGTTGTAAACAGTAACGACACCCCCAAAAGAAAAAAACAATAAATCCACTAGAGTCCACACATCAATGTTTACTAAATAGCTTAAGAGAAAATACCTGTGTGCTCCCCTATTGTGATACCTCACTGTTAGAAGCTTAAATTATACATATAGGAAATATCAGTTCAAATAAAGACAGACTATAAGGCAGTATTATCATGGAATCATACACAGGATCCTATCCAGAAATAATTACACGCAGCCTTCTGCAGCATGCACGCCCTGGAAGCCTGCATATGTTGGCTTCTCAGCAGCCTGACAGCAGGCAGTTTCAAAGTGCATGGGGAGTGGAGAGCTCATGTTAATGAGATTCTCCTTCTGCATCTCTCTACCTCATATGTGGCATCTTCTAGCACAGAAAAATCTCTCTTACTAAGACAGAGAAAACAGGAGATTCATATGAGCCTTGAGTTCACTTCTATTTTTTTTCCTTTTCACCATTAATGTTTTGAGATCCGTTTATATTTCTCATTGACACTGGAAGAAATCTCTCTTTGCTTGGCTTCAAGATCAGCATGCTTTGTAATATCTTTTCCCCCACTTCCATTTTTTATTATATTTTAAAGTGGCCACTTCATTATATTTGTACTTTTCCCTTCCAAGCTGAGCCAAGTTTCAAAGAGACATGCCAGAAAAAAATAATAATAAAAGATAAATGAGAACACATCTTACTTCTTTTATCAATTTGATACTAGGCTGAGTTCCATCAATATTACTTCCATTAAGAGGAGAACAATTCCATGAAAGGAATATTTTATTAAAACAGGAAATCATCTTATTACATTGACCAAGGTAAGATTACAATAGAATATATTGGTCAAGAGAAGATCTAGTCTATAATCACCATGGTGTAAACCTGAAACTAATATAATATTGTTTGCTGATGGTAATTGAAAAATTAAAAATATATACATATTTTAAAAAGTATAGATCTAATGTTAAGAAGACCCATGAAAGTAGAAATGGTCCTATTTTTAGGATAGCTTCATTTAAGATTCACTCTGACCTTTATTTGAATGTGTCATATTTAATTTAAACTACATATAAAGTTCTTCACATTCTAATTGAAGTAAACTATTGGTTTTTCTTCTTTTTCTTACTTCTTATCTAAAAGTTTTCCTAGTAGTGAATAAGCAGTCTTTTTTGCATTAAAAAATAAAGCAATAGTAAACTAATTCCTCCAAATTGCTACCACTATTTTACAAAGAACATCTCTGCACATTATTTTGCTGATAATCTCCCAAATTCCTCTTTACTTATTTTCTTCCTCTTAGTTATTGCCACCTTGGACCAATCTAAACAATTCATCTCCTACCTTGGTATTTGCACTCTTCAAATAAGCATACATGGTTTTCTTGTCTCTTCCTCACTCTACTGCTTGTCTTGTTTGGGTAAGCAATACATAATTGGTTCTTTTAATCTTTCTTCAGAAGTCAATTGCTCCAGCCCTTAATCATTTTTGTTGTGGTTCTCTGAAATCTGTCCAATTTGTCAACATCCCTCTGGTGCTGGGAAGTTCAGGACTGCATGCAAGATTCTGGCACTGCCTCAGCAATGCTTTCTACAGGAAAAGATTAGCACCTCTCTTGTTCTGATGATGAGAAGTCCCTGGGCATGCAGCTTTAAAAGCATATAAGTGGGTTTTTGTTGTTGTTGTTGTATTTTTTTTCCTGCTCTAATTTTACACGAAATATTTCTAACTAATTTTTTTATCTCACCTTCATTCCAAACATTAGCATTTTACAAATATTTCTCTTGTACTTATACTCCATATTTCAAATTTGTTAAATTGAGATGTGTATTGGATATATTTGTTTCATCTTTCTCAGCTGGGAAGTGCTGTATTTTCACCATGTGTGCCTGACCTCTCTTTGTGCCACGGTGTGTCTCCTGTCTCACCAAGTTCTCCATTCAGCACCCTCTATGAGTATAATTAATATGATCTTTGCCCATTATAAGGATTATTAATAAAGTTAAATAGAAGCCTTATAACAGCACTCCCACTGAATCACTCCACATAAGTCAGCTTACTGCCAGATAACAGTTCATTTTATGTATGGTCTTTCAACTAATTTTCAACACGTGACGGTGCTTGCGTTCATCTGAATAAGATTTTAAATAAAATTTCATAAACCTGTATCACAGGTTTCACGTTCCTTTCAGTCACTAGTTTTGTAATTTGATCAAAGGGTTGTTAAGTTTGACTGCTGTGGCTCAGTCTTCAATTTTGGAAGCTGCTGTTGTTAGCTGAAGGAAAAAAAAATGATTAAGCGATTCATAGTACTGGGAGATTGATTTCTCTAAGTGAGAGCCATAGGAACATAGACTGTTAAAAATAATAAGCGTTCATTGTGAAATCATATACATTTAATAATATGCTTAGTTTCCATATTTATGGCCCAGTTTCACTAAGTTATCATCAGAATTTATGAATATGTCTCCATAATGCAAGTATTTGTATTCTAGTTACAGAAAGGCAAAAAAATGCTTATTTACAGCTTCTTGTTTATGGTACCTTGCCTTTTCTACATCAGACATTGCTACTTGCAATCTAATGAATGATGCATTTTTCACCCGCACCAACTTCCCTATAATCATCAAATTTCATAACTATTTTATATTATGCTACATTAGAATGCTTATTTTGAATACATGTAAAGGGAAATTAACTCAAGGAAAGACAAGCTCTCGGGTTTTTTTTTTTTTTTTTTTTTTTTTTTTGCTTTTCAGTTAAGTACATACAAGAAATGTAATAAACGAATCAACAGTACATATTTTGATGAAAGCAATGTTAAGCATACAAAACACTGCACATTCCAGGGGGGAAAAAAAACCTTGCATCTTTTCCTAACTCATAACGTCGGAAATGAGATTCCCAATATTGTTAAAGACACACTATAATCATTCACATTGCTCTACAAATCAAAATAATATTTTTAAAAGAACAGCACTGCACCTTCGATGTTAGTTTTCTGTTATTATATGTTTTATAAATGAAATTTTGCTCAGGAAGATCCTCAAATAGATGTGAAAGACCCGAGCCTTTGTTAGTCAAGAAGGTAAACTGGGAAGACACTGGTAGACAGCGTATGTAAGTTGGTCTCTTGATATCATTTGAATTGCAAGATGCAACATTAGATACTCATGCTAGCCGAAAGTAAACTTATGGCATTCTTGTCAAACCCCAGGCCACAATTGCTGTGTGTGTCACGGAGGTGATGTGTTAGTCCCCGGGGAGGTGGTACAAAGGAAAGTGCACATAAAACTTTCACCCCAGAGGAAAAGCAGCCCTGACACCCTAGACAGAGAAAGTTGCCCCTTTGTCCTTTCACCTGGAGGTACCGTGCTGTCCTGGCATGTGACAACAGGTGAAGATTAAAAGCAGGAGAAATATCTGGGACAGGAAAATGTCAAAGTCTTAGAGTCAGCTACAGTTTTAAAAGGAATAACATTTAAAGGGAAGCCACATTACTAGCAACTTCAACTTTAAAGAGAGAAACAGTAATTAGAGACATATTAGTTCTGAATTACAACACTTTCAGCCAAATCTTTCTCTTTGACAATTGTGAATAGGCATTAAAACAGACTTTGTGTAGCACTTATGTTTGTCCTACAAGGTAAAAAGTGGGAGCAAAACTTCTCAATCAAAGTTGTTGCCTTTTCCCACATTCAAAAAACAAATGGTAGTTCTTTTAGTAAAATAATGCTCATAATTTTGAAAAATTCCTCACCAAAGATTAGCTACATCTTTTGAACTCATTTACTGGAGAGTTGACATAGAAGATGGCATAAAGGGAAGAGGACCACAATATCTCCCTCAACCTTATTCAGAGAATGCTGTTGTAATCTCTGATTCTATATATATTCGGGCGTATGTTTTCATACAACATACTTACCTCAAGGCCACCTAGATTTCTCAGTCCAGCTGGCAATTCCCTACTAGGGACCCTTTCACGCCTTCCAAAAATAAATGAGTGGAAGACAATTTTAAAGGCTATTCAGACTGATTTCAAAACCTCTATTCATTACATCAGATTCTGGTACACAAATTCCTCAGCTTCTGAGAGCATAATAATTCCATAGAATTGCTTTTCCTTATTTGCTAATCCAGGACTGTAGCAAATTTGAGATGTCTGACATGTATCAAATATCTTTTATCATATATTTTTCTTTAAAAACTAAAAATCAAATTATCACATTTTTGATACAACCCTTTTCTTATGGTCATAGCATGAAAAAACAGTAATAGTTTAATTCATTATAACATTATTTGCATAAATAACAAATCATTCATCCAATAAGCAGACTTACAGAGCCCAAATATAAACACCAAAAGATGCATTTTAGTAACAAAACATGCACTATTGGGGGGGGGGGGAATTGCAAGACAGACAGAGCAGTACGCCATACATAAAATGTCAAACATGTCAAAACATTCATGAATATCAACATCTCCCACCACACCACGGCCAATTTTAAAGGTAATTTTTTTCTACATCTGCAGTGCAGATTTTACAGCAGCAGCTTTATTTTTCTCAGATACATTAAAAATAAGTCACTGATGTGTCTAATGTTTTTGATGTTTCCACACACGTGGCCCATGCACATTCTGCCGAGCACTACTGAGAGCAGGACAATTACACAGAACATGGATTCTTGGCATCAAATAGATTCATTATGGATTTCTGGAAGCTTGTTTTTAGCTGTATCAATTCAGTATGCAAGGAGGATAATTAAGCAAAAGACCAAGAAAGCAAATGTAGCTATCTACATTCCTCAAAAATGAAAACCCTGTTAGGGTCTCCATAATTCAACTTTTCAGAACTTCATTTCAGAAAGGCACTTTCAGAACATCTCACAAGGCTTCCTTGTCCCTAAGTCACTGACTGTGAATTATTTCCGGATTGCTGCAGACAAGTAAGTTTTATAAAACAAGAAGCATAACACATGCAGAACATACTTATTCTATTCCCAGCCTCAGATAAGAGAAGCTTAAATTAAATGTCAAAGATGAACAAAATCTATTGTATAAGCAAACAGCTGACCTAAATCCACCATATTTTTTTGTCAAGTGTGTATATTCTAATAAATTTTGTAATATAATAAGACTATTTTTGCAAACCTTTGACCACACCAAGTTAGATGCAGATAGTCTTCTGAAGAAATATTACTCGCAGCTTGACACTCCAAGCGAAATATATTTATGCCATTTGGTAGACTTTTGTGAGAGTAGCTTTTAATAAAACGTTAATAACAGTTAAATATTGTAGACCACAAACACTGGAGATGCAGAAAGAAAGAGTAAATGGCTTGTGCACAGTTGGTTTTTACAAAGTGGTCTGCTCAGGGCTATGACTAAAGTGAACTTACTGGTGGGCAATTTGGTTTTTCTGATAGGAAACCTAGAAGCTGGCTAAAAATCAAATGATTAATATAAGGAAACTCAAAGAGCTTGAGGAGGAAAAACATTTTTCTTCTTTACTACCTTTCATGTAATTTTCTCAGTGACAAAAACACATGAAGCAATTATTCCCATTCTTTTCTTGGGCAGTAAGCAAGCAACTCAAAACTCCCTCATGCACATACTTTGAAAAGCAATCTAAGAGAAGTGTTAGTCTCTTTAAAAAGAAAGAAAAGCACTATACTATGATCACTACCCCCATGATGGTGTCATAGGAGTCTGAACACACCTGAAATAACACCCGAAACAACAATCTCAACTTTCAGCAGAAACCTATAGTCAGTTTCTGCAGAAAGACGGAGAAAAGTACAATCTCTCTGGACAAAATAGCACAAAAGCAAGGCAGTGGGAATTGCATGTCCTGTTTCTGAGTTCAAATTCCACTATCCCATCTAATTATAGGCCAAGACATTTAACAACACCTTTGTTCCTCATCGCCTCATATATAAAATGAAATTAATTATTTGAACCTCACAGGTTAGAATTGAGATTACATGAGATGAGATTTAGCCTTGCTACCTATTTACGTAGAGTTACTGTGATAGAGGAACCCCAGAAACCATGGAAGCTGGCCTCATATGCCAACTGCCTCTGCCTTTCACATTGGTCCAAATCTTTCAAATCTACACTCCCCCACCACCACCACCACCATGTGAAGAATACAGCACCCCTTAGGGAACAAGCCTGCTTTCAAAGCCCTTCACCTAGATGGAACAACAGGACATACACATTTTCATGTTAATGGTTTTGTTTCTTTTCATTCCTTTATAATATAATTTGAAATTTCTGTGTTGTCTCCATTAGTCCAAAGCTTTCCACACCTAAAGCCATCCTCTCATTACAAAATTTTCTGTGGCTTCCCCATTCAACTTTCATCTAATACCTGTCCACCCACTCCCCAGCATCCTTTGTGTGTCTATTTATTTGCCCTCATTTATCTCTTTTTTTTCTTCAACCCCATCCACATTATTATTGGTGCCCTGGCGTCAGGGTCTTTTAGTCCTCTTCTTCCAATGTCTTTAGTTCTAGCATTCTGATTAAAGAAATCCTCAAGTTTCCCCCTCTTCTTTTATCTTCTCGGTCCCTGCTGATATGATCATTGACATTATTACCCATTATCTTTATCAATCCCTTCATCCATCACTACCTATTTCCCTCAAAAGCTTTTGCTTCTTTCCTTGTGTTAAGCAATGGCATATAATTGAGAAGTGGCATGTGGTGAGTGGACAATGTGACATTCACTCCCCTCCCTTGAACATCATCACTGTTCACTCTCTTCCCAGGTGCCAAGGGAAAGGAAAAGACAATAGCTTTATGTGCTTGTCCCCTGGCTCTTACTCAGGATACTTAGCAAGAGTCCAACCATGTAACAGGCCAGAGAACAAAGAGATGTGGAACCCATGGGAGTTGGGAGGAGGGAGGAAGGACATGGGGAATAAAAAAGAAAGAGAGAGAGAGAGAGAGAGAGAGAGAGAGAGAGAGAGAGAGAGAGAGAGAGGACTGATCACCAAACCCACATTGCTGAAATTCCTTTATCAGCCTCTGTCAGTACAGGCAGCCATGCTTCTTTACTTCAGATGTCTCTTCCACTGGTCCATCAGCAGTGGCTCTCAAACTTTTTGACTGAGACACACTCATACAGATATTTTATACTGTGGCCCAAGTAAAGTTTTAGCAAGCAATGCTTAGATTTGTATACTTTTGCTACTCTGTGCAAAGCACTCATGGTTTCCATTCTGTTATTCATTCATTTCTTTGAAAGAAAATTCTGATCACAACCCATTAAATTGATTTCACAAACCACTAATGGGTCAAAACCCTCAGTTTGAAAAACACTAGCCCACTTGTAGCCTACTGATGGGGAGTGTTCCCTCTCTCTACCCCATAACCTTTTCAAAAGTCCAATTTAACTTGAGACAGTCAGCACAATCCTCTCCTAGACGCTTCCAGAGGTAGAAAATCTTAGCGGACTCAGTCCCTCCGGAAGTCTCTCTAGTATGCTAGGACAGGCACGGCAGCCCCTAGACCACCTTCTACTCCCCCAGGGAAGTCTCTAAAGGAAACTCGGCACGTATCTGTTACTACAGGTGGCGCATATCCTGGAAATCCTTGTTCTCTAAACACAAGTTTCTATAGAAATACACAGATATAGGAGTGAGAAAGATCAACTTGGGTCTGAGGAAGTGCGGAGCAAAGCGTGAAAACAAATCTCTCCAAGGAGCCTGGTCCCTGCTCGGCGCTCTGTCCAGTCCAGCTGAGCACGACAAACAGAGCCGGGGTAAGCCGAAAAGAGGACAGCCAGCCGCACGCAGTCTGGGTCTCCACGGAGGAAAGAGCGTGCACCGCGCAGAAAGATAGGAGGACCGGCTGCCCCTGAGCCCACAGGGCGCAACACTCCTCGAGCCGCTTGACGAGTGGCTACCTCCGCGCCCAGGCTTAGAGCTCCTAACACGTGTGGCGAGGAGAGGTGACCTGAAAGCAGGGAAAGGTACGCGCAATCGCTCCTCGGAGCTTCGGAGTTGAGCACGTGGCACGCGTGCGGCGTGGGGTGTGGACCCCTCTCTTGGCCCTTCCTGTTGTGCGGAGGCGCCTCTGAATCTCGCCGTAGTGCCACTGCCCCGCCCCTTTGTGTGCCCCCACAACTAGAAAAAGTGTTTTCCCAGAGTGGTGTGTATGGACGCTCCAGTGCCACTCGCATCTTGGGGAGACCCAAGACTGACCGCTGATCGATGAGTGCAGGAGAGGCCTGGGGGTGGGAGCACTCAGGCAGGTGCTCGCGCCCCGACGCACGGGACCTGGCCAAGCGGCGACCCGAACCTGTTGCGGCCTTCGGCCCTGTGGGACATAGAAGAGCTGGGTTAAAAAGCAGGGAGCAGCTGGGGTGGACTGGGCTGGGAATGGAGGAGACAGAGAGTTAACCTGGGCGAGTTCGTCCCCATTGCCCCCTCTCTGCAAAGTCTCCGAGACCAATCTCAAGAGTCAAACTCTAAAGTCTCCAAGACGCAATGGCCAGAACAGGAGCGCTGCGTCTCCACATTCGCCCCCAACTGAACCACAAACAGACACACATTCTGTCTAATAATTCCTGGTCCTCGAAAATTAGACACCCCTGGGAGGGGAGCCTAGTGAAGAGTCGAGGGAAGGGGAGTTAGAACCTGGAGGTTCGCTCTCCGGAGTTTTCTGCCACCATGTTTCGCGCCGGGAGCGCACAGTACGGCTGAGGACTAAGGGTGCGGCTCTCGTCACGCCCCGGGAGTGGGGTGGGGCCTTCCGTGCCTGCTCCCGGACAGCTCCTACAGGCGCCCTCCGACGGAAACGGGAATGTCTATAAGGAAATGAAGAGTCAGAGTCGGAGGAAACACTTTTTGGGCCCCAGCGGTCGTTTGCAGGCATGTTCAGGAAACACAATAAGGGAAAATGGCTTTAAATGACAGCCTCGCCATCCTAAGTGGTTATGTATAATATCCAAGTTGGGGTTTCTAGTAAAATTAAAAAGTAAAAATGAAAATCAGGTTTTTTTGTGTTTATTTTATTATTAAGAACGAATTACTAAAAAACGATGGCCCTATTTGGAATTCATATATCGCTTTATCAGTAAAGTCGGCCAGTATCAACTAAAACTAAAAAATGCAGCTATACGAAACGTGATCGCTCTGGATCGAGTTCTGTCAGTTGCACGTGTCTAAGAACCTTTCCCGAAGACTGTTGCAACCGGGTGCTCTTTTTTAGTCGTGGCTGAGATCTACGGGGAGAAAGGGTTGACTGGACCTCCGACCCCATTCCTCCTCTGCAGGACGCTAAAAGTGAGTCAAGTGCCGGCTCACAGTGTGCCGGAGGAGCTTTGATTGCTGAGAAATTCCCATGCGCGTCCACGAAATGACAGTTCCTGTTCCTGGATAGTGGGGACGGGGATGGAGAAGAGGGCAAAAAAAGCCTTAAAACCCTTTTGGAGGAGGATGTCTTAGAGATACTCCCAGATCCCTGTTCAACTATCGGAATAATACTGAAAAAAAAATTTTTTTTGTTTTAATCCACAGGACTAGATACCCTCCTTTCCCCTCCCACCTTGATAGAACTGTCTCCATTTTGGGGTGGCTCTGGGTACACACGGCCTGGAGACAGGCGCCTCTCTCACTGCGAGAGGCGATTCCGGTCCGGAAGACCCCAGCCCTTACTCTCCGCAGCCACCTCCGCGCTGCCGCGCGGCGGATAAAAAAGGAAACGGACAAGTGTGCCAAGCTATGCAGGATGCTGGAAGATGCGCAGCACGCGCGATGCCTAGAGGTGCTCTGGTGTCGGCACTCTATATAGGGCCTGGCGGGATGGAAATGGATCCTGTGCGGTAAACTCTGTGATCAAAACATGACAATGAAATAAAACTTTTCCTTCACAGACTTGTTTGTATCTTGGAAGTATTCACCACCGACGCCTAGGTTTAAAATAATTAGATAATTGGATGTTCGTGTTGACGCACTGACACCGACAAAGCCAAGAGCTTCACAAGGCAAAGTGAAATTGGACTTTTGAGTGACATTCTGAAGTTGGCAAGAATATGTTTCTCTTTGTCGGGCTACTTGCACGCTGCGAACAGGTGTTGCCTGAGACTAAGGGTGGATGTTTTTAGTGCAAGGGGCACCCAAACTCTAGGGATAGAATCGAGCACCAAAAAAAATACACAAGATGAGGTCGTTGGGTGCCGCTGTCATTTCAGGGTACTAACAGCTCAGTGAGTCAGGCGTCTCGCTCTTGTTAAAATCAGGACCAGAGATTCAAACTCTGTCGCACTCAATCTCTCTCTGTCTTTCCCCGAAAGCGAAGGTCAGAGCGAGGGCCGCCGGAGTATCTAGAAAGGCTGCGGCGGTCACCGTGGCGTCGGAGAAGCGGAGCCCAGCAAGCAGCGGGCGGTAGCGCAGCTCACCTGTGCTCTCCAAAAATTCAGGGCGTCCTAAGCAACCAAAGTGGGTCTAGACACGGTGAAGACTTAAAATTAAACCTTCTCTCAGAGCTAAGAAATGCGTGGTCATGGAACAATGATTATATATTTTCTGTAGCTGGAACGATACACAGTAACTGATATTCTTAAGAGGACGTGAGGAGAGGAGTGCGATATGAAGTCCCCATTATAAAGTTTTAATCTCTTTCTAAAGAAGTTCCCTACAACATCTGGCTCTTGCAATGCTGCGTATCTGTTTTTTTCCTGGGTTTTACTCCTAGAGGGACCAGGACAGGAAAAGTCCTCCATTATGCAGATCTCGGAAGTTCCAGGGGAGATGCATGCGAGGCTCTTTCCCCGCACAACCAGATGCACAGCCGGGAGTTGGAAAGCGACTTGTTAATTGTGAAGCAGAAAAAGCACTAGCCACTGTGCAACTTAGGTATTACAATTGAATGTTCGTGGAGGCGGTGCAGTCTGCATGCAGGCATGGGAGAGCGTCATCCCTCCCTCCTTTTACCCCAAATTCTCGGGAGGCGCACTCCGTGACACCCGGTTGGCCTCGGGTGATGCGCAGCCGCTTCCTTAAGGGAGAACCCGCAACAGAGCTGGTTTCTGGGTTCAACTCTCGGGGATTCTGAGTCAGAATGTAATTGTCTCGGGGCTGTAGACACCTGGAGACTAGCACTGACGGCTCTGCAGACTTCCAGAATTTCTAAAGTTTTCTCTTTCTCTTTGCTTTTTAGTGTGCGGGGCTTTGGTTGAACAGAAGTTGTAAAAATTAAAAAGGCAAGCCTCATCTTTTCAAAAAAGCCAGAGTGTTAAACATTTAGCTTATTATTTAATGTATTTTATAGCCACCGACTTTTGTCCCTCAAAGTTACCTGCAGAGAAACGCATCTGGTTAAAAGAGAAACAAAACAAACAAAAATCTAATTTACCACGGAGCTCTGCCTTCTCTCTTTATCCTGGACCCGCAAAACATGCTTTTTTAAAAAGGAGGAGAGGCAAAGTAAAAATAACAACCCCAGAATTCTCATGGCAATTAACTGTTATAACTCTGCATTTAAGAAACAGTAACATTTTAAATTTCAGTGACCTGAGTCGGTTCCGTAATTCACCAGGATGAGCGAAGAAGATGGTACCTATACTCCATTCTCTGAATTCACAGTTGTCCTGAGGTGAAGCTCACTGGACCTCCAATGCCCAAGGATCAGGGCGCTGAGCCACAGCTCAGACCTTCTTCAGTGGCTTCCACAGCATTGTTATTTTCTTGCTAAAAGTTGGTTCTGGGTAGAATCCTAGAGGCTGTGGTATAACTTACTTATAGCAAACCCAGGACCTTACAAATGAATATTTTAATTTTTATCTGAGAAACATTTAAGGTAAAATATTATTTTTAAACTACCAATTGAACCTCATCACTATTCGTCAAAGGAAAAAAAAAGTTGTAAGAAATGCCTACTAAGTTCTGCTCTATACCAAAAACCAGACCCAAGGCCCAAAAGGCCTGAAATTCTTGGTTCTTCCTTTACAACACTATTAAGAAGAAGAATTGGGAAAATCTGGGATTAAGTGCAACACCCTTCACATTCCTGCTGACTTGAGTCTTAAAAAAGTACTTTCTAAGCATTGTGCAAGACAAAATCTTGACAGGACTTTAGATCTTGCAAAAGTTCAAAAGCTGTTCAGTCTCTTGAATTTCTCTTCCGAAAGCTGCACTTCCTAGCAAAGTCAAAGAAAAACTGAGATATTTTCAAATGATTCTGATAAATGTAGGTTGCCACACTGAAAAATTCTAGTTAAGGCAAAATATTATACTGAATTCTCTGGAAATTAGTTCAATTTCCCAGTTACTTTTGCCAGAATAGATCTAAGCTGTCAGCTAGAAACTTAGATGTTGAATAAGTGACTTATCCCAAATCAATCCCAAACTCTGTCTATTGTATATTGCTGTTTAGTCATCATTTTTTCCTGACCCAGAAAGAAGACAAAATTCTGTTCATTTACATAGTTTATTGTTGTAAACATTAAAATTGTCTTTCTCAAAGAAAGAATTTATCAGAAAAGAAAAATCAGCATCTCTAACTGTCATACACCATAAAAAAAGGCAGTGACTCATATCATGTGCCATACTGGAAATATACAAAGAAAAATACTACAGAATATGGCAATATTAAAATTCTTACTCAAACATAAAATAATATATTAACTGACAATTTTAGACATTAAAAAAAACAACAAAATTCAAAGTGCTCAGTAATTTCCAGGGAGTTATGTATATTATAAGCACTCTGGAAACAGTCAAAAGCTGCTGCATGCAAGTTTTGTTTAGCTTTAGACAACAAAATAATCAAGATATAAATTTTCTTTTATCAACATCAACGGTACATACAACACTTACAAACAAGGAATGTTGGACGGTGTTACAAACACTATGTGTCCCTTTTTTGTCAGGATTTTCTGATGTGTAATACTTGTGCCCACCTATTTTACAATTGAGAAAATGTTTAAGCTCAGGTAACTACCAATCTTTATAAAATCTAACAGACTACATAGTGTCTGAAATACTATTTATATAATATAGACATTACTGAAGTAGCAAGTGCCTATAACATTTTCAACCTAGAATCAACATGCTGGTCCCTTTTTTGTTTAGTTATTATTTTTTTTTTTTGCAAACACACTTATCTTTTAGAATTTGTAATATTTATTCATAAATAGGCACAAAATAATTTAAAAAGCCAAACTGCATTGGGTAAATTTACAAGCCTTTGCCTTCTTCAACTCATGCCACCCACGCAACATTTAGTTTTACTATATATTACAGCTTTCTTTACAGCAGAAAACTTTGAAGTCTTTTAAAGGGCAATACCTGTGGGTCCCCTTATGATGTGTGTGTATGTGTGTGTATGTGTGTGTGTTACATCTGTCTTAACTGCAACTACCAAATGTGGCCAAACATTTCCCATAATACATTAGGAATCTTTCTTCTGAACATTAAACTGATTTTTAAACTGATAATAAAAAGTTTATACCACTGTATTGTGTGTAGTCCATGTTCTAAATCCAAGGTGCCCCGAGCCAAAATGCTCTTTCAGGTTCTGCCTGTAGGTTAGGAAATAGCAACAGTTCTTTTGTTTGTTTGTTTTGTTTTGTTTTTCTTTAGGAATCAAGGGGTTAGGGGTGTTATGGAAGGGGTGGGGGCCGACTAGACCCGAGGGAGCTCAGGGAGATATCTCTGCCCTTGTGACTTGCCCCTCTGGACAGTTTTAGGTTTCTTTCCAGTTCCTTTGAAGTGTTTGGGAGGAGGTCTTAGAAAGGTAAAGTGTCCAGAAAAAGTTTGTCAATTATTGCTGGCGGTGGCACCAAGTCTTCTAGTTTCAGGTAGAAAATGCGTTGTAGCCCCTGTGTGCAAAGGGTACGGAGTTCTGGGAGCTTCCCCAACAGTTTGGACAAATAGTTGGGGCGATTCAAACCCCCATTATTGAAAGTCACGTGGTCTTTGAGACAATTTACAATCTTGTTTTGCAGTTCTTCCACTCTCTTGGGTTCCTTCAGCCCATGTCTCTCTGCAGAAAACAATCAGAAACAAAAGAAAAACACACAAGCAGTTAGCTAGCTGGCAGGACCAGGGAGAATTGGTGGTAAGAGAAAACCGGGACAAAACCTGGTAGGCAGTTCTGAAGAAGTGCCCTGAGCCTGTGGTACTGACCTGTGACCATAGCCAGGGCAGCAATGCAGGAGAAGGCAGAAATGTCAATGTTCATATTCTGCAAGTTGGATGAGAATTCAACAATGGAATCAATCCATTCCCCAAAGCCACGAACACATTGCAACCTGTGCAAGACCACCCCATTGCAAAAGATGAGTTTACCCTCCACTGGGTTGGACCTGCAATTAATACCAAAGAGAGAGGGGGGAGAAAAAGAGAGAGAGAAAAGCTAAACAACTAATTACTTGAAGAGCAATAAATGAGGGATTTAAGAGGTACCTAATTACCGAAGAGTTAATAAAATGTAGACCAGTGGACCTTGAAAGGGTTTAATTTCATAACAATCAAGAACGCCCCCTATCCCATCTCCGTTCCATTCAACCGAGGCCTCTGGACTCCTTCCCTTTTCTTCCTTTGGTCTACTATCTTCTCCTTCCTTTTAACCTCTTTCATTTCCTATTCTGTCCTCTTCTCTTTCCCCCTTTTATTTCCTTTTTCTTCTTTGTTTTCTTTCCCTGATTCCACTTTTCCTCTTTTCCCAGCCTCCCTGATTGCCTCCTCTGTTACCTGTAAGCTAATCGCAGCACGAACAGTTCTAAGAAAGCCGATTCAAAAAGCAGGTCCTGGTCGGCTTTGGGCAGGTCAGCGAAGCCGGGAATCTTCTCGGCCCAGCCCCTGATGATCTCCATGGAGCCAGTCAGGAGATCATAGAATTGTTGGATATGCTGGGTGTCATCTCCACTCATCTGATAGTCAGGGTTCGCCTGGAACTGGAATTTCATTTTAAAAAGCACTTAATGAGGTTCTCTAAAATATATAACCCGTGAAATTGCTAACCCCGTTTCTAGTAGGGGAGCCAGGTTTTTATAACAATTAAATCTCTCTCTGACCAGTAAGGAAATTAGATGTTCCGGGGCAATTAATTCAATTAGGGATGGTGCTATGAGGTCGCTGCTTTAAATATGTAAATTACCATTTCCATACAGACTAAATACAGTGCCATCCAGCCCTGAGAAACATTCACTCTTATCTCCACAAAACAATTGACACGTTAGTATTCATGCCAACCCCAGAGTGAATCTCAAGTAGAGACGCCCTTTGCAAATCTTAATAAAATTGCAGTGACTTCTAGGTTTGCCCGACATACTTCCTCCAGTTGAAACCCATACATTTCTCACAGCTGGGGTAAAAAAGAACTCTGATCACTTGATCCTCCACTCCACAGCCATTCCTCACGCCCTTTATTTTACCCTTCCCAGACCCCCAAGCAGGCATCCCCACCCTGACAGTGCTAGAGAGGAAGAGGATTATAGCATGTCTGTGGAAGGCTGGGGATAAAATCCCAAGTGGGAGCCTTTGGCACCACCTCTGGTTTTGACATCAGAAGCATTAGTGTGTGAGTATATTTGTGTGCAGTGGTAGTGGGGAGGTGGGCTTGCAGAGATTTGACCACTGTGGCCTAATATCTCTTCCTTCCTCTACCCTGTCCTCATTTCCATATCCCCAGCAACACGGTCTCTCTGTCTCCTGTGGCTCTGCTCAGAGCTGTGAAACCATAGCCTTGCTTGCCTCCTTTAGCCCTTAAGTCTGGGGGTTACTGATAGATGTGGGGAGGGAGTCCTGCCCAGCTGTGGGTTTGTCCACATGATACCCCGCCAGCTTCTTACCCTGGAATAGTCCAGGCTGGTCATAGCCGGGTTGGAGTCGACATGGGCCCTGACGAGGGCACTGATCAGACTCACCGGGGGCGAGGGGGGAGAGGGCTCCTGTGGGCTCTTCGGTTTCGAGGGTAAACGACCTCTCCTGCCTTTTAAACTGTCCGTGCGAACCACTGCAAAGAAAGAGCCGGGTTAGCATCGCTCCCGGAAGCGGGACCCAGCTGCTGTCCCGGCCCCTCCCCGGGGAAGGCCGCAGCCGCGGGGCGCCCGGCCAGGCGGCGCAGAGCCCCACTGCTTGTAAAGCCTTTACTGACGAGAAGCATAAAAAATGAGGGTTTGTTTTACGTCTGCTTTCAAATGGGTCGTATAGTTAAAGACGAGAAAAGCCTGGTGGCTTTCTCTAGGGCAGGATGGGCAAGCAGGCGGCTGACCGGTCGTGGAGGCAGGACGTGGTTTGGAGGGAGTGGGAGGTCCCCGGTTCTGAGAGTGGAAAGTGGGGTTGGGGTAGGAGTAGCGGTTTCCCAAGGGCACACACTGCAGAGCCGGTTGCTTTCCGAGACCTACCTTCTTTGACCATCCCAACAGCCAGGCACTTCTGAAATCGACAGTACTGACAGCGATTCCGGCGCCGCTTGTCCACTGGGCAGTTTTTATTTGCTAAACACACGTATTTCGCGTTTTTTTGCACCGTGCGCTGTAAAAGGAGACAATAGAAGCCGAAAATTATTTTTCTCTTGAAAATCCAGCAACCCATGGAACCCTGAGAGAATTTCTAAACGGCTGAGGTCTACACTCCCTTCCCACAAACAAACACATACACAGAACTCTTCTTTTTTTCTTTTCCTTTTTTCCCCCATTTCTTTTTCTTTTTCCTCCCCCAGGGCATGTTACAGAAGAAAATTGATAGCGTTAACATTTGAGCTAACCTTGCCGCTCCTTGCTGTGTTTTATATGCCAAGAGAAGGAGAAGGAGACGCTCAGTAAATACAAATCCGTGGGCATTCATATTATTTACATTCCTTGGAGACCTTCTCTATTTAAAATGATAAGATTATTCAATCAGGATGGCGAAATAAAGAGATCACTTAATTTGACCATAGGGAATTCTGTTCCACTTGGTTAGCTCAGACACGGTTCTCTGTCCTAACCAATTTCAATCTGAACAGAGAAGACAGCTCTGAGCACATGCAAATGACCCTCTTCCAACTCGGTTCCAGCAACTTGGGGCAGGAGCCTGCCGGGTCTGCTGCGGTGGCGGGGGTGGGGGGGGGGTCCCAGGTCTTCCTACTTCCCTTTCTCAGGCACCCGGATGCCCCCACGGGCGGCTGCAGGGCAACTTATACGGACCCTGGGAGTTGGACTCTCTGGGCCGAGCTGGGGCTGCGCTGCCTGCACCCAGGCAGAATGCGTTAGCCGAGACTCCGGGCACTAGGGGGCCCCTACCTGCCTCTTCCGCCCGCGTCCTTGCTCACCTTAAAGAAACCTTTGCAGCCCTCACAGGTGCGCACTCCGTAGTGCTGGCAAGCCGCGTTGTCACCGCACACGGCGCACAGCCCCTCGTTGGAGGGGGAACCCCGCGACGGCGGCGAGGGCACCTGCGTGTCGAGCAGCTGCGACGCATGGCCGATCTGCAGGCCCGGGAAGCCCATGGACGCGGGCTTTCGGATGGGGTTGGGCACAGCGAAGGTCTGCCCGTCCACCACGTGGTGGCTGCCCGCTGGCTCCGGGTTCATGGGGACGTGCAGGGGCCCGTCGAAGCGCATCTGGCAGCTAGACACGGGAGTGCCGGGGGTGACTGCTTAAAGGAGAAGAGGGACAGGCGGGAGACGGGCGTTTTCCTCTGCTCGATCATGTGTGTGGTGGCCACGTAGTTCTGGTGGAAGTTGTGGAGGGAGCCTGGGTCGTCCCACATGGGGCTGTGCTGCACCTGGAAGCCCGGGGTGGCGGGCGTCGGGGGCGAGGAGGGCTTGTAGTAAACCGACCCGGAGTGCGGCATCATCTCCTCCGACTGGGGGGGCAGGTGGCTGTGTTGCTGGTAGTTGTGCATCTGAATGTCTTCTACCTTAATGGAGGACTGCTGTCCGGACAGGGGCATTTGGTACAAGCAAGGTGGCTTGACGTCGTAGCCTGTGCTGTAGTTGTCCATAAAGGTACTGAAGCTGGGGAGAGAAGTGGTGGCAGTGATTTCAGTGTTGGTGAGGTCCATGCTAAACTTGACAAACTCTGGAGTTAAGAAATCGGAGCTGTATTCTCCCGAAGAGTGGTAACTGTAGCTCTGAGAAGCGGGGCTGGCTCCTTGAGGCGAGGACCCATACTGCGCCTGAACACAAGGCATGGCTGGAAATGAAACAGGGTAATATACACTCAGCCTGGTCAACTGAACACTTTCTCCCGGCTCGGGTACACCTGGAGCTACACCGGCAGCCCGCAGCGATTAGAGAGCATTATAGGGGCGCGAGACGAAGGGCGGAGAGAGCGAATGCTGCAGAGCAAAACAGTGCAGGACATGGCAAGTCTGATCAAATAAAGACCCAGAGCTAGAAAGCTATTGAAAGTCTTCATTCTCAGATATTTCCAAAACCACCCGCTTTACCCCTTTTCATGGACAATCCCGCTCAAATGAGCCTTTCCTCTGAAGCTCGGGTTCAGCAAGCTCATTCTAAAAATGAAGTTGAATTGCACAATGAGAAAGTTGTTCCCCAAGGCGATGAGTCGGGACAACCTTAAGTTATAGGGTTTGCTGAGGAAGATTGCATTGCCCTGAGTCCCGAGGTTTAGGGAACTCCCGGGAGGGGCGGAGGGGGGGGAGGGGGTGCGGGGGAGGAGTGGGGGAAAGAAAGAAATAAAGTTACACTAACCTTCAGCCGAGTTACAGGCGTTTTCAAGGAAATTAAAGGTGGACAGTGTCGTAATTCAAAGAAGGACAAAGTTCCCAAGATTTTTAGAAAAGCAATGGGGAGTCCAGCCTGTCAAATCTCCTCCCTGAAATACAGACACAGAAAGCTTCAGAGTGACTTTCTGGACAGACTCTGCCAGGCATCTGTAGACCAACCAGGCAGGCCCTTCAATGCCCTCCGTGATTGTTTCTTTGGAAATCTGTGTGTAGCCTTCACCAAACTTAGCAGTTAAAATGAATGTGTAAAAGAGATGGCCGGAAACAACAGAAAATGCCACCCATTGCACTGTGTAAACCCTTGTAGAGAGGGGGTTCTGAAGAAGCAAAAGTATTCTATGTACTGATTTAATACTCACGATGTAATAAATCGGCCCCTTTGCTAGAGTATATGGGGGTGGTGGGAGGGGACTGTCACTTCCATTTCAGTTTAATTCAGACCCAAATAAGAAGAAACTAGAGTTTAATAAAATACAGCATTGGAACTTTCTCTGAATTTTTTTTTCCATGGTGCAATTGGCTTTTCTTTTGGGAGGGAGGAAGAAAGTGAAGTCAATAATATAATATAAGAAAACAATCTCTGCCTCCATCCCTATGAGTTACAAAACGTTAGAAAGGCCTGGGCAGCCCTGAAGGCAAACTGAATAAAAGCATAAGGCTTTCTTACGAGCTTCTGCTAGAGCACTAGGATTGGGGATGCAGGTGAACTGGCATTCACTTTTGCAGGAAACCTATCTTTCAACATCTTTAATGGCCAAGAGGTAGAAATAGGGGACTCTACGTTTCCAGGAGCATCTTAGGTCAATCGCAAATGGAAAGCAATGCTGCTTATCTGGTGTTGGCACCAATGTTAGAAGAGCTTTCCATCATAGAACGCTTCCCTATACAGCCTTCCACTTGTCTTGCTGGAACAAGACATTCTTGTGTCCTAGTAATTTTCAGGTGTTCCTACTTGGAAGGCATTCAAGACTATAGACAATCTTATTGCTAATGAAAAAAGAAGCTAAACATCTACTCCTTTTCTCATAGAGCCCCCACGCCCAATAATCTTGCTTCGTGGGGGAGGGAAGTTACCAGAAAAAAGTAGAAAGAAAGGGGACTCTTGACCCTCACCACCCTTGAGAGATATGCTTGTGTTGGATATTAACCCCATAGTAACTTCACAGCTTCATAACTGTATATATATTCTCTCTGTCTCTCTGTCTCTGTTTCTCTCTGACACACTCACATACACAAGCGCGGCATAGCCAAAACCAGAAATTTCAGACAACTTAGTAACAGGACACTCTACACCTCCCCTCCCCGCCCCCACCCCGCCCCCCCTCCCCCTCCCCAGACACACACCCCTTACTCAACAATACCCAGGAAGCACTGGCATGCTGGCCAGCCGCTGTGACACAGTCCCCAAGCAATACGTAAACTGAAGAACTTTCTCTTTCCTTGTTACTTTGTGGGCAGTGTCCAGGCCCCTCTTATGCACGGGACTTGGAGTCTCCGTGTCCAAAGGCCACAATCAATTCCTCACTAAGAGCAAACTTTGCGCAGATTTCCGCGGGCAGGTCCACAGCTCCCTGAACTATGTAAGTCTCTTTTCCATGTCTACCAATGAGGAGCCTGGAAAGCCTCGGTTGGGAGCCAGCTCCCTGCTAGTGCCAAAGCTGGAGTTCCGACAAATGCCCTCTAAAGCTGCGCGCACCTACTCCCCATCCTCTGGCCCCACTCGCGCTCCGCACCTCTGGCGTCCACTTCCAGAGGACCTGTACCACACGTGTGGAAAGAAGAGATGTGCAAAAGAAGAAAGAAAACGAAGAAGAAGAAGAAGAAGAAGAGGAAGAAGAAAGAGAAGAAGAAGAAGAAGAAGAAAGAAGAAGAAGAAGAAGAAGAAGAAGAAGAAGAAGAAGAAGAAGAAGAAGAAGAAGAAGAAGAAGAAGAAGAAGAAGAAGAAGAGAAGAAGAAAGAAGAAGAAGAAGAAGAAGAAGAGAGAGGAGGAGGAGGAGGAGAGAAGAAGAGGAAGAAGAAGACGGCGAGCTGCACGGGCTGCACCTACTCACTTAGGAGTTCACAGCGTCTCTCTTCATTCATTCAACTCGCCCGAAGTGTAGTTCCCTCTGGGTGCAGGGTGCAGGGTCAGGAGGGCGGGCGAGAGGGTCGAAGAGATCCCAGAGGCCGAGAGCCGGAAAGGAACAGGGGAAGGCGGCCGGCTGGGCTGGCGAGCGGGACTGCGGATCCGTGAGCGAGCCGCCGGGCGGACTGGCCCTGGCCGCCAATGTGCCTTTGTTTATGTGGCTCGCACTGCTGCTGCCAACATGCACCTAAAGTCTCCGCGCGTCAGCGCGCGTCAGCGGCCCGCCGCCCAATCGCCGCGCTGCCGCGCTCCCCAGACTCCTGGCCGGCGCTCGCTTTGGTATATTTCCGACCTGACGTCACGAGCAGGGCCGATTTTAAGGTGGGAACCGTTCTGGGTTCACCTTGGTAGTCAGCTTGGTTTTCTTTTCTTCTTCTTTTTTTTTTTTTTTTTTTTTTTTTTTTCCGAAAGAAGTGTGACCTCTCCAGTTAGGTCCTCTCAGCTCACAGAGCCGCAACATCTCACCCACCTCCCCCCCCACCCCTGTCCCCAGCCACCGCTCCGCCCAGCCGCTCACACGTGGGGGAAGGTGCAACAAAAGCCAGAGCGCAGGGAACCCTGTGGTAAGCCAGGTAGCCAGCACCTAGAATCGCACGGGATGGGGTGTGCCTGGCAGTGCCCTAACCTCACCCACCCACAATCCTCACCCCCATTAGCGGAAGCGCGTACAGAAGTCCCATGACATGAGATACTCAGAGGGCTCAGGCAGTCGGGTTGGGATTTCCCTAGATTCGTGCAGCATTCCCCTCTTTTTTTTCCTGTCCCTGGCCGCCGCCGCCGCCGCCTGCATATTCATTTCTCTCTCTCTCTCCCTCCCTCCCTCTTACACACACACACACACACACACACACACACACACACACACACACCAGGTGGAAGGCACTGGGCAGGGGCTATTTTCTGTGTTCCTTGCCTTTTAGTGTTCACGTGCGAGGGAAAACGTGGTGCGTGGGGAGGGGAGGAGAGGGGACGGGAGAGGATAGGCAATACCCAGCCCTTCTGGGACCCCAAAAGTCAGAGTGAGGCGTCTTCCACTTTTCGTTCGCAGACAATGCAGCCAAACAGTCGGCAACAGGTGCGCCTTCTGCAGAAAGGTTATCTAATTTCACCCTTTGCCAACTCTAATACTTTCGACACTCCTCTGTGCCCACCACTAACTCCTATCCTCCCACGAGTTTTAGGGAAATGAGTCGACCGTCCTCTGAAGCACAGGGGCTCTCATAGCCTCCAACTGAGACAAAACATGGGGAGAAGAAGGTAGAGTAGCTCAGGTGAGCATCAAGTGTGAGCGTCCAGCCCTACCAGGAGATCGGCCCCGGCGGGCTGTGGGAGCGCGCCGCATCCCCGCAGCCCTGCGAGTCGCTGCAAATTCCGCTTGGCAAGTCAATCCGCCCGCCACGCTGAGAGCGAGAGGAGCTTTCTAGCAAAGGAAACGCTGCTTCTCTCAGGAGCAGACCCCCTTGCGGGTGCCAAGGCCTGAGTTGAGAGGGTCTCTGAGGGCTTCTCCCTTGGGGCTAGAAGAGGCTGGGAAGAGGGGAGGGAGGTTCAGGGGCGTCTCCTCTCTCTGCCCGCAGAGTTCCAGCCTCCCAGCCTCCCACAGCGGGGCTCATTTCCAGGCCACCGGGGCGCCTTTGACAACGTCCCCACCCCCATCCTAGTGTTCCCAGTAAGAGCCAAAAGCGCGGTGGAACTATCCACGGACCGAAGAGCTCAACTCTAATCAACAACCCCGCCTCTTTCCGCTCCCCGCCACCTCCTGTTCCCCAGCGGCAGGAGAGGCGTAGCCATCAGGTGCCCTGCTGCTGCCCCAGGAAGCCACAAGCTCCTCTGCGCCGCAGCTTCGGGAAAACCTGCGTGACCACCTTAATTTTCCCCCAGATGTTGTGGCTGCCGCTGCTGCTGCTGCCTCCGCCTCCGCGGCTCAGCGTGCCCTAGCGGACGCGAGAAAAAATAAAACCAGGAAGTGTGTGTGTGTGTGTGTGTGTGTGTGTGTGTGTGTGTGTGTGTGTGTGTGTGTGTGTGTGTATGGGTGGGGAGTTGTGGTGGCGGGTGAGGTGTGTGAGTAGGGGGGTTAGGGGAGGAGCACGAAGAATAGCTTATTAGCATGAGCTCTGTAGCGTCAGAGACCCGTGGGCAGGAGCGATTCCACGCGAACGAAAGGGAAAAAGTGAGAGTTTGGAGAGCAGGGGAGAAGGAAAGGGGTGGGGTGGCGGTGACGCAGGGGCGCAAGCATTGACGCACCGGCTCGGCTGGGCCCAAAATAGCAGTAGCTCTAGCTCGGTGGCGCCCTCCCGGGATCCCTTCCCCTTCCGCCAGGGAGCAAGCGGGGCGCGGCCAGGGGGAGCTTTCCTTGATCCCAGCGGAGGGCCAGGCTCCTGGCAGCTATTTTCAGGCAGTCGGAAATTCAAGCGCAGCCACGCTGGGGTGGCAGTTATTAGTTTTTAATATATTCCTAGGAAAGCGGGGGCCGGGAGAACTTTAAGGTTGTAACCATTACCCTCCAAACACAAAATAGGCACATCTAAGTAGATCAATTTCCCCACACATCCCTTCCCCTTATTGCCATTAAAAACAAACAAAACAAACAAAAACCTTGACTGTAGCCTCAGTTGACTCTGGGCACAACTTGAGAAATTTGTACGAGAGTGTGGAAAAGTGTTCTGGAGTTCTTAAAAGGAGTTCCAAGGAAGACATACTGTGATGCGTTATTCTACAACAGCAACCTGTCGAGACTGGTCTATTGATAACACAGCCTTGCCCAAATCTTAATGCACCCAAGATGGAAGAGGCAGTTACCACAGCAACTTATAATAACTATTTTTAACTAGAAATGGAATGATTATATATAACATTAAGATGAGAGAAAAGGTGGACTTTTTTCCCTTTTGTCCTACAATTCGTATGAGTTCTCTCTCTCCTTCTCAAATTCCTATTCTAGTTCCTGGGAAAAATTACTTCTTAGGAAGACATTCCAGATGCAAGACCGATAAATTCATTTAAACCAGTGATCGGATAAGCTACTTTTGAGATTGGCATTTTGTGTAGGGCTCGGATGTGCTCTGCGTGGAAAGGATCCAGCACAGGCAACAGAAAGTGTAAAATAAGGGCCACACTCAAAACTCCATACTCTTGTGTCTCCACCAGATTCTGATGGAACAAAGTCTCAGTAGAATAGCCCATGTTTGTAATTGACTGATCCTGTCAGTAGGGGGCCTGACTCCACAACGTTGGAGAGGATAACACCACACACACACACACACACACACACACACACACGCACGCACGCACACGCACGCACACACGCACGCACCCCTAGCTATTTACTACTTAGGCTAAGCCAGAGAAGAGCATGTTGCAGGCCCAAATATTCAATATTGTGGTGGAATTCATAAATAACTACAAATCTTTGATTCTCTTCTATTTTTCTGGGAAAGGGAGACAATTTAACACATGGAATTAGGTTCACAAGAGATTTTCTTTATTTCCCCCTACTCATGTTTAACTTACTGTTAGGTCACAAGTTGGAAAAAACCAAAATGTTGATAAAATCTCTCATTTTATCACCAAGCAGTTCAAATTGGTGTATGGTTTGGGAAAATGAAAGCATGTTTAAAATCCTATGATTACATATTTAAATAAATTATGGTTTAGAAGAGGATTCCTGTGGGTGTATTTGCTAGTACATAAGAGAATGCTTTTGTGCATAGAGGCTTAATTACATATATAATGGAATCAAAATGTAGACTTGAACAATTTTAGAAAAAATTAAAATGATGCTTTAGGCTAAAAGAAATTGAAATTCTGCATTTGACTGCAACCCTTCAAGATCCTTGAATATAAATAAATTTTTGAATATAGACTATCTTATAACTCAATGAAAAAGATAATAATTTTTTTAGGGCCCAGAATCTAATATAACTTTAAATTACTGCCATGTATAAATGTATAAAGTTACCCCCAAATGATGGTCTATTTTAATAACAATTTAAAATAAATGAGAGTAAAAATCGGCCCTATCCATAAGTAGCTGCTTGTTTTGAAACCAACTAAAATAAATTTAAAATTATTATCGCTATCAATATATACTACTATTAGATGACCTCAGTAAAGCATTTAGGAAAGGAATGTTACTATCATCTTTTATCATAGTAACTGATATTAAGCAGAACATATTGGTATATATATGGAAAAATATCTTTATAAAAAAATCAATATAATGCATACAGTCATATTTAAACCAAAGTATTTTACTTATGCATGGCTAGGCAGATTATACTTAATAAAATTGAGCTTTCGGTATAATTTAGAAAGCAAACATGGATGTAATCTCATAGGATTTTCTTTCTTAATGCATGGAAAAGGGCCTTTTATGGATTTACTTCACTAGTCTCCCAAAATGAACTCAGAGTAGCCCTTACAATTCAGATATGGTAAATATGCATAAATTTTATGTTGTAAGAATAAAGGTAACTTTAGAAGTTCATACTAAAATTACTTAATAGTACCTATTTCAAGCATTAAAATGAGATATATTTTAGTTATATTTGCACAAACTTACATTTGTGGCATTTGTTGCCATTTGGCAGGAAGTTTTACTGTAGTAGTAAAAAAAATTTCGCTTTGAAAAAATCTGTTTCTGAAAATACAAAATCTTTTCTTAATATTGAAGGTTTTTGGTTTTTGTTTTTGCCATTTCATTTGCATTAATAGAATATTAATCAACTGATAATTTTGTTTCTTTCCTATAGGATGCTTAGAGAACAAGTCAATTGTGTAGCTGATATTTACACTTTGGTTTGCTGTGGGTTTTACTCTATTTTACTCAGCACCTTTTTCACCAAAATCCACTTAACGCAGATTTTAAAAATTCTTACTTCAATTCAGGACTCAGTTCTAGAAATGTGTAAAGATGTGCAGAAGAAAACGGATTTTTTTTTCTAGAAGCATCTACTTTTAAATTAAAATTACAAAACTGAACATATGGTAAAACCTCATGCCACTCAAAAAGTATTTGCATAATAAAAATCCTTCATCTTTTCTCTACTGCTTGACTCTCTGTAATCATCTCCTAAATATTTGCTTTTAAAATAAGCACTTACTAGTTTATTCCATGATAAGATAAACATAATTTAATTTTTACCACCTTAACCGTTTTGTGTATAGTTCAGTGGTGTTAAATACAGTTACACTGTATTTAACCATCTATCCCCATAATTCTTCATCTTATAAAACTGAAACTCTATACCCCTAAACAATAACTCTATACCCATTAAACTATAATTCTATTTTCCCCTCCTCCCGGCCCTGGAACCACCAATATTTTCTTCTGTAACAATTCTTTTTGATTAAGCAAAGAAGGGTAACTTTGGTCTTAGATTTCATTGTTAATTTCAGTAAACATGGGGATCATTACAATGTACAAAATCCTAAGACATTTTAAAGATTCTTAAAATAAATTGCTACATGCCAAGAAAACATCCAGGACACATGAAAATTTAAAAGTAACTATTAACATCAGTAAGCATCACACTGTTATATAGCATTTTCTTTAAGTAGATAGTATACACTTTGCAACAGTTTTTATGTGTATATCTTAGCTGGCTAGTTTTCTTTTACCTTTAACAACAAAGTAGCTACTCTTGATTTTTTCCCTCAGTCTAACTGATGGATAGGAACCTCTAAATTTAATAAAAAATAAAGATACAGCACTAATATATGACAACAAAGACATGTATGCCTTTTCTAATCATAAGTCTGCAATTATCAAGCCTACAATTTTAACATTACAAAAGTAACTTATAGCAAGGACCCTTATAGTGATAAGTAATAAATCTAATTATCATATCCTTTGAATAGATGTAATATAAATTTCATTGCTCACTTAAAAGTTCTAAAGTTAACAGCATAAACTTGAAGTTGAGTAATTAAGTAATCCTTATATAGACACTTATTAAAGTATTTATACATATTATCTTAAATCTACATCTATCATTTTGCCAATTAAAATTAGGACTTTAATTGCAATTAAGTAATTTAATTGCCAATTGAACAGCAAAATTGCTAAGTGACTAATTTTAATGCCTATTTTAATTACCAATCATGACTGGGGAGGGAGCTAATCAAGTTACATCAAGCAGTACCAGAGTAATGATGTGAAGAAAAAAAAAAGTAGAACAAACATTCAAGCCTACATGCATTAAAAAAAGAAGCATAAATTAAATAAATGCAAACACAATCTTATATATGTATAAAAATACTGTATTTCAATATCTGAATACAGAACATGAAAGAGAGAGCAAGATTAATTAAAGAAGCCCCTGTCAATCTTCAAAGTAAAGAAAACCAAGTCAAATTTTTATGTGGTATTTACATGGCACTCACACTAACCCAGATAAAAACAAAGCTGCATATAGCTGAGAATAAAAGACTGTTTCCTGCTTGGCTAGTTAAATATTTAGATTGAGGGTTCTTTTTTTTTTTTTTTTTTATTCTTTAAAACTGAAATGCTATAAAAAAAAAAAAAGAAAAAGAAAAGAAAAGAAAAAGACAAACAAAGTTGCCAATGCAGCAATGTGAGGATTTAAATTTGAAAAGCAAACAGGACCACTGCAGTGGGACTATATTCTCTTTCCTGCTGGCTCTCCTCCCCACAACCCTTCACCTGAATGAAGAAATCTATTAAAGGCCTAATTCCTATCCATAACTGTCCCATGTTACCTTGAGAAATGCAGTAGTCTGCCCTACCTTAAATTTTCAAATATATTTGTGAGTAAAAAAGAAGAAAGCAGCTAAGATTACATCACAATTAAAATTACTTAGAGCACAGGGGATATACCTTGTCTTAATAGTATTTCTTCATTTTGCAGTTAAAATAAATATGCCACTCAAGATAAAGGCTGTAAACCAGCAGGCAACCAGAAACACTGTTGAAAATCTTCTTGGCCAATACAAACACATTTTCAAAAGTTTTCATATCCAAACTAATTCTCAGATTAGCAATATGGAGGGTAATATTGAAAGAGTGAGTTAGAGTTGAGCTCAAAAAATAGAAAGCGATTCCCGGACAGACAATAACAATGCTAGTATTTTCCAGCTATAGGGATCACCTTGGCAGACAGCCACCTCATTTAGAAATCCATCAAATCTTCATGTAAAATAAAAGTCATGATGCAAGATGCATATCTAAGTTTTGTGTGTGTGTGTGTGTGTGTGTCCCACAAATATATATAGTGTATATCTACAAAAAGGCCTGAAATTACTCATGAATTATATGTAATGTTATAACTTGAAGAAAAGCAAATAGTGCTGCTTAGGATGTTATTACTAATGAACATGAATTCTGGAATGAAGCACAGCAGGACTTTCGGCCTGGCTTTTGAAGGGGGAACACGTTAATAATCACAGGGCCTAACAGGCTGCAATATCTGCTCATGACAATAACAGCTTTATAGGCGAGTTCTTTGTGACTGATTAAGGGACACACTCACTGTCTATTCAGAAGTCATGGAGATGGAGTCGTTATTGACAAGCTCACTACTGATCAAGGTTAAAATTCATTGAGTACTGATGCTAAACGGAGAAATAAAATCTCAATTGTTAAAAGGCTACCAAAAACAGACCCCAGAAAAGGTTGCCATAACTCAGCTATATCTTATTTTTTCTGCATAAGATTTTCTGCTATACACACACATGAAATATCTTATATTACTTGATAATAATTATCAAAATTATTACACTAACTCAAGCACTAAGTAACAAATTACCAGCCATTACAAAAGGAGGGAAAAAAAAAGGATAAACATTATCTTGTAATTTCAAAATGATTCTGAAAGGACATGACAAACTTTCAAAATGTTAACTTTCTGAAACTTGACATTAGTGAAAATATACCTTTTAGACTGTTTACGTTAGTCTATGAGTTCAAATGAATTAATGTGGTTTACATATTGTTGGAAGCAAAATCTTTTAAAAGGTAGTATGTCTATAGCTTTCGGATATTCCTTAATAGCTAAAAGTAAAAACATTCTAGTAAGTTGTTTTACTTTTGTTAGCCTTAAGTTTCTTATTGTTCAGTGTTGCATCTGCATTAGTGAAGGAAAAAGGAGGGAGGGATACAGTAAGACAACTATGTTTACAATGTGAAATTAGAGTCAATAAATTAAACATATTACTAGTCACCAGGATATTTAAAAATAAGACCTGTGAAATATTACAGAATCATTACACTAAGATCTAAACAGTGAGTTCAGTATGCTGTCACTGACATGTTGGGGGGAAAAATAAATGACCTCTAGCACAACATACATGATTCAAGTTGAACTAGACACATAGTGAGTGTGTGTGGAGGGGATGCGTATAGGAAATGGTTTGCTGAGGAGATCCTCCTTATATTTATGTTTCATATTTCTAAGCACTGTTTTCTGTAACTTTCCAAAGCTGAAGATGATTGACTTTTAAAATATAATTTCAAATAGTTTACAATAGATTTAGGAGTTATATTGAAAGGATTTGGAGGACACCTATTTTTCCTAGGAGTCCTTTAATTTTCTGGGTTCCAAAGTATGGTGTTCCTACAAATTACTAACTCTTAAGTAACCAGCTCTGGAAATTAATTTTCCATTTCCCCATAACCTGATTACTACCTGGTGGGCTGATTGGTGATTTCCAAGACAATAGTTTTGCCAAACTTTACATACTTTGTATCATCTAGAGGTGGGAGTGGGAAGGCAATACAGAAACATATTTCACACCAGGATGATTTGACAGGGCCCCCGCAAACTACAAATAGATGTTGTAGAATTCGAGATGTGGTTCTGTAGCTCAATTTGTATCACTGAAACTGTGAGATGCTATCTTCCTGTTGTTATAACGTATCAGGTCAAGGGATATAAATTGTACCAGGTTAATTCATTTTGCTGTTCAGAGAGTCATTAAGTTCCTCCCAGAATATATGTGATTGATATCCCTAGAGGTGAAAGGCTAAAAGAACCATATGGCAACATGTTGCATTCCGTATGCTATCTGCCCATCCGTGCTTAAGCTGCCATTAGCAACATCTGTACTTTACGGAAATCCAGCTGCGCCGACTCCGGCTGACGGAATTGTACTTGGGGGGGAAATCTAGTTTAGCACCATTAACTTGAGACTTAGAGTCTATCTACGGACGGATGGAAGCTTTCACAATTAGACGAGACGACACAAATGCTTTATTAAAGTTTAATTTTGAACTCCCAATTAGCGAAACTGCATTACAAATCGATTGCAATTTCCTAGAAGGCACAGCAAGTTCTCTGCCTGCCTGCCACGTGCGAGAGGCTCCAGAGCAAGCTTTCCCAGCTCCCTGCAGCTGAAAGGGAAGGGTTCAGAGCTGCGTTCTCCACATCCCAGGATATCCCTAAAATCCACGCCAGCCCCTCCTTATGCTGGGCAGGGGCGTAATAGGACAGATCCCTCGGGTGGGGCGGGTGACGAGAGGGGATGACTCCAAAGTCCAAGGCATCAGGGGGAGGCGAGGGGTGGGAGTAAATGGGGGAGGGGCGGCGGGAAGCTGGGAGTGGGGTGTCCTCTAGCATCTTGGACTCTCGGGAGGAGCACATCTAGTCAGCCACGCAGAAGTTTCTCTTTCGCTCTTCGCGCTACACACCCGGATTGGCTTCCTGCGCTCAGGCCGGGGGCGGGGGGAGGAAGGCGTGGGGGACAAGAGTTTACACCAGCTCCCCTCCCCCACCCCAAACAAAGCTCCCGCTCTGGGTCCAGGATACGTTACCTGCCCGGCGCTCCCCCCCTCGATCACTGCATCACCCGCTGGGCGCGCCTTGTGTGGGTCCCGCTCCTCGGGACGCAAGAAGTGGTTGCCCCCGCCAGCTAAATCCCCTTCACTCCTTGTGTTAGGGAAGGGAGTGGGGAAACGGGGTAAGTGGAAGCGGAGGCAGGGCCAAAGGGAACTTACTGATACTTAAAAAAAAAAAAAAAAAAGCAGTTGGCGGGGTCCGGTTCCGGCCAGGGGCAGAAAAGGCTGGTCAGCTTTCAGGGGGTCGCGGGCAGGAGAGCGGTGGGTCGGGGAGCGGCCACCCGCCCCCTCCCCCGGCCCCCAGCGGCGGCGGCGGCAGCTGCACACACAGAAGCCCATTGTCGCCAGCTCCCGGCGCGCAGCCCCGCGGACTCGGCCCCGCGGCCAAGCGCGTCAGCGGCCCCGTCAGCCGGGCCGGGCTCCGTGACGCGCGCGCAGCCCGCTCTATAAATAACCCGCCTCTGGGTGACTCGGGCTGCTTTCCAGTGACGCCGGGGGCGAGGAGAGGGAGGAGGAGGAGGGCGATGGAAACAATAAAACCACCCGCTGGCTTCCCCAGCCTCCCTCCGCCCTCCACGCCGCGCTCCTCGGGCCACTTAGCGAACGCGGCTCGGGAGTGGGAAGGACCCAGCCGAACCGGCGTCCTCCCATCCTGGCGGGACACCCGAGGCCGGGACCCAACGGGGATTACTTCCACACGGGGAAACCAGAAAGAGAAGGGAGCTTGGCCAAGAATTTAGAAAAGGAGCGAACTTACTCCAGATTGACTTAGACCTCGATGTTTTTTCTCTGTTCTCCCATACCTATTCTAGTACAGTCGGCTGTGTGTAGCCGGGCGGCGGGGCGGGGAAGGGGGTAGTAAATCTTCAATTCAAAACAAAACGAAAAACGTGCAAGTTAAAGGTTCTGATCTAGCATATTTTAAAATATATGCCTGTGTTTGCATTTCATGAGGTTCCACCTACATCCCACTCTGTATAGGGACCACATCCTTCCTTGAAGTATTTGTCTCTTGAATTACTTGTCTAACTTTTCGTGAGGCCAGGGCCACGTTACTCTTTTAATTTGGGGAGTCATATAAAGGGTGCCCAGAAGAAGTAGTGTGGGCCTGGGTTCCAGGACTCATGCTCTCAGCCCCAGAGCCTTTTGAAGTCTTTTTGGCCTTGAGCACAGATAGGCCTTGAACATAGCACATTTAAATTTTCCAAAAGTCTATAGTCCTTCAAAATTCTGGACTTTCATCAAGGCTGCCAGTTAAGAGGGACTTTATCTATAGGTAGATTTTTTTTTTTGGTGAGACTTTCTCTTGTAGTTTCCACACTTAGGCATTCTGTCCCACACCCTGACAGTCCTCTGGCCCGTTAAGTTGCCCACATACCACTGGTGGTCCTCTCCTTACTTGGAACCACCAATTTATAGACTAGTAAGACAATTAAAGCTCCTCTTGAGCAAAGTGTCTCACATATATGAACTCCAAATTTTCTTGGATGCTGATATATAATTTGACCATGCAAGCAAAGTTTCGAAGAGAGCTGGCATGGATAGAGTGAGTTAAAAGGGCTGGACAATTGGTTTACAATGGAGACAAAATGGTGTAGTGAAGAATTCACTGGGCTGGGAGTTGGATGACTAAGGGATCTGGGTTTCAATTATGTCTTCGTTATACCTCTCTGTGCCACCTAGCAGAAATCACAGCCTCTCTCTGCCTCAGTTTCCTCATCTTCAAAATGAAAAGCTGGTGGTTTCTAAGCCCCTTTCAACATTAACATTCAAGGACACCAAAGGACATCATGTGTTCAAGTATAAAATTACTAATATGAGCACGCAATGCCCCATAGGAAAAGGATAACCAAATGTAGAATAATTCAGCTCCTCGTAATTTATTATTTTGTACATTTACAAAAAGAAAATCTATCAGGGCCACTTCGGGAAAAGAATGAATTCAACTATACCACTAAAACTATTTTAAGAGGAAAAAGTAGTTGTCACTATATGCTTCATTTACTTGACAACAGATAGTTACAGTCTGATGATGTCTTAGGCCCTTTCCAATGCTTTGTTCTTTCATGTGAGTGAATGAATTTTGGGTACCAAAATGTGCTAGGACCACTTTCTTCAATTTTGCCCTACTAACTATGGCTCACGTGATCTTTAGGAGGAAGAAAATAAACAGGGATTTGTGGGACACCCAAAAGTCTCCTTCTGATTGACCCTTGTCAGAGAGTCAGAATCTGCCTCTTTTTCCTTGTCTCCAGGTTGGTAAAGGCGGAAAACATAAAAGTGGCAGAAACACATTTAGAGCCAAAACATTTGCTTCACAAGACACCACCAAAGTGTGATCACAACTAAAAGTTAACCAGTATTTTCCCGGTTCCAAAAGCACATCTGTCTCCCTTTCCCATAAAATGTTTGGTATCTCTAATTTAATTTTGTCTTAAAGTTTTTTCTTCTGCAGCTTAAAAAGAGGTGTTTTTCTATCAGTGCTGCTATCCTGACACTTCCAGCTTCTCACATAGTTTTAAATCAGTCCTCTTTTGCTTACTTATTATCCCCTTTTAATTGGTCAGTTCCATTCACCGTTATCCTTAACCTTAAAATTTTAACAGAATGAGAATTAGAGTATACAGGCTAAAATTGAAAGATACTCCGTTTCAGAAGCTGGAAACAAAGCTTGGCTCTAGGATCAGTAGAAATACAGTGAAACAATCAGTTTCTTCAAAATAAAAGAAAAATAAATAAAACAATCATGCTGAAATCTGTGAAGTAGGAGACTGAAAATATGGAAAATTTTTATTTGGAGCTCCTTGATAGCATAAAGCTTATTACAATTCTTCAAACATAGTGAAGGTTTTAGAATGTGGACATTTCTCAATATTTCCAAAGTTTCTGTCTACCTGAGGTTAAATCCTTTGAAAAGACTCCTGTATGGTAACAGTATTGAAGAATTTATTAAAGAAACTACTGTGCACTCTTGCCTTATTACTCAGTTAATCCTGATCTATATTTAGAGAGTGGTGCCAGCCAGGTTGAGGCTTCAAAGGAATGAGCACAAATATTTGCCATGTCCTGTGCAGTATAGTTTTGGTGATAGAAAATTCATTTTGGAAAATATCATTGAAGTTAGAGTATAAGCAAATCTCAGCAACCTTCAAATGGATAAACAGAAGGTTAACAAGAAAAGGGCTGAGGGATTCTCAGTATTCCAAATGAAAGGAAACGAATAACTGAGGTTATAGAGCTAGGAGCCTTCTGCATTTAAAAAGCCAGAAATGAAGGCAGACAGTGTTCTTATAAAAATTTAAAAGAAAATAAATTCAGCAAAATTAACAGGACTTCGAGCATCAGTTCAAAATATGGACATATAGGCATAACCATCCCTTCTGATAAGGTTGTCCTGATATTTTTGGTTCATTTCTCCAAATTGCACAGACTGGCAACTCATCGATGGGACCCATTGCAAATAACTTTGATCTTCCAGTATAAATTATAACATCAAAACAGGATTTGTGAACACTGAATTTAAAAGAAAAATTCTTTGTGAGGGTTCAGAATCCTAGGCCTGTTTGTTCTTTAATCCATTCCTGGCTCTTTTCCTCTCTGATCTATACCATGGGGTACTGATCTGTGAGTAGCATAGCCCTGTCTTCCTTAGGACCTGGCTGCTGGCTGGGTGTGACTGATGGGAAGAAAGAGTGGGAGAGTGGAGAGCTGGAGGATAGGAAAGGCAGGGGATTCTCCACTCTGTTCCCATGCTGTAGCTCTTGCCAAATGTCTGGTGACTCTTGACACTGCCTTCCAGTTAACATTCCTTTTCCCTTGATTCCTTCAGTTTAAATCGTAGTGGTTTTTTGCTATTGAAAGTGACTGTCCTCTTTTTGGTTTCTCAGTCCTTCTTCACTTGTTTTTACAAATTACATGAATTATACTTTCCCTGTGTTGTGTACTTAGAGCAGTATCTGTTTTCCTAGTTGGAGCCTGATTCCATGCATCCTATTGAAAGGCATTACTGGGTGACATACATAGAAAACTCTATTATTCCTTGATTTTCTTTTGCTAGACATTCTTTTTTTTAATGTGCTATTTAGAACTATTAATAAAGGGTTCATTCCTCACAAAAGCTTCTAGAAAGAAATGCAACAAATTTTTTAAAATCAACTTTCATTGGACATAATATTCAAAGCTATAAAACAAAAATATTAGAAACTTTACTGTTAATTAACCAGAACAGAGCTAATACTTACCTGAGACTGATACATAAATTCCTTGCTAAAAGGAATGGCGGCATAAGATACCTGTCAAAGCTTGATTTTCATCACACATCTTCTGTAGGGCCCACTCATTCTCCAGCTTATTTGCCAGTGTCCTCTCTGCCTCCTTATGTCTTACAGAGAGGAAAGAGAAAAAATTTTTTTAAAAATTACATTACTAATTTGAAATCTCATATATGTGAATCCTTCGGATAATATTTTAAAATCTAAATTATGTCTCCACTTTTTTCTCCTTGTATTGCTATTGCCTGTCCTCTCCTTTCCTATCCCTATAAGTAAGTCTCTTGCTAGATAGATGTTCATTGCCTCAGGAAAGAAGAGACCTCCCCCCTCCCCAAAGAGAGAGAGAGAGAGAGAGAGAGAGAGAGAGAGAGAGAGAGAGAGAGAAAGAAATGGAGCAACAAACAAACGTGGTCTATGAGTTTTTCAGTTTATTTTATAAAATCCTAAATTCTCTGGGAAAGGGTTGCAGACTAAATATCTTTAAGAAACTTCAGGAGGAAGTTTCTGAAACTGGAAAGAGGATCTCCATGGACATACAGCAGGGGAGAGAGAAACAGAAAATGATCAGTGTTTCCTGGAGAAGAAACAAGGACCTTGGACCTGATACTGGAGGAGTTGCCTAAGGTAGACTTGGCAAAGGAGTCCTATGAGGTCATGGTTCTAGCATTCAGCTGTGTAATGGGAGATGAGTGATCACACAAATACTATCTAAACCTCAGTCATCTGTACCAGGGATTGCACTAGTTCCTCTTTCCACTGACCAATCTACACCCTAAGTAGCCACAATGACTGATCGGGACTTGTCTGGGAGCCACCAGAAAGGATCTCTTCCATATTTTTTTCTCTGTACTTGAGCATGGAAAGATGTCAACTGCCACCACAGGCAATAGTCTGCTAGAGAATACAGCCAACACAGAAAACAGATTCAAGAGATAGAGAAGGAGAAATTGGGTGTTGAAGACATTCGAGTCTGGATCAAATCCCTGGAGCTATTACCTGGCTCTCAAGGTATATGAGTAAAGCAGCTCTCTTAGCTAAAGTCAATTGGGATTGAATCTTCTGATATTATCATTGGAAAGAGTCCTAACTGATATGCTTGCTACTAAAAACTGTTCAAATCCTTCATGCTAGGGCATAGTAAGTACAGAATTTACCTGATGACCAATATTGACTAATATGCATAGGTTATCAATTTATTATGCTACTGCTACTACGCAGGAGAAAGGGGAGTTTAATATTATCATGAAGGAAATGGCATGTCAAAATCAAATAGGAGTGCCCATTTTGAGTTAAACCTTCAGGGAAGATGAGACTTTTTGCCACAGAAACATTAAACCCTTCTATGACCACTACAGAAAATTCAATAGTCAAAGCTTTGGGCTCTGTTTTTTCCCACCTTTTTTATTTATTGCTGTGCACTGCCTGCATCTTCTAGTCCTAGTCAAGTAATAGCAGTTTCTCAAATTGCCCATGCTGCTTCATGTATTAGTACCTTTGCATTAGCTCTTTCCTTAGACTTGAATGAGCTTGCCATCCTGTCCACCCTTTAATACTCAGCTCAGGTGCCTCAGCTTCTGTGAATTTTTACCTGACACCAACACTGCCCTGCTCTTCATACTTCCCACACACATGCTCTAAAATTGATCACTTACTTGTCACAGTCTATATAAGATTCTATTGTGATCAATATGCAATTTTTAAAATTTTTTATCTCCCCTACTAGACTGAGTCCATGAGGGCAGGAATTCTCTCCGGTGCATCTTGGAATTTTTAGGGATCTGGCCACTAAGTATCTACAATTATTTGTGAATTATAAAAATAAGTGAATACATGCGATGAGTGAATGTGGAGCAAAAGAATAAAAAAATTTTATAGTTGAGACCTTGGAGTTAACCTAATCCTTGTGAATCAAATATTTGCCACAATAACAGGAATAGCAAAGCTATAACTTCTAAGAGAATGGAATATCAGAGCTCATCATAGGATAGCATCTTTATTTTATTCTTACACAGATATAGCAATATGTTACAGTTTAAGAATTCTCATTTTTAAAAAATTTGGCTATCTTTCTTCTCTTTTTCAAATTTAAAATTTCTTTCTATTTAAGTATTTTATTTCCTGTGCATCTCTATTTGCTCTCCAGACCTACATGGTATATACAAAATATTATGTATACTATATATGTATGGCACTTTGTTATAGACAAGAAACAAAACATTAGTTCAAGTAGCAAATAAATTAAGAAAAGAACCAAACTAATTATAAATGGAAAAATAACCCTCCATCCACTTTACACACACATGCACACACACACACACACACAACACACATTCATATCCATATTCTAATAATTTTATGATTTCGACATTTTTGTTTAGGAAAGGAGTTGCTGTCACTTGTAAAGGTTATTGTAATGCAGCCTGTTTCTTATAGACCTATAGGAACCTGGACATAGAAGCAGAAGAACAAACAAAGTGGAAATTGACATAGCTCTACATTAAAACTTAGCCAGTTATCTCTATTTAGGGTAGACTCAGTGCAGATTATGTTATATTTGGGAAATGTTTCTCTTAATGTGAATTGCCTTTGGTAATTATTATTTGCCCTTGGGAGATATATATGTGTAGAATCCAGTGGATGATCAAAAAGAATGAAGTAAATCTTCATGGCTGCCAATAGGTAAAAGTTGAAATACAAACTCTACAGGGACTGTGCTGTTAGAGACCTTCTGTAGTATTATTTTAGGCTGCCTAACTGAGGCTTTGGGAAAGGTATTGCTATTAACGACATCCTATGGGTTGCACTGGTTGAGAAAGGAAACCTTCCATGAGGTCAAACTATGGTGAGCAAGACATAAGGTACTGAAGATATGTATTGCACAGATATGAAGAAAAAGTGCTTTCTAAGAGGAAAGTAAATGATAGTGGATCTTGCGACAGGGGACTAGAGACAAGGAAGCAAGGCTAGAAATTGGGGTCTGCTTTTAAGGGATCTCTGTGAATATATTAAGTTTTTTGTTGTTCTTTTCCTTTGAACTATTGGGAAAGTTTTATTTAGTGAACAGTGTTTCATTTTTCCTCTATGTTGTAATTTTTTTCATTTATTTCTGACCTTCAGTTGTTGTCAACACCTGTGTAGACTTATGTGGTGGGATTATGGGACGATCATGGAAAAGAACAACATAGAGAAGTAAAATCTTTTGTACATTGCACCTCCCCAAGGCCAGTGTTGTGGCCCTAACTTCTGGTAAATAGCAGAGAAATGAGTGGTGGGCTTAGAAGGAACATGGAGGAAAACGAGGCCTCTAAAAGGGCAGTGAACAAGCAGGTAATTCAGGAGCAGACATGGCAGAAGGGGAAAGGGATAAAAACCTTTGCCAAGTGTATCAGAGCTTCCTGTCCATTCTACCTTTAAGTGTTGATTCCCTATAACCCCCTGCCAAACACATATACATTTTCCTCCTTCTAAAAATCTGGCTATTTCTTCCCTCTTCCTTCAATTCTTGTCACTTTTTCTTGGATTTTGGCAACAGGCACCTATCTCGTCTCCTGTCACCAGTGGCTTTCATTCTCTGATCTGGTTCTACTCCATACCATCATCAAAGTTGTTTTACTAAAGAGAGCTGGCCCATGGCCTTCCCTTGATGCTCTGCCAGTACTTTCGGTAAAAACCTTCTTTCCTCCTGTTATTGTCTTCAGGACTTCTACTGAAAGTTGTACCTTTCATTTGGAGACTTAGGTATTCAAAGAGTGCCATTAAAGCTATTTGTTATGCTATGAGGATTCCATTTAAACAGATTTATCCATTTAAAGATTACCCAAGTTTTTAGTATTGGGACAGATGGCACCACAGTAGAAGCAGCAATGTCCTCGAAAATCTGTCAAATTTGTTTGGGAAAGTAAATGTTCACACAGTGATCAAAAGACTTGTGGAATATGCTTCTTTAGTAATTCTATAATTCAGACAAATATTTCTGGTACTAGGTGAATCTGTGTGGGGAGAGATTGTAATATGAGATGTGAAAGAGAGCATGGTGGGATCTGTGAACACAAATTTTGCATACAAATGGACTAATTATTGGACAAGGCTCTTTACCTCTGAACTTCACCTTTACCAAGTCATGTCAGGGGCTTTATGACACACAGAGCCCACTTAATTTCTTGAAATTAAGTTATATATAGTATTTTCAAAAGTCTTCTACGGAGTTAAATTCATGCCCAAATTTCTTATATGCATAATGATTTATAAACACATAGAAGAGAAAAGAAGAACCAGAAAATATTCCCCTCTATCCATCCCAGTAAATCATGCCATTGAAAATTCAGGAACCAAGACAGCTTTGAAATCCAGTCTGGAGTTCCCATTATCCCTCTCCTTTATATCTCTGGCCTATCTTGATTGAATGGATAGCATAAAGCTAATATATAGAGTTTTGTCCTCATGTGTATCATAGAGAAGAACATCACTGATGTGTTTATAAATGTCATTAATATAAAATTTCTCCTAAATCAACAATAATGTTATAATACATTCAACTTTGGTATTTAGTTTATAGGCCTTAAATTCAAAAGCTCTTCACCCACTGCTGCCCACATATGCTGACAACTGTTCTGATCCCAGCAGGAGTAACAGATTTTATTTCTTAAGCATTGCAGAACTACAACCACAGTGTTATTATTAGATGAAAGATCTCATACTGGCTTTGCAATAGAGAAAGAAGAAAGAATTGAGATGAAAATAATCCAGGCTATTTTAAAATGTCCCACATTTTCAATATTGTAATTTAATTTGGTGTTCAGAGGTAACATATTCAAATGGCTCAAAATTCAAAAGGTACAATAATAATTTTTGTCATTTTCCCATTCCCCTGCCATCTAGTTCTTTCCAGGCTAACCCATTGTTATAAAATGTTCATAATTTCTCTCAGAGATGGTTTATGCATATACAAGCAAATATCAGCACACATATATATATTTACGAATGTATATTTTTTATTTTCCTTTAACAACTTATTTTAGAAATAGTTTTGTATCAATACACAAAGAGATTTTAAATTATTTTTTCTGTTTGTATACTATTCCAATGCAGAGATATACATAATTTATTTGATCAGTATCAACTGAATGAACATGTAAGTTGTTTTCAGTCTTTTGCTAGCTCGAATGTATCTCTGCACCCACATCATTTTACTTATGGATATATATATATATATATATATATATATAGTATACACACACATATATATACATATATATGTATATATATAGTTAAATTTCTTGGTTAAAATTTTTATAATTTATTCATTTTTGAATCATGATAAAAAATTCAAAAGGAGCAAAAGGATACATTTTAAAAAGTAAGTCTTCCTCATCCTTCTTTGCCCAACCACACACTTCCTTTTCCCAGAAGCAAATATGTCTCCAGCTTTTTGTATATCCTCTCAAAGAAAATACACACGCACACATGCACACACACACACGTATGCACAAGAATGTGCAGATAGGAGTATTTAATTTATTTAGACAGATTTGTATTTTCTTCTACATTGTGGTTTACAGGAATCAGAAGGCTCTTGCAAAACTGTCTGATTCAGTATAACCATTTAAATTAGGAACATACTCTTCTATTGCCTCATACAGACCATCATCATTTAAAACAATAATTCCACCGATTTTCTCTATGCACATCTGTTCTGTGTGGAAGGATAGGAGGCTATAGATAAAAGCCCTGCACTGTCTTCAGCCAAAAATTGTCTAACGAGATGAGATTCAGTCTGGAGTTGGCCCTGTGTGTCTGGGGAACAGTCATTACCCTGTAATCCTATACTTGTCTAGGGCTTCTCTTCCCCTTTCTTTTGTGCCGGATCCCCTGTTTCTTCTCGCCCATGGAATCCTCTTTTCCTTAGTGTTTCCCACTCCTTCCCCCTCCACACACATATTCTTTCTCTCTTAGAAATAAGTTTCCAGTAGCCCCAGAGCAAGAGTGTCTAGGAGGTAAATTTTTTAAGATCTTGTATTTCTTAAAATTTCTTTATCTGATTAATAGTTTACTGGTAATACAATTTTAGGTGGGAAATACTTTTTTTTCAGAAATTTATGGGCATTGCTCCAATCTCACTATTAAGAATTACAACGCCATTGTGATTTTTGACACAGTTTTTCCATTTCTGGAAACTTTCATGATTTTCTCTTTGTTACCAATGTTCTAAAATTTTCTGATGATATGCCTTAATGTGATATTATTTCTATCCACTATGTTGAGCACTGAATAGGATTTTCCATATGGAAATTAATGTCTTATAGTTGTACAGAATTTTTTTAAATAATATTTTTTGTTTTTTAGTAATAGTTGACATACAATACTACATTCGTTTTCAGTATACAACATAGTGATTAGACACCTATATAACTCACAAAGTGGTCACCCCAAAAATCTAGCGCTCTCTGACACCATACATAATTATTACAATATCATTGTAATAATCAAGACTATTTTGTAACTATCAATTTGTACTTCTTAATCCCTTTACCTTTTTTTTACCCAGCCGCCGAAACCTCTCCTACATGATAACCCTCAAAATGTTCTCTGTATCTGTATGAGCTTGTTTCTATTTTTCATTCATTTATTTTGTTCTTTAGATCCTACATATAAGTGAAATCATTTGTCTTTCTCTATCTAACTTACTCCATTTAACACAATACCCTCTAGGTCCATTGTGATATATTCCCTTTACTTTTAGTCTGTGTGTCTTTAATCTGAAGTGAGTCTCTTGTAGGCAGTATATATAAAGGTCTTGTTTTCTTATTAATTCAGCCACCCTATCTTTTGACTGGAGCATTTAATTCTTTTTCATTTGAAGTGCTTGTTGATAGATATGTAGTTATTGCCTTTTTAATTTATATTTTTGATATATATTTTCTTCTCCTTAAAGAAGTCCTCCAACATTCCTATAATACTGGCTTGGTGGTGATGAACTCTTTTAGCTTTTTCTTGTCTTGGAAACTCTTTTATCTGTCCTTTGATTCTACATGATAGCTTTGCTGGGTAAAGTAATGTTGGTTGTAGGACCTGGGTTTTCATTACTTTGAATATCTTGCACCAAACCCTTCTGGTCTACAAAGTTTCTGTTGGGAAATCAGCTGAGAGTCTTATAGGCGCTCCCTTGTTGATAACTAATTGCTTTTCTCTTGCTGCTCTTAAGATTCTCTCTTTGTATTTAACCTTTATTTTAATATAACATGGGACATTTTCTTGAATTATTTACTAATGATTTCTTCTTATGTGCTTTCTTTTTTCTCTTTCTGAAAATTATATTTATATAACTTCCGGATTGGTCCTTCAATTTTCCCATGAATTTTCTTTTTTATTTCATTTCGTTTTTGTGTATTTTTTGAGAAAATTCCTCAATTTTATTTTTCAACTTGGCATTTTATATACTTTTCTTTTTCATTTGTTTTTATGATGGCAACATATATATATAACATAAAATTAGGTATACAGTTCAGTGACATTGGCTATATTAACATTGTCGTGCAACCACCATCACCATCCATCTCCAAAACTTTATCATCCTCCCAAACTTAAACTCTGTACTTATGAAGTAATAGCTCTTCATATTCTTCCACTCACCAAGGCCCCAGCAACCACAATTTTATTTTCTTTCTCTATGACTTTGATAGAATATATGTCCCTCATTTAAGTGGACTTATATGATATTTGTCAGTAAATAAGTCTATTTTTTTAGAGGTGCAATTTGCCTATAGACCACTTTATTAGAAGGAACAATCATTGAGAAAATTATATTAACTTACAGTGGATTTTAAATTATAAATGATTGATGTTACTTGACCCCCATTTATCAAAGGAAAAAGGCCCTGTAGATGGTCTTTTTAAAGAAGTTTCACATATTTTCACCAAGGTCATTGCAATCGGTCAAATTAAAGTAATGTTAAGTAATCAAAGTGAATTTGAGAAAAAAAAAACTTAAAAATAAAAATGGCACCTGTTTATTACCCAGATATATCTGTTCCCTCTGCTTCATTTTAGTCATAGCTATTTAATTTCCTGAAACAAAAAACAAACAGATTTTCACTAATGTCAGTACTGCAGAGCTAGCATAGGACAGAAGAGCCAGCTGTACTCGATTTCTTCTTATGCATCATCAACAAAATTGGCAGCTAAGTTCTGATTTCAGAGCCTTTATGGTTAATGATGATGTACAAGCTGTGCTTGATTTTCAGATACAAGACTGATCTTTGCTGACAGAAAAATCTATTTTTGATTTGTAAATTGAGCAAATTTGATGCAAAATTATTGATGTAGGATAAACGCAGATCATGAAGATATCATTTTTAGACTCACATTTCTAACCTTAAAACCACTTCAGTTTATTATTGTTACAGTCATCATCATCCTTATCATTATTAGCATTACAATGAAGGTAACTAAGTATTTAACTAAAATTGCAGGTAAGTTTTGTGAATGAACCAAATATCAACAAATTTTATACTAACTTAAGAATGTGACTGCAATGAAAAGGAACAATGAAATTAATTAGCAATCAATTCTATCAGCATCCCTCTTCTGGGTATAAGGCTAATTCAGAATCATATGTTATAGTAATCATGGGCAAAAATCTTCTGATGTTATACAAAGAATGGTGGAGCAAATAGGTTTGAAAGGGTTCAAAAATGTTTTCTTGATTATTAGGTCTTCGACAAATAGAAATTATATTTCAGTCATTGCTTAAAGCAGCTACTATTTTTTAATTCATACAAATCAATTTTATCATTGACTTTTTCAGAAGTAGTAATAATGGCCTTGTGCAAAATTATGTAGCTATAAAATATTGTCTTAGGTGTTCTTTCATCTGGTCCCCATTTATGAGCCACCACCACACATACCCAGTTCATTCACACTATCTATTTTCTAAAGGTGGTACTCCCTACCTGCTATCCCATACTCTGGTTTGCTCCTTCCTTATTCCATACCTATCACTCCTTAACCTTATCAAAAATCATCTGTCTTTTTTCTCATTCCTTTAAAATTTTGCAAAGACACACATGTTAAGAGTTTGAAAATATCTGTTTCCTAAATATGTTGCCTTTCTAGGAGTACAAATTTGCATTTTTAAGAGGAACTCTTGAAGACCTATTGTCAGCAGTTGAAATGTCACATTTTTCTGTCTGTCAAGAATGGCAAAAATCTATATCTTACAATAATCAACTCTTACTTATCGATTCTCCCCCGCTTAAAATATGTGTTTCTGAAACATAATGAGATAGAGATTAAGATCAAGGGCTTTGTAGTCAAATGGAGCTAGTTTTGAAACTCAACTCTGCTACTCACTAGCTGTTAGTCATAATTTACTTATCTTTAAGATGGGATACCAGTACCCACCTCATAGGGTTATTATAAGAAGTAAACGACTTAATGCATGTAAAATGATTACTATGTTGACTATTAATGTTGAGTGTTAATGTAGGGTTTCAATAAATGTGAACTTCTAATATTATCTGTGTGATTAATACTGTATAATTCAAATATTCTTCTTAAATTGTTGATTTTTTTTGGTGTCAAACATAGGTTACGTATATACATATATTTATATCCTACAATGAATATATAAACCTAAATAAACCAAGGATATGGAAGGCATCAAGTCTTGTTCAACAGTGTTTCCCTAAGACTGCATATAATAATTGCTAAATGAATATAAAATTTTATTTAATTTACCAAAATATGTCTTTGATTACAATATATATTTTTTATAAGGAAAAAAATACTTTAAATAAAGAAAAAAGAGGCTTTTACACTAATGTACTTTATTTAATTGAATCAAACCATTTCTTTTTATGTTTCTTCAGTAAAATCAAATGAAGCATTCTCTTAAAAGATAAGCCCATCTCTTTTGCTATTAGTATGATGGAAACCTCACAAGTTATAAACAATAAGCCAGTATCCCAGGGCCTAACTTACTATCAAGAAGCACATTAGATTCCTTCAGATTACTAACAAAATATACCAAATACTCCAAGGGTCTTAAAGAGTTGATATCTCCCTATAAAGTGCTACCTGGTTTATTATCAAGGAATAATTTAAACATTTGGAGAATATTTTAATAATATCAGCAAAACAATATCAGCATCAATGATGTTTGGTCTGATTCTGTAGGGTATAATTAGGTCTGGGAGAAAACCTATTGTTCAATGATCATTAAAAATGAGCATCCAAGAGAGCATCTCCGGGAACAGAATTTACTCACAATTTGTAGTGAACTCAATCCAGAGATCTTTTGAAATGGTTTCTATGTATTGAGTTCAAAATGCTGTCATAATGAGTGACTGGTGAGAGACTCCAAATGAGTGTAATGAAAGACACCAGGCCCTCAAATAGATAATTTGATGTCTGACAAAATCTTAAAGCCACTTGATTGGAAGCTATTGAATAATTTTAAAATATTGGAGAAACCCGATGTGACCAAGTGATTTAGTGACTGAGTTTTTGGATATAGGTATTAGTAGAGTAAGGAAACCTTGCCTATTCCTATATTAACCTATGCTTGTATCCCGTTTCTTTAGAAACTTTGTCAATGTGTTCTCACTGTATGAAGCCATGCTTTGCCCTCTCCCTTTGAATTGGAGTCACTCACTGGAGTCAACAACACTGAGTATCCCAGAGAATAGGGAGTCCCAAGCTCTAGCTCCAGGTAAATGAGAGCCATTCACCATTTTGTGTTACACTGGGGCAGTGTAACACACTGCCACATCTGGGAGCTGCAGGAATGAATAGAAATTTGGGAGCTTCATAACTCCCATCTTAAACTGGCCTCCTCTTTCTCCAGAAAAGTATCAAACACCCATTTTGACCCACATTTCTATGTCTTACTCAATCATCATCAGAAACCCATGCTCACTTTGTTACCTCTCTTTTTATTACCCATGGACCAAACCCAACCCAATGACTGTTTTTGTAAATATGGTTTTATTGGAACATAATCATGCTTATTTATTTACATATTGTCTATAGCTGCTTTCACACTAAAAAGGCAGGTTTGAATAGTTGTGACCAAGGCCAGTTGGCCTGCCAAACTTAAAATATTTACTATATGGCTCTTTTTAGAAAAAGTTTGCTGACCCTTAGCCAAACATTCATCCTCATACTGCTCTTCACGTCCACTCATCTGACCTGCTTTTTCACTTCAGCTTTCATCTTAAGCCCTTGTACTCTGACATCTGAAGCTAATAGTTCATCAGCAAACTTTTTGCATCCTTAACTTCATCTCTAAATGCTTCCTTTGCTCCCTTACTCTAAGTAAAACATGGATACTCTTTGAAATCATTTTTGATGCATTGTGGTCAGTGTAGGCTGTTTTTCTTTAACATCCTAACCTAACTACAGGCCTGATTCTGGAGTGGATGTTCTGCTTGCTCTCCTCTTCCAAATCTACTCTCCTCCCTCATGCTTCCAATCCCCCAGCTATTTGAAGTTTTTGCCATCAGACTTTATCATCTATTACCCCATCTTGTTGTTGTCATCTAGAGAACTCAGTTGCCTTCTCATTTGATAACTTTAGCACCGGATCTTTGTCTTTTTATTATTCCACTGTTATTCTCACAGATTTCCTTCTTACTGACTATAATACCTACATGGATGACATATCTAATACCTTACTATTGTTTCTGAACTTCCCCATCTTACAATAAAATTATGTTATTTTTCACCTACCCTCAGCCACCTTCTCATATGGTCATACTTTTGACCTTGTGATCATCAATGAATCCATTATCTTCACATCTCAAGGGCAAGCATGGCCCTCTCCAATTACAGTCACCTAAACTAATAGCTCATGAAATTAAGTACATGTACACAAGCAATATTTTGACTTTATTAAGACTTTCTAATTTGTTGAGTTTGTGATTGTATAATTACCAATCTGCCCTTCTCAGGTCCTCTCTTTCCTGCATACCCAGCTGGGATTTTATGATACATAATTAAGGCATCCTTTGACAACACCCTCGACTTCTCTCTGCCACTTGCTTTTATCTGGCTGAGCTGCAATCCTGGTTCCCATGCAATAGTTCCCATAACTCAAAACAAATGAACATTGGTTAAGACACAATAATTATGCTGGCCAGGAACACTTTAAATTCTGTCTATGTAAGAAATAGGTAGTCATAATTGTCAGGATTTTCCAGAGGAATGGACCTATAGGAGATAGAAGATAGATAATAGATAGATAGATAGATAGATACATAGATACATAGATACATAGATACATAGATACATAGATACATAGATAGATATAGATAGACAGACAGACAGATAGATGATAGATTGATAGATTATAAAGAATTAGCTCATGCAATTATGGGAAGTCTGAAGATTTTCAGTCATGAAGCTGGCGTTCCAGAGAGTGAATGGTATAGTTTTAGTCCACGTCCAGAGGGCTGAGGACCGAGGAAGTCAATGGTGTAAGTTCCAGTCCAAGTCCAAGTCTTAAATCAGGAGACCGAAGTCCCAGCTTCAAGATAGTCAGGAAGAAAGAGTGAATTTTCCCTTCTTCAGCATTTTTGTTCTATTCAGGCCCTTGGTGAATTGGATGAGGCCCACCCATACTGGGGAGGGCAGTCTGCTTTATTCAGCCTGCAGATTCAATGTCAATCTCACCCAGAAACACCCTCACAAACATACCCAGAACAAAGTTTTACCAAATATCTGGGTGCCTCGTGGCCCAGTCAAGTTGACACAAAGTTAACCATTGCAGTAGTCAAGAGCAATTGTTTTACTTCCATAGGACTACTGCATTCTCACTTTCCAAAATGTTATTTCACATCTTGTCTTTCTCCTTGAATCTCCTAACCCCTTTGACTCTCTGCTTATAAATTGTTTCATAAGTCATGAAACATGAGAAAATGAAAATGAAGTTAATTCAATTTGAGAAAATGAAATTAATTCAATAAGAATTCCCTCACCCTTCAACCTAAAATTTTCCATCCATCTAACTCTGTATCTGTGCTGTTTTATTATGAAGAGTCTCTGTTAATCTCGACTTCTCAAGGGCTTGGTTTCTCAGTTGTCTTCTCATCCTCTTCTAAATCACCATTTCTTTATTCAATTGCTCCCATTGTCATAAAGCACCTCTAGTAACTCCTTTCTTAAACACACACACCGCACACACACACACACACACACACACACACATACACCAACTCCAACTGTAGCAATAACAATAGCAATAACAGAATAAAGACCCTCACTTCACCTTACATCCTCCTCCAATCATCTCTTGGTTCTCCACTAAAATGTCTTCCCTGTTCACCCATTTACAAGTAGGCACACAGTTATTCTTTATCAAATCTTTCTATTTGAAGTCTCTACATTGTATTTATCACTTTCTTATATGTATATATGTTGATGATGTCTGTTTAATGTTTTTCTCCCCCCAAATATTATATAAGCTTTATGAAAGCGGGTAACTCTTCTGTCTTTTCACCTCCTTATTATCAGCACATATGGCAGACATAGAGGATCCTCAATAATACTTTTTTGAATGATTGAATAAATGAACTATTTCCTGTTTTTTTCTGTTTACTACTAGACCATAAGATTCTCAAAGGAAAGAACTTTGTCTTTGTGTCTTGTCTGTCTTTGTAGTTGGTTTCATAAAGACTTGTTGAATGAGTAAATGAATCATTGACACAAATGAGCAATAATCTAAAGATAAAAGTTATTAACTAACATAATGTGCAGCTCTTAAAATTTGCATTGGCATTTTTACTTTAAAAAAATCAGAATGATTTCTTTTAGGGTTATACTAATTCCTCTTAAACTAGTCTAATTTGTGTGACTTATACATATGCATCTAAATTAATTTTTCTAACTTTAACTAAGGCTTATAAATAAATAAGTATACATATATGTATGTAGATGGATGGCTATATATACACCTACCCACATATATATAAAACATATGTTAGTCCTGTTCTAAGAATCTGCCAAAGTTTCTTGGTAAGACTTGCCAATTGCAATCATGTGACAGGATGACAGTTCTCTTCTCTGGGAGAAGTCCAGACTTCCAGTGTCTGGGACAGAAATAATATAGACCAAGAAACATATATAGCTGATGATGGATGATTTTTGGCTCCTATAATGTGAGCTTTGGTCTTCTTATTGGGAAACTGAAAATCATTAGACCAGAATTATTTTTATTTCTACTCAGCTGCAATTTTTTCTTTTTGTATTCTGTATTTAGGCACACTGCAAAGACAATTTGCCTGGTCAATATGGGTTTATATTAAATTTTACCATCCAATGCAAATAGCATGAGATCCTTTTGCCAGTGTAGCTGCCTTATTTCTATCAGAATAGTAAGTATGTATCCAAATATACCCAATTACAGATGCTTTCTTGCTGTCAATAATACGGTACTGCTTAAGAGTAAAGATGTTCTCACTTTCAGGCAGAATTGATTTTGAGATGACAGGGACACTTCAATGATTGCATTTATTCACATAGAGGAGGTAACGGTTATGAATGCTTTCAGCTGCAAGCAACAAAAGTGTCAACTAGCAGTGACTTCAACCAAGTTGGGTTCTGTGGCACAATAACATTAAGGCTATCATCTCTGCAATTCTACTGTCCCTCTCTTCAAAGTTAAATAATGGCTGCAACACAAACATGTTCTGGCACACTCGTCCTAGCAAAAAAAGTGTTTAAATGCAGCAAAAAGGAGGTGTTACAGATAAGTGATTTTCTCCTTGTATACTGTCCTCTCATTAAGGAGAGAAAAATTCTTCCTTGAAACTCTTCAACAGACTTTTCTTTATATCTTATTGGCTACCAGTTGGTCCCATGACAATGCTTAAGCCAGTTGCTAAAGCCACCTTTTCTGAGAACTAAGGATTATTGTCTGATTTCTGAAAAAAAAAAATCAAGGCTTTATTAGAAAGAATAAAAAGAAGAATGACTTTTGTGTTGGCAAGGAATAGCGCCTCCCACAGAAGGTTATCAAGAACACTCGTGAGGCTTCATGGAGAATATCATACTTACGTTGAATCTTGAATTCAAGTGGAAGTTGGCCAGGAGAATAAAGTCTGGAATGGTTGAAAGGAAGAGAGAGCTGCTTCCGCAAATATGTAGGACAACCAGAGTACTAGGAATCATGAGATAGAGCTGGGCGTTCTGTATGTACAGAATGGTGAGAAAAGTCACTGCGAGGTTGCAGGAGTCAGGTCATGAAGGCAGCGTGGAAGTAAGAAATCAAGGTCTCATACCTTCAGGCATGCATTCTGAGGTTTCAAATAAATAAAGTTTCTAATACATAACTGACTGGGCTTTCCCTCCATGTGGGGCTGAGAAAATCTAGACATTTCAAGGACAATATTGTCATCTCTCTATTATAAAGATGAAAGGTGAGGGCAGTCATTACTTAGAATCAATCTCTCTCTCTCTCTCTCTCTCTCTCTCTCTCTCTCTCTCTCTCCCTCCCTCCCTCCCTCCCTCTCCCCCGACCCTTTCTCCCTCTGTCCCTCTGTCCTTCTCTCTCTCTCCACTTAGCTAAATCTTGCTCAGACATTTTGCAGCTATTTGCTAAACCAGATTGTACTCAATGGGTTATAGAGCTTTGGAGGACTTGCCAGCTACATACACTTCCTCTACTAAATGCTTTGAAGAAAAGAAGCTGAGAGCTTGCAGTGAAACCAGTTCTGCTATGTTGATCATTATTTATTAGACCAAAGGATCAGTACTGGAGCCCAAAGCTGCCCAATAGGAATGTACTTTATTGGATAGTCACAGACAAACTTAATTAGATTTTTTCTCTTTGGAAAGGGTAGCAGGTCGAGGGATGGATGAATGCCAAAACTGTAGTAGTAGAGACAAGATGTAGAGGAGGAAGGAGGTAGGGGAGAGAAAAAGAACTAGAGAAAGGCTAAGAGAAAGAGGGAAGTGAAATGTATCTGAGCTCTAGCAATTAACACAATAAATCATTGATCTTGGAAATTGGGGGAAACAAGAAAATCAAAAGCATCGACTATTGAACAGTTCTTTAGTGACCTGGATTGTATTATCATCATCATTATCATCAGACCCTAGGAATTATCGAATGTTTTTTCAAAATGTGATTTAATCCAATCTCCCTAAAGAACATAATATAATCAGAAAGAATTATGAATGAAGTTTGCAATCATAAATTATTTTGAATCAGATTGAATTGTTCCTCACCTTCTAAGGTAAGTATCTGAGTATGAAGTCTTTGGAAATAGTCATGTCAATGTTTCCTTTCTATAAACTTGTGGTTAGTGGCTCAGAGAGAAGCCTTTCTTCTCTGGGTAGTCCTGGAGAAGAGAATGATAGTTAAAATAGAGGCAGAATCATTGAGGCAACGAGAGAATGAGAAATAATGTTTAGTTAGTAGAAGCTGAAGGCTGGAAGAAACATAATTCATGAATCTGTCAGGCTGAGGAGTATAGCCTGAAGGGCAAATAGAAGCAGATTGGAGGATAGGAAATATATTTCTGGGGAAGGCAGGCAATAGGGCTCTATTCCAGTTGAAACATATCATACCTATGTCTTCCAGAATACTAGTTCTCCATCATGGCTATTTATCAGAATTATCCAGAGTACTGTTGAAAAACCCCATTTCCAGACCTTACTCAAGTCCTGCTGAAACAGAATATGACTTTTAATGCACCCACCCGTGATGGAGCTTTCACCTGTCCACATGAAAATATTTGTGTGATGATGGCAACAGTTTTTTTTTTTTTAAGAACTGTGTTTGGTTCTCAGACCAAGGCTATCTGAATTCTTTTTACTAGAATGTTCTTTTTTTTTCTTTGCAATTGTTGTAATAAAATATGGGTACTTTAAAAAAATGATCTTAGCAAAATAAAAATTAGCAAACAAAATTATTGGTAGGTTTGAACTTGGGTAATTTAACAATATCACTATCACTAGTTTCCTGCCTTTGAAATGAAAGTAATAAAATGTAACAGCATTGTTTTCTATAAATTAAATAACATAATATTCTTGACACATAAAAAACACTCAAAATTTTCTCTTCCTATATTATTAGGTAAGACACTTTGGTTTGCAAAGTTTGGCTCCTGCTTAAACAATAAAGATGATTTATTATTTAAGGTAAATGAAAAAACGGTCTGTGGTGGTTGTCGGGTATTATTTAAATAGCATTCTAGCTCTGTTTTTTTTTTTTTTTTTTTTTATGATCCTTTCTGTCCTATCCTCTTCTGTGTTGGGGTTTGCCTCTGGGCTAGCTTCTCAGGGTGACTGCCAGGAACAACATAGTGAGAAAGAATGCTATTCTTGAAACCAAGAACGGAATCCCATTCCTAAGGCAATTGGACCACCCAAACCAGTAACTATGGCCAGGGAATGCCATGCACTGAGGGCTCAGCCTGAACCAACTCTGGTGCTAAAGGAAATAGAATTATTCTAATCAATTTAACACACCAGGAACAGCCCCTGGAGCTGGAGATGCTGTAAATCTTATCAAACCCAAAAGTTGGAGGAATTACCACAATTTCTCTCATAATCTTATTCCGAAACATACTTGCTATTGGCTCTCTGATTAGAGTAGCCTCTTTTGTGGATCCTTACTGCCTGCTTTAAAGTAATTTGGGCTAAAACAGGAGAAGCTGCTAATTCTTTAAGGAAAATGTTATTTACTTAGTACTTAGAAATACCATAATGTTGTTACTGAAATATGAAAAATATAAAAATTAGAAGGGAGAAAAAAGGTCTCATCTGACCAGAGAAGATAAACATCATTAAAATTTAGTGTATTACTGTTGTCTTTCTCTTATGCATGTGCATATTGTTATATACAAAGTTTTGTATGTTTGTATTTTACCTTAAATTGAGTTTTAAACTAATAAATGTGTTTCTTGATTATAAGAGAAATAGCTAGTCAAGTTTTTTAAGTGGAAAAATACAGAAGTGTGAAATGAAAAGGAAAAAGAGGAAAGAAAGAAGAAAATAAGAAGGGAGGAACGGAGGAAGGAAGGGAGGGATGAAGAGAAATAGAAATGGAAATCTCATTGAGATACTATTTCTATTTTTCAGCATGCATCAAATATTTGTTTTACGTAGTTGAGGTAAAGCTATTTATACTTGTGTTTTAAGCGTAATTAACAAAGAAATGCTCATTTATCTTAGATGACAGAAAATATTTACCACTGGATGGTTTATTAGTCTTTCCCAATTAAAAAAAATGACTCAGGTAATCAATATGAGTTTTAAAGATGTGGAAAATCATAACTCAAGCTTCCTAGCAATAAAAAATGACCACTATTGCTATACATAGCTTTATTTTATGGAAGGGAGAAAAGGGGCTTACATATAATAAATAACTTAGCCAATTTTTATTTTAATATGTTAAGCAAAGTAGTATATGCATATAATTTTAAAAGACAAATACAAACACAGAAGTCTGTTCTTCCTCATCACTTTTTTTTAATAACACACTTTCTTGATTTATGGATACAATATTTTCTTAGCTTTATGATCATATTAAAGGTTTTTAAACACATATTTTGTCCTCCACATTTCTGTTTCCTCTGCATTCTATTTTCTCTTTTTTAAAAAATATTTAGTTCCATTTTATATTTTGGCGGTTACACTCACATTCTTGTGGATAGTGTACTGTCTGTTCACATTCAAGACAGAAGCTCTGTATGCTCCCTGGAGGCTCTGTGCATGTGTCTGTGAGGGGGGCAGTTTGAAATGAGGGGGATAGTTGTTGATTTGGGCTTTACTACTGCAGGGTGAAAGGAGAGGGATCTGGCTATCCAAATCTCAGTATCTGTTGGCCTTTTATTTTGACTAGGCTCTTTGCATTAATTTCCTATGTCTACCATTACAAATTGCCACAAACTTAGTGACTTAAACCAACACCAATTTATCTTGTATTTCCATAGTTCAGAAGTCTAAAATGAGTCTCACTGGGTTAAAATCGAGGTATTAGTAGGGCTGTGTTTCTAGAGGGTCTACAGGAGAACCAATTTTCTGACCTTTTCCACTTTCCATTTCTTTGCTTGTAATCTTCTTCCATTTTTAAAGCCAGCAGAGTCTAGACTCATCTTTCACACACCTCATCGCTCTGACATTGAGTTTTCTGCCTCCCTCTTCTGCATTTAAAAGACCCTGTAACGCTTTCCGGCAGCCGGCAGCCGCAGCCATGAAGGTCAAACTGTGCAGTCTCAGTGGGTACAAGATCTACCCCGGACACAGGAGGCGCTACGCCAAGACCGACGGGAAGTTTTTCCAGTTTCTTAATGCAGAATGAGAGTCGGCATTCCTTTCCAAGAGGAACTCTCAACAGATAACCTGGACTGTCCTTTCCAGAAGAAAGCACAAAAAGGGACAGTCGGAAGAATTTCAAAAGAAAAGAACCCGCCCTGCAGTCAAATTCTAGAGAAGATCATCACTGATGCGTCTTTTGCTGATATAATGGCCAAGAGGAATCAGACCCCTAAAGTTAGGAAAGCTCAATGAGGACAAGCTATCGGGGCTGCCAAGGAAGCAAAAAAGGCTAAGCAAGCATCTAAAATGACAGAAATGGCTGCTGCTAAGGCTCCCATAAAGGGAGCACCTAAACAAAAGATCGTGCAGCCTGTGAAGGTTTCTGTTCCCCGAGTTGGTGGAAAACGCTAAGCTGGCAGATGAAAATTTTAAATAAAGATCTGAATATCAAAATACATACATACATACATACATACATACATACATACATCAAAATAAAAGACCCTGTAACTACTTTGGACCACTCAGATAATCCAGGATAATCTCATTACTTTATAGTCAATTGATAGCAACTTTATTTCTATCTGTAACCTTGATGTTCACGAGCCATGTAACATAATATATTCACAGGTTTGGGGATTAGGACATGGACATCTTCAGAGTATTGCTATTCTGCATACTACACATTCCAGTTTCTTGTCTGACAATCACTTCTTGGAGCAGAACAGGGATGGGGCTCAGATGTCTTGATGTTGTATAGGAATTTCATACCTCCCCCTGTTCCTCTTTTTTTTTTTTTTTTTTTTTTGCAGGGGCTCGTTTCCCATTCTCTGATGTGCATTGTGCAACCCCTCCCAGTGTGGATTCCCTAGGGTTTCACTTACCTGAAAAACGAATCTCTCATTATTGCCAAAGATAGAAAGAAATTTGTCCAGAATTCTTAAAACTGCCTGGGAGGGATAATAATTCTTGATATGGAAGGTGGTGGTGATCATGGTGCAGTGTGGGTAACTGTGCACCTGGGTGGTATGGGTTGAAGGAATGTGGCAGGCTAATGACTGACTTTTCAGACTTTTAAATAATTTTCCCATTTTCAATTCCAGCCACTACTCCAACTTTATATATACCTGGTGTATTCCCAAGCCTTCCCTGGATTCATCCATTTGCTTTTCTTCTTCCAAATTTGTTGACCTCCTCTGTTTAATAATTTCTTCTCACATGATTTTTTCTTCCTGTGGGTTTATGCCATATTTTATTCCTTTATTTTTATTTTGGTGATGTTTTTGGAAAGATCAGAGATAAACAAATACAATCATTAACTAGAAGATGTTTTTTGCTTTAAATAAATGATAATACTAAAGAACAATAGATATTATTTTATGTTGTCACTAAACATGGAGAGAGGGTCTATATAAATTGAGAGGTACAGATTTGCAAACAAACATTTATGTTCAGTTAACTGGAAAAGAGAAGTAGAAAAAGGGGGGAAAAAGAGAAAAGAACAGATTAGGAAAGCATTGTAGATTAAAATTGTTCCAAAACTGCAGAATTCATCTGATATTACATTTTTATTTGGATTAATGAGAGGAGTCCAGACTAAGTAAGAAAAACTATGCAAGTTCTTTCATATTACTACTTCTGCATTTAAATTTTTGAATCATCTCTGAGTTATCCAGGTTATAACTCCAGGATATGACATTTTCTGAGACAATATATATCAAAGAATCTCTTCTTTTGCCTACATGCTTGAAAAAGATCTTGTTCAAGTATAAATATTTTTAGTTATTTTTTTCTTGAAATCTATGTTTCTCTATTGTCTTGAGAAGGTGGTTTGTGCAGATGTGTGAAGATGGTTTTTTGTTCCTTTCTATACAGCTTGCCTAGTTGCTTCTGAGACATTTTTTCAGTCCTTGAAATCATAAAAACAGACAATTTTGGGATATTTGCTATTGATAGTCTGAAAAAAACCACAGTTACCTTAATAAACATATTGACATATTTCTGAGATTAGTGTAAAATATGAAAAAATGTTATGATCAAGGGTTCTTTGAATCAAATACAGATGGTCCTGCTTAATGATCTGTGCTAATTAAAAACTGTCTTAATTTTTAAATCGGATTTTCATGGATTCACAAGTGGGATTATAAAGGACTGTAAAAAGCAGAATCAATTATCTGAAAATTTCTTACTTTAAAATCTATATAAATCTGTGTAACTACTTCACCCTCCTTATTTCAGAATGTCAAAGCCATAAAGGCTAGTGTTTACCTTTTTTTGTAGGAGCTGACATATAGAGAGAGCTTTAGTTTTTATTACAGAGGGTGGACATTGTTACAATTTTACTTGGTATTTTATGGACAAAACAACTATTTCAGCTAATTTAATTATCATTTCAATTTTTCACAATTTTTTTTTCATTTGGAGAAGTCCTCTATTCAAATTACAATACTGCTTTGTTTCCTCCTAACTCTGTTGTCTCCGAGTGCCATTTTTTATAGGCTGTGCAGTCCTTAAAGGTAATCTAGTTGTCTTTCATTTCTAAATTCACAGGGCCAGGTCCAGTTGGCTGAGTGTGAGTGAACAGTGGCTTCTGCAAATTTATACCAGAGAGTACTTTTTAGCTAGGAGTCTCAGTGGCCTTCTTCCCATCACTGTTCCTCTGGGCCTCCTGGAACAGATTGACTTCTAGCTTTAGTTGTGAACCTCTCATCTGGAAGCACAGGTTGTAATTGAACAAATGCAAAATATTTGTCTTTGGAAGGTCCATTTGTCCATGTCACCCAAGGCACTGCCAACAGGATGTTTGACACCTTGAAATTTGAGGTCAGGGACAAGGTACTTGTTGTGAAGCTGCAGTATAGTTGAATCAGCAGCCTGATAGAGTGAACACACTGAAGGAGATGAGAAGGAAATGCAAGTCTTGAAACTTGCTCAGGAAGGTGGGATTTACCTAGATGGCAGGACTAAAGCAAACTATGAATTGCTAAATTCCTTGACACAGAACATAAGGAATCAGAATTCATATAGCCCAAGAGAGTATTTGTCATTATTTAGACACTAAATTTTGAGGGACACCACTGTTTTCTTTCTATCCTCAGGACATACATAACTGTATAGTGAATTGCAGTATATTACATCTCCATTGAAGACTATCATCCATTTCATCTCCATTTTCCAATGGAGAATTTTTAAATCATGTTCACTGATCATTTCTTTAATAAGCAAGTAAAGTCTTGTGAATAGCTTGAGTACTTCAACAACTGTTAAGCAGACTCATAAGTGGAAACTACTAGTGTAACAACTGGGTCAGTGCCATTATGCAACCCACACAAGGTAAATTAAGAATAAAACATCCTAAATTATACTCTAAATCTTCGTTTCAGCTTCTGGCCTTACTATGAGTCTGAGGGATCCGGTTAGGTTATAGCAGCCTTCCTGAGGGGTAGGAGCAGCAAGCCACCCTCTATCGAATTGCTCCCCCAGAGACTTCTTCAGTCCTCTCTGGTACCTTTGCCATGGAAAAATTCCAAGATCGTGATGGCTCACATTAGTCAAAACTTTTGGAACAAGTTTTATTCAGATCCTAACCTCATCATGAAATGGATATCAAAACAGAATAAAATTACAAATGACAGTCATGGAAGAGTTCTTAGATACCTCCTACTATAGTATTATTTCTTTATGATGCAAGTTGAAGTTCAAGGAAGTAAATAAGATTCTTCAAGGCAATAAACAAAATAAAACAAAATAAAATAAAATTAATAAAAAAACTCCAAAGCAATAGGAATTTCTCTCAAATTCCTCCCAGAATTATCCTATCTATATATCCTGGTAATACAAAACTCTATGCCACCAAACTTTATGGCATCAGTATTCCTGGTAACTGATCTATATATTTTATTCTGTTTAAGGCAGTTATATAGAAATAGTTAACATTTATTATTTTTATGTGGCACAGTTCTAAGTGCTTTGCATATATTTACTACTTGATCTCTATTTGGCTTTTGTTATTCCTATTTAGAAGCTAAGGCACAGAAAGGACAGCAATTTTATCCAGGTTACACAGGACTAAAATCCAATCCTAGGCAATTTGATTCCAGCATCAAAGTGCTTAATCACACACAATAATGCTTCTCTAAAACTCTTAATTTGCTACATATATTTATCAAATCCTATGATTTTAAACAGTTTCCTGAGTGGAAGGAGGAAGCCAGAGCTGTTCAAATGTTAGGATCAAACATTATACTGCTCTGTTCATTTTGTAAAAATCTTTCACTGCCCTCATGAGTGCAAATGAATGTGTCCCCATCAAGATACAACGCCAAAATGAGTGCTCCGGAAATGGATATGAACTCAGGATCTTTGGTCATTACAGGTAAGAGACATGGGAGAACCTAATCTGAACAATTTATTCGAGCTATTCAAAAAGCTCAAATTAATGGTACCACCTAGAAATGCTCTCTGAAAGGCTAAATCTTTGGATTTTTATACTATTTGGAAGAGGAGAGGGTTCTGTTAATAGGACAGACTTCGTGCAACATATGTTAAGAAAAAAATTTGGAAGCACTTAAAAAATACAAATTGGAAGCTCAATCTTGCAAAAAAGAAAAAAAAAATCCTTAAAATATTTTGGAGCGTTTAGGAGAAAGTCAATAGTAAAATTAGTATGAACATAGAGAAAAGGCTTTATGAGTTGAGTGCCTGTTGTTTTTCTAAATGTCAGCATGGAAACCCAAACAGAGAGAGGTGAGTTGGGTCCCTGGAAAGACTGACGGGGAGAGCTGAGTGTTAAGTTTGTGACGTGGTCGATGGCAAGCAAAGATTGTCAAATGCATGATGACAAAGTATTTCCTGGAACTAGGGGCTGCTTTAAGACCTATCAACAAGGGTACTGTTATGGGGGGCCTGAGTTCTAAACCAGGGTGGGATACATATGTGGCAATACTACCAGTGGTTTGAACGACATTCTCAGACACGGGTCTCTGGAACTTGTAAACCATTTATAGATCGTTTGAGCTGAGCTTTATACTGAATTGGCAATCTTTCTACACCAGAGGAAAATAACCAACTTTTAAACGCAACTTGCTCTCTGCTTTTATTTTGACATTATGGAAAATAACCGATTTTAATACATAACTTACACTCTACTTTCATTTCAACTTCACGATCTTGAAAATATAGTACTTGGCTATTGATAGAGACTAAGACTGACTTCATTACACCTTTTAAGGTTTCACCCTGAAAATCATATTTAATTGGGTTCTTAGCTTTAATTCAAGATTACTTCTGCTAACGAAGTAACCACCTACTCTAAGGGAAGCAGGAAAGTGTGTTCTAGTTCAAAGTTACCACATCTCTCTTTCTCTATAAAAAGGAAGGACTGATCTAAATCAGTGGTCCCCAACTTTTTTTGGCACCAGGGACCGGTGCTCCTGGGAGAATCTAATGCCTGATGATCTGAGGTGGAGCTGAGGCCGGTGGATGCTAGCACTGGGGAGCAGCTACAAATACAGATGAAGCTTTGGTGCTTCGCCTGCTACTCACCTCCTGCTGTGCAGCCTGGTTCCTAACAGATCACGCACTGGTACCTATTGCGGCCTGGGTTTTGGGGATCCCTGATATAAACCCTCTATAAGAGTTTGTTGGGTTTTTTTAATCCTCGTAATCAAACTCAGATGTTGTAGATATGACCTCCCTAGAGTAACTACCAGTTTCAACAGAAGAGAGGCCTAGAGTGAGTGAAGGTGTGTGTGTGTGTGTGTGTGGGGGTGTATCAGGCACACCCACACATACATATATACACATGTATATATAATACATAAAATACTAAGTGAAATTTATCACACTGTAAACCAAATAAGAAACCATCTGCGAAAACCAGAAAAGAAACTTACCTAGCTTCCCCCATGTGCTTCTCCAAAACATTTTTCTCCCACAGAGTAAGAAAAGTACTTTGCAGAATATCTAAAGCATCAGCCTGGAGCTGTGACTCCTAAAAGCTTGGTTGTTTCAGCCTCACACCTTACCATTCACGTTACCATTTATGCCACCATTTATGTTACAGTTTATGGGAAATGTGTTTTTGTTTAAAAGTCTTTTTCCTCTAATTAAACAGAGATGGAACCGAGTCAACAATGGAGTTTGGAAGCTGACAAATTGCAAATGTCAATAAGCTATTAAAAACATGTTCTGTCTAAAGATATTAGGAAGTTGCACTGATCCTGAATTCTTAAGAAACGAAAAAGACCTTTAGATCAGACGCCAGGCTTAAGAATAACTGAGGAACCTTAGCTTAACTGAAATTCTTTCCCCTTACAAATTATTTCTGATCCACAAGCTGGAAAAAGAAGGCCAAGGCTTGCAAATTTTCAAGCAAGGGGAAAAATCTCACTTTCTTTGGCCATTGAACAATTGTATTCTCTCTATAGTATCTCTTAACCCTTTTGTAAAATGGAGGAAATTCATTTAGTGGAAAGCTCTCAGTTCTCAGAAGCAAACTCGCCTGGTGGAAATGTTGTGATGATGCTGCCTTTCATCTATCTTTAAACGTGGGGTTGGGTGGGATTCTATGTACATTGGCCACAGACCAGCCTCAACCTCCATAAACTTTTACCTAACCCAACAGATCTCAAATTTTATGCATAACTTTGTGAATATGCCAACAACCAATAAACTGTACACTTTAAAACTGGAATTATATGGTATGTAAATTACATATCAACAAAGTAATTATAAAAATTTTAGTGTGTGCACAGTCAAATAGGATACAGGTTCCTGAGTATCAATCCAAGGTCAGAATCTTTATATGCTGACTCCAGACAGCTGTATTTTAAACAAACATCTCAGATAACTTCAATGAGATTACCCAATTTTTAAGGAAATCTAAAAGAGATGATGTATTTTGGTAATTCCCTCTGAACAAGAAAAAAGAAGTCTCACAAAAGTTCAGAATAATCAATAAGCAATAAGCAAGTAACCATCCTCAATAAGTCATACATTTAATCCAATTCTTAATTCCCCATTGTGAATGTGAATATTATCATTATTACAGGAACCATGATAAATTTTTACTGGAACTAGGTCAGGAGTCCCCTCAGATAACTTATATGAGCTTTGAACAAGCCACAAAGGAATTTCATGTATATTTTCTTACTCAGTCCTCACAAAGACCCAGTTGAGTTTTAGGAGTTATAAAAGCCACCTGTCTTCTACAGATGGGAAGGTGGAGATTCATTAAGTTTAACTGATAACTCACAATCTGCTTGGATCCCAGGTCTTCTGACTCCTAGTTCAGCATTCTTTTTACCATAAAAATCTGTCTTAAAAATGCTTCCTCAGCATGTACCAGTATGGCTTGCCCCTAACCTTTAGAAGCTATTGTTTGAGCACATTTATGAAGTTTCTATTGTTAATGATGCTAAGAACCTGTACATCTTTTTTCTACCCGCACCACAAAAAAAGAAAATGTACAATTTAACACATTTCCCCCCAGTTCTCTGTAACGGTTTTTGTTTATAAAACTGGATTAATGTGTATCAGCCATGGGGAACATATAGGAGCATGTGTGTGTATGTTGATAGAGGAGTCTCCATGTGTTTGTGGAAGGAAGGATGGAACATTATTCTCATGTGACATTACAAAATAAAATCATTTATTAATTTTCTGTGAACTGTTCAAAGAAACAAACATTCATTGGATAATTACTATGCTATAAATCTACCTTGCTTCTGTCACCAACCCTCCCACCCCACGATCATTCTTAAAGACAAGCATCTGGCACACCGAGGGCTCCACCCAAGCACCACTGTCTTCCTGAGGTAAATTAATGTCCCTGTGTATATCTCAAGCCTTTCAATTCTTTGCTCATCTCATCTTTATTAATCTTTACCTTCATTCGACTTTAAGTATCCACTCCTAGGGTGATGTCATCACTTTGAACTTGCTCAGCTTTGAAATATTTATCCCAAAGATGCCACTAATCACAGCTCTTTCATTTGACCTCAAGGAATTCTTCAAGAATCTGGTCGACCCATCCCTCTTTACTTCCTTTCAAGAGAATCTTAGATTCTGTGTTGATCTCTTCAGTTATACCTTCGTCAATTCCCAAATTTTCTGATCCTGTTGTCTTTTTGCCACAGGCACCTAAACAGGCAATCTGACATTCCCTTTCTCTGTCCCTAATGCTGGACCGATGACTTTCTATCTTCCTCTTGCCAACTTTATCTGGGTCTCAATGCTACCTGGAATTTCTTTCAGCTTTTTCAAATTTTTCCATTTTCATCAAATTTTTAAACATAATAACTTGGCCATCAGATCAAGCAGATGAACTCTCTTCTTTGCAGAGAAAATAGGAGCTTGTTTTCATGGCAAAATATTCGATGTATTATCCCCAAATCTATGAAATTAACTGTGTACTAGAACCCTTCCCTTCCTGCTTTTCTTTTGTTGCAATGTCTCCTTTGTACTCAAGGAACTTTTCATATATCTTAATTGTCCAATCTCTTCTGACTCCTTCATATTTTCATTCAAACATTGAATCTTCTGTCTCAAAATAAAAATAGAACACAAAAAGTCATTTTTTACCCTCGGAGCTCTTCAATGTATTATTCTTTCATTTAGTTCCTTAAGTCAGAAGCATCTTTTATTCCTCCCTTTTCCTTATCCCTACATTCAATTAATAAGCAAGTTCTGCCAAAACCATTTCCTCAGTATCTCTTTATTCATTCAATTTTATCCATTCCCAATGTAAAGGCTCTAAGTCAGTGTTGTGCAATGGAAAAATAATATGAGCCAAAATAAAATTTAAAATTTTAATTTTCTAGTAGTCACAAAAAAGTAAAAGGAAAAATGAAATTCATTTTAACAATTTTGTTTAATCCAATATATTTTAAAATGCTATTTCAATATGTTGTCATGATAAAATTTTATTAAGAGATATTTACCTTCTCACTCTGGATTAACCACATCTAAACAGTTTTGTTGCTAGTGGCTACCATACCGGGCAGTACATCCCTAGATCATCATCTCTTGCCTGATTCCATCAATTCTTTACTGATGCCAGGAGGAAACTCCAGTGGTTTTCTTGTTTCTTTTGGGGGGCCCCTCTCATATGTTCTATATACTACAGCCAGAATGTTTTCTAAAAATAAAATTTCATGTTGTTTTCCTCCATAGAACTCTGCATTATTTCTCACAGAACTATAAATTTTTATGATATTTACAAGGCTCTGTATAAACTAGACCTCGCCTATTTTCCAGCTTCAGCTCTTTCTTTTCATATTCCACAATACAGCACATACTCCCCACTGTTTATTTTTGGTCCATAAAGCCACTATGATATTCTTGGCTTCTAGGTCATTGCATAGTCTGTTCCTTCTGCTTAGAATGCTTGTCTTTATCCTCCTTGCCCCCACTCATCCTCCATAGGCTAACACCTACTCATACTCCAAGCTCTGCAGAAACCTTCCCTGACCCCCTAGGTCTGGATTATGTGTTCTTCCTGTGTACTCACATGGAACTTTTAGTTTCTTCTACCATATCCTTAATTCACTATTGATACTTTTTCATAGTTAGTTACCTTCCCTCCTTGACTCTAAGTGCAGTCAGAGTCAGGACAACACTATGTTTGTCATTTTATCCCTAGCTCCAAGCACAATGCCTAGCATATGGTAGATGATCAATAAATGTTCACCAAGTAAATGAATAAATGTAATCTTTTTAGTATAAGAAAATTTACAAAAAGAGAGATAACCTTTACTATTTGCAAATTGTCCTGTGATTTAAAAGTATTTTTCTCTTTTCCTTTTTTGATTCCTTGGATCACATTAATTTCCAGATGAATTTGTTTCAAAAGAAATAATTTCTTTAAGGTAGATATTAAAAGGTGAAAAGCATGAAATAGCTCTTTCACTAGAAGATAGGAAAATTCCCAGAGAGAATAACTGTGAATTGCATAGCATGTATTAGAATAATTAACATTTAATTATGTAGTGAAATAACTATTATTAAAATTAACCAATGACCTCCATGTCACTAAATCTAATAGACATTTTAAATCTTGGACATCTGACCTGATTTCTCAGGTGCCAGTATTTTAAAACTCACTTCCCCTTTTAAAACTCACTTCCCTTCTTTCCATTGGGATCCTTGGGACCTTATTCTTCTGGTTTTTCTCCTGTCTCCCTGGCCATTCCTTTTCATTCTCTTTTCTCAGTCTTTAAATGTTAAGAGTTCCTCAAAGCTAGGTCTTCCATGTTTTCTCAAATATATGTATTTCAATGCCAAATCCCTCTTCTTGTCTCCAAATCTATCATCTAAGTATCTACTCAAGATCTCCCTTTGGAGAGATAAATGCATTCCAAATTGAACAAAATAAAGAAATATTAATGACCACATATAAGGTTTACTCTCCCTCCAATGTTTTCTGTTTCATTGAATGATACCCCATGAATGTAATTCTTTAAGACAGAATACTGGGAATCATCTTATACATCTCCTTCTCTCCTAATCTCTATTTCCAGTATATCCCCAAGTCAATCAATATTTGGTGAATTAATATTAGAAAATTTCATATTAACAAAGATGTAGAGTTATTAAAGCACACATATATTATATATTATCATTATATAATATATCATTATATATATTTGCAGAGCTATGAAATTTTTTCCTTGGGTACTGCACAACGTATATCTAAATGCTGTTAAATGTAGAGGAATTTTTATTATCTTTTCTTCCTATTTGTACATCAGTGGAAAACTCCTTTAGTTTCCTGAGTGAGGATAAGGGTAATGTCGTAGTTGGCATCTTTTATATTAGTCAAGTGGGACAAGAAATATGAGCCTTTGGTATACCAGTTAACATTTATAACTGTCTTCCAGTTTTTAAGGAGTTTGTAACATAATAACAAAAGTTTAAAAGGGAAAAGCATGAAGTACAATCTTTAGGAGCTAAACCTCTGAATCCAAGTGAAAAGCTTTGGCTGCCTTTTCCCACTTAATTTGCTTCTAGTCAGTAAAGGATAGTTAAAATACAGAGAAACTATTGAGGAAGGGTATTTCCTTAGGGTCCAATCGTCTTTACCTCCCCTTTCTTTTCTAGTGATCAATAAGCAAGAAAGTTCTATAACCTTTCTTAATCTAGAATTAGTGAAGAAGAAAATTATTAGCTACCATTCAGCCTGCCTGAGTCCAATCTCATTGGCAGTGTCTGGAGAGCCTTAGCTTAGTGCTATAAGACTGACAATACTGCCTCTCATCAAAGTATGTCTGTTTGGGCCACATGGACAATATATGTGTATATGCTTACCTATAACCTAGAAAGAATAATTATTTTTATTAATTAGAATTTAGGTTCTATTGTGGGAAAGAGAGATCCCAAATAAATGGCTTAAACATGAAGAAAGTTTATTTCTCTTTAATAAAATCCAGATGCAGACAGTTTAGGGCGGGTTTGGTGGTTCCACAGCTGCTTGGGACCCAAGCTGCTCCCACCTACCCAGACGTGCCCTTTCTTTTTAAGTTTAAATCCTCCTTTTTCTCAGCCCTCACTTAGTAGCTAGATTTAGCAAAGAGAGTAAGTTTTGGCTGATGGGATTTGAGGGGAAATGATGTGTTCATTACTCTTGGCATGTGCTTCTATCTCTACACTACTGCTTGGAGAGGGGGGAGGGGAAGAAAATTTCATTGTTCCTGGCGGCCATATGTTCAGCTTAAAGTCAGAAGATCGATTATCATAGAACGGAGAACAGATATTGGGGACAAGTAGCAGTCTTCGGCACAGGTTTTAAACGCATTTCTTTAGATTTGCCCTAATTATACAGCCTAGAAGTACAGATTTAAAGCTGAGATAAATTTAGTTTGATTTCTACTGTCTACATCTCTACCTGTGTGAACTGGGGCAAGTTAAAATGTTCTTGAATGTTTACCTATTCTTTTAATACTCCATGCAAAACTCCATTGTAAAATTCACCAGGTTGTATTGCAATTTATCTTTGTGTTCGCTATGTTTAGTTAAGCACCCAACACATAGTTTGCACTCTCTACCTTAAAACAATTATTGGAAGGCATAGTTTTCCTAACAATTAGTTTCTCCTTCCCATCTACATTCACAAATCATTGTCTTTCATCCTTCACTTTCCCTCTTTCCGTGTATCATTTTCTTCCTTTTCAGATTGGTTATGCAGTCTGTATGTGTAACTTTTCACTGTCACATTAAACCCATTCCACTGTTAATTTTTTTCTCACCCATTTTTATAACTTTATTAAAGTACAATTTAGATATAAAATTTACTCATTTTAACTGCATAATAACTTTTTAGTTATCTTACCTTATTGTGAAACATCATCATAATTCAGTTATAGAATATCTTTTAGAATATTTTCATTACCCCAATAGAATCCTTTATGCCCAGTTACTTTTAAAGACATTTTTAAACCAATTTCCTACGTGAAATTATAATTTCCCAGCATGTATTATTTACCTCCCATCCCTTTCCTACTCTCTTCTTGAGCCTTTCTGACAGTTTTATTGTGATATAATTGTTTTAATTTAAGTATACAACACTATCATTTGATGTATGTATATATTGTAAAATGATTAACACAAAAGTTTTGTTAACAACCATCACTAGAAAGCTCTTGACATGCAAATAACCCTCAAGCAACTGTTCTCAGGCTTAGCTGGATGTTGGCATAAACTGAGAGTTTAAAGAGATACTGATGCCCACACCCACTCCTAGAGCTTCTAATTTAATTGGTTTGGCATTGAGTTCAAGCAAGCATCAGCAATTTTCAAAGGCTATGCCAGTAATTCCAATGTTCAGTGAAACTACTGCTTAGACTGGAGATAAAACATCTTAGCTCAGAACTAGCTCTGAGGGTAAGATACTCTATACCTGATGGACAAAGAGCGCGAAGAGCTGAAGAAAGAATGTAAAACGCAATGCCAGAGATAAGTACCACCTGCCTCAAAGGGAAGGCCTAAGGTTAATCCTTGTGAACAGTGTGTGTGTGTGTGTGCGTGTGCGTGTGTGTGTGTGTGTGTGTGTGTGTGTGTGTGATATGTGCAACCAGAGAAAAAGAGAGACTGACAATGGGGAAAATTTGACCCTAACAAAGAGATGTGAGGAAGGTAGAACACAGAACTGGATTTAAATATACATATATAAAATATATACATATTATAATTTATAAATTATAATATATATTTTAATATATATTAATTATAATTGATGTACAGTATTACATTAGTTTCAGGTGTACAACATAGCGATTCAACATGTATATACCTTATAAAGTGATCATGCTAATTCTAGTAACTATCTGTCACCGCACAAAGTTATTACATTATTGACTCTATTTCCTATGTTGTACCTTACATCCCGTTGACTCATTACTGGAAGCTTGTACTTCTTAATCCCCAAAAGGGGAATTTTTCCATCCCTCTACCAACCCCTCCTCTCCAGCAACTGTCAGAACTAGAATGTTGAATATTCTATAATTTTGGACATTTGGTCAGCCTTTCTTCATCTGTGAGCAGAGCTGAGGCAGTTTTGTATGCATACAGAATAGATGCCATCCAAGAAGTTTTCCTGAAAAGATCCCCTAATTCAAAAGTGTGCCTCCTGTTTCATCTTTCCCATCAACCACAGTGGTTGAAAAAGTCCACTGAGTCTTTCAGGTTAAGCTAGGGCAGTAAATCAATTTTGCATCCTCTATTCGTTTTTGAGTATGGTGTTTTCTTTATCAAATAACACCTAGTTAGGCCTTGAACTGGTAAAATAGGAGGGACGAGCATTTAAAACGACCTTCTCTGGCTTTAGCTCTGAAATTCCAGAATGGCCTTAGAAAGAAGTCCCAGGAAGGGAGGTCCTCAGCTGATGGACAAATAAGTCATAACATGAGGAAGGAATCCTAAAGAAGATGTCAAGGTGAGATCACCAGAGGTGAACGTGCTCCCTTTCCAGTTAACTCAATACTACCGTTGTAATTTGCACTAGTAAAAACCTTGTGGGTGGAGAAATGCCTCTGTCCCTGTGTCCTGATTCAGAGTCAACTGAAGACGTTCATGTTCTGAGGCCTCAGAATGTAATGCAGTGGTTGGTTTGGAAATGTTCTGGCTTGGATCAGAGCTCCTTAATGACTATCCACTGACGTGGCTTTTTCTTTCTTTTTTTGGACATTCTGTATTGTTGTATTATTAGATCAGCATGTGGCTTGTTCCAGTTAAAAACAAAATCTGATTATGAGCCACTATGTGCTTAAATTACTGTAAGCAAATACAGTAACTTACTTATTTTTATTCCTGGAGTTGGTTATGAAGCTTGTGGTTTACCTAGTTGTTTTGAAACTTCTGCTTTCTGCTTTGCTTTTGGCCTGCTGACCATTTATGAGGGATGCTCTGCTGCACCCAAGGGAGTAGAGATTCTAAACCCTCACTGTGCTACCTGTTGAGGTCAGCCTTACTGGTAGGCTGAAGTGACCTTCACCCAGCTGCCCTGACACCACATTTCTCCCCTGCTCCCACCCATTGGGACGTCTGAGGCTTCTATCACCCAGCCTTCACTTGCTGTGGGGTGGTGTCAGTTTAAACTTACAGGGAAAGGCCAAACACACATCATTTAACTAGAATGCAAGTTAGCTCATCTATTACCTAGCACGCAACTTCCGAGGAAAGAGGATTTGGTAAATTTCATTTGAGCAGGGAGTGCGATTAGTGGTTAGGGAAGAGTCAGAGAACATTAAGTGAGGTATTCAGTGACTAATATTACTATGTTATCAGTCAGATGGGGTCCAAGGTGAAAATATCAAACAGAGAAATTTCATCTTGAACAGGTCGCCGCCCGAACTTTATCATCATTTATACATGCTTAAGCTACAGAGAGTGGCGGTGTCATTTTCATTCTTTCATTTTGGGTCCCATGAAAAAGAAGAGCATGTTGCAAAATCGTTTTCATCTCCCAGAGTTGGCCATAACCCCCTACACAATCCAATTTATGGGGATTGGGCGTGAACACAGCTTTTTTCAGGTATGAGGGTTTATTGCGGGGGCAGGGCTTGTACAGATAAAACCTTAGGTTTTGGGGTGCGTACAAAAGGTCCCCACTACACTGCCTCAAAAGCAGCTCTCCTCCGGCTTCAGGATGACGCTCACCTTGCGTTCCGAAGCTGGGTCCCCAGCCAGAGTCGGAGTCGGGGTTCTACCGGCTGCGAAGCGTTTGGATCGACATACTCAAAACGCCCGACTCTGCCGCGCCTGCGCAGTAAACCCGCGGAGTAGTCTGTGGCACTCTGCGCTCCGACGTCCATCCCTGCGTGGGTGCCCGAGCCCTCCTTCCCGAGCTTCAGATGCTCAGCAAGGGTGCTCGGTAGGTGGTCCTGGCTGCGCCCTAGACCTCTAGTTGCGTGGGGTCCCAATGCACCATGGAAGCAGCTGAAGACCGGAGTAGAAAAGGTAGAAATGTGCTGTAGAAATATCAAAATAAACTCTTGAGATATAACTGCAGTAACTTGACTAAGGGTAAAGAGAGTCAATGAATACCTATACCAGGAAGAGGGCTTTCGGCTGGGGGATGTAGCTCAGTGGTAGAGCGCGCGCTTCGCATGTGTGAGGTCCCGGGTTCAATCCCCGGCATCTCCAAACAGCCGCGGGTTTTTTTTTTCTCTAATCATGTCCTAGGATATGATATTTTCCATTACTTAGAACACGATAATTTACGTTACCTGTATATACCTGTTGCTCACACACTCCAGGGATCCCAAAAATAATCTAAAAGAAAGGAACAGCGAAGCTCGAAAACAGCCCTTTCAATTGTTTTTCGGGCGCCATAGAAGTGAAACGGGAAGTAGAAGTGAAACGGGAAGTTTGTCTTGACTCACGTTTTCAATTGCATAAAGCTAAAATTTTGGTATTGTTGAACTTGTTTTGGGTACCCAAGACATTTAAGTAAGAAATGGAGTAAAAGTAACTAACTTTGCATTGGCCGGGAATCGAACCCGGGCCTCCCGCGTGGCAGGCGAGAATTCTACCACTGAACCACCAATGCCGCTTGTTGTAAGTGCCTTATATAATTCCCTAGAAGTAATATTTCTAAATGAATAATGATTCTGTGGAATTATGTGGTATTTATGCATTTAATTTTAAAGAAAGCACTCAATGTTTAAATAATTATCAAAAATATTTTTTAAAATTAACATAAAAAATCTCAAATTAATTTATGTCGAACTTTATGAAGAGATTCTTCTAAAGTCCTTGGTGAGGCAAATGAAAACATTTTTAAATATGTAAAATATTACACAGCTACTTAGACAGATAATTTATAACATCTCTTTTTTTTTCTTCTTTTCTTATTTTAGTTATTCAAACAAATACATGATTGTGCTTGTCAAGGATTGGGAGTTGAGATTGGGAATAGAACGAGAGAGCAGTGAAAGGGAACAAGAACCTTGGACCAAATTATAAGGGTAAATTGGAACTCTGTGGTGTAAACTAGGAACTTTGAAGCATGGGTGATTCTAAACAAGTGAGCTAATTCTCTAAGCTGGCTCTCCTTAATTGTGAATGACTTTTCAATACTAATAGTCTGAGTCTGACCCTTTACCCTTAGTTTCCATGGAAAGTAAAATTGCAAACCATACAACAAAGATATATGAGGGAGAGAAAGAAAAGTGAAGAGAATGTGTTTACGGAAGTAAATCCAGATATAAAATAGAAGGCTCTGGATTTGGGCATCACTGGCCCTTAATCTCTGGAAGGGAAATTTCCACCAACTTGCAGCATCTTTGATAGCTGAGGAGGATTTGGGGAAAAAGTATGAGGGGGGGGGGGAAGTACATAGTAGTGTCTGTGTGCTGGGCTATGTAAATACATCATACATGGACTTCAACTTAACAAGTGAGGAAACTGGGGCTCCTAGCAAGCTTGCAATACATGAAGTATAATGTTTAATGTCTAGATGCTTAGCCACCACCCTGCTCTTTCTACAGCAGAATAAATCACTGTGTATTTGCACCAGAAATACTGCATTTAGCTCAGGAGTTAGAAAAAGATCATAGTATGTAGATACAGAAAAAAAATTTTAAAACGTTACCAGTTTATAAAGACATAAAAGATACGCAGAGATTAGGGAAGCAGTAAACCTAAGACTATAATCCTAAATAACCCGTGGAAAAACAAGGTCAAATCATTTTACCTCTGCGAACCTCAGTTCTTTAAACTGAGAGAACTAGAAGAGAAATGTGGTTTTAAAATTGAATTCTGAAGGGCTCTTGCTTTCCAGAAGGGCCTCAGGGCCTTTCGCTGGTAAGGCCCCATTTTTTGTGAGGCTCCTTTACTTCCACAAGCTCATTTTTAATCGTTCCTGTTTATTTGCATTCATTTGATGGGTCACAACTCTGACATTAAAATTTTAAAAAACAAACAAACAAAAAAAAACTTTGAAAAGCCCTGGACTAAATGACCTAAGTTCCTTTGAACTCTAAAATGTTATGATTCAAAACAAATAAAAAAAAATCTTAAAAAAACATAACTCAGCATGAGAAACACTACCAAAAGTTTAAAACAGCTGGAAGGAATCAAATAAGTATGATCTAATGGCAAACATTATTAGTGGCTTACCAAAGGCCATTTTCCTTTCTTTCTTACTAAAGTTGGGACCACTCTACCTAGTCCCAGGGACAAATGTGGTATACTAAACTAGTTATCCATTTTCCTTTCCAAAGTTTGATCTGGGATAGGTTTGTGACAGTTCCTGCCAATGAGAAGGAAGTATAGTTAGTTAAGGCTTTCTGGAAAAAGATGGAAGATGAGTGTTTATCTTTCCTGCCTGTAATATTGCTGTATGAGGTATAATGCTTGGAGCTGCTCGGCCATCTGGTGACGTGAAGGGAGACTGAAGATGACTCATCAGAAAGATCCCACTGTACCATCCTGGCATTTTCTCTGTTCAGACTTTTGGTTAGGTAAGATAATGAAAGACCTTTCTTTATTGTTTAAGTCTTGTTGAGTTGAGCATTTTGTTCTACGCAGCCAAAATCATGCAGAGTGTATGTATCCGTATGTGTTCAGCAGTTCACACACTTTCTGATACAAGTCTGGAACAAGTCTTCTATTCTGTCGAGAACTGATATCTTGAGATTTGGGTAAGGCTAACTTTTCCCCAGGCCTCTGTTTCTCTGTCACAATGGGAATATAAAACAGGTCTAGTCAAATATTTTCCCTGACACTGTGTTTAATTTGAAGATGGATACATGACCACAGCAGGGACAATCAGAGTCCTTACCAAAATTTTCCTTCCAGAACTGTAAGCAAGCATTACCTTTCTCCTGGGCTAAACGAACAGGTTGAATGTATAGTTGAGATTGCTGATGCCATCTTGTTTTCCCAAAAGAGAGAGAGACAAACACACCTCGAACATGGCATTCAACGCCTAGAAGCAGCCATCTGACTGGAATGAATTCTGGATTTTATATTTATGTGAGTCAGTAAATTGTCCGTAAACAGTAAGTTATCTTTTTTTTTATTTTAAAGTTAGTCTGAGTAGCATTTACATTGTTTGCATCTGAACAGCACAAATCAGGAAACTATTTTACCCCAAACATAGAAAATTGAGAGAACTCATTTCCCCATAATGTGATGTAGGCTGAAAATATGAATGTCAAAAGAAAAGTTTAAAGAAATTCATCAGTGGTAGAATTAAAAAGAGACAATAAAACCATGAGAAAAGTTTGAAGGATTCATCCCTAGTTTTTTGGAATAATGTTAATTCTGTAGCAAGGGAAGCCACTGAAGATTTTTTCAGCAGGAGAAACTCAGAGCATTTGAAGGGATGACTTGGTAATAATATGTTAGAGAAGTGAAAGTGAGAGAAACTAAAAGTAGAGAAATTCATCCAGGAGGTGATTGCAATGGGAGTGGAGAAGCAATAAAGTCCTGAAATAGGATGAGTGCTCTAGCATAAGGTTCATGGCAAGGAAGAAGGAACAAAAATTAATGTAGGCATCTAATTTAAGTGATTGGAAGATAGTGATATAATGTTGGAAAGTGAGGAGGAGAAAAGAGTGGAAATACTGATGCTTGTTGGGAGAGATGCCGACTGAGTAGTTGACATCTAGATCTGGAGAAATCAAGACTAGAGAGGTGAAGTTGGGATTCAACTAACTGCACAGAAGTGAAAGGTGAGAATGTAGAAGTGGAGGAAGTCACAGAGAGAAGAGAGCTGAGCATATAGAGCCTTGGGAAGGTCTATTTTAGGGAGAGGAAGGAGTTGGGGAGCCAAAAGCAGAGAAACAAGGGAGTGAGGTGTCATGGAATCTGTGGAGATATGGCTTCTTCAGACAAGCAGAACCTCCTCCACCTTTTCTAATTCTCAGTACCATCATGACAAATACATGTATTATTATATTTCATAAATGTACTCAGTATTCATTCTGTTTCACATCAGAAGTGCTGTTTGCAGGAAGTGATTTCTTTATTGGTATGGTCAAGCATGGAAAGATCACAAGATGGCCAACAGTGCCTTCTGGGTGGCACACCCTAACACTTTCCCTAGTCTATTGTGACCCCATGCTCTGCTGAGTGGCCTCCACTGAGGTTGGCAGAAAGGAAGAAAAGAGGGAGTGCCATAAAATGTTATACAATCATCAGTCTTAAGAAACCTGGTCATTGTGACAGCCCAATGGGGCAGGCAAGGGATTGTAAATTGCATCATAGCACCGTGGAATACTTGCTCAAGGCACCTAGTCCCTGGTTGGTGTTGGCTTACTGTGGAAATGTGGCCAGATTTATATCATCTGGAGAAAGCAAACCATTAAGAAACAGAAATAGTTCACATAATACACAGCCACAAAAGCAATGACTTTTTTTTTTTTTAATTGTGAGTGATTGTATTGATTTAATACACATAGCTTATTTCTGTCCCAGGTTGCAAACTAGCCCTGGGGAAATGATGGAGCCAGTCATTTGGATTGCCCTTTACTGGCTGGGAATTAAATCATTACTTATTCCATTTTAGAATCACAAGTAGTACCCCAAGGCCTACTTTCCTAAGGATTAAAACCAAGGCATGGAAATGAAGAATCCAGGTATAATTCTCAGGCGCACGCAAGTGTTGAGAATGCAGCAATTTTTCCTGGGAAGCTGTCACTGCAAAATCATCTCGCTCATGATATGCTCATTCTTAGTCCTCCAGTATGTCTCAACCAGTCAACAAGTCTAATTTCCCCCTTTTAAAATGGCCCCGAGCTTGCTCTTCCTCCTCATGCCCATCCTTCCTACTAGTATAAACCCTTACCAGCTTACTTCCTAGGCTGAGTGATTTCCTTTGCCATCCTGTGTGCTGCTACCCGTTGAATTTTCTCTCTCCTTCTCTTACTCATCTCTCCCTTTCTCCTTCTGTTTCTAATTTCCTGAATTTGTGAAAATCCAATCATTTTTTTATTGCTGGTTTAAAAATTGAAATAATTTCAAATACATACAAGTCCTCGGGGTGAAGGAAATGTGGGTGTGAATATTCTTTTCTTGATACTCATCACTGGGTACAATATTTGAATATTCTTGAGCTGTGCCTCTTGGCCACATACCATTGAATGACAGAAATGGCCTTCTCCTTCCTTCCCAGGGGCTCTCTCTTCTTCCTCCCAAGTCATTTGGTCTTTGCTTCATAAGTAATCTATGCATATGGTGCAAAATTCAAAAGGTATAAGAGTACGTGTTAAAAAGTATGTCTTCATCCCACCTGCCTCTGTTTACTGGTTCCCTTTCCTAGAGGAAACCACTGTCATCAATTTCTTGTTTCCCTCCACAGATATTCTATGTAGATACAAATATTGTATTTTACTTTTATGCATAAATGGTACATGCCATGCATACATTATGCTCATTATCTTTTTTTTTTCCAGAAAAATAGACCTCAGAAAATTTGTTTCTAAATATACTTAGAACTACCTCTTTCTTTTTAATGCTCTTGTTTTCGTTTTGTAACAGCCTTTACTGACTAAATCAGGACTGTATTTTATTCCATCTCACAGTCACATGTAATGCCCCAGAGCTAAGTTTCCTAAGGATTTAGGAAATGAAGAATCCAGCAGCAACGCTAAGATGCATGAAGATGGTGCGAATGTCCATTGCATGAAGGTATCGTAATTATCTTAGCCAGTTCCTTAACAGAGGACATTTAATCTGTTTCTGATCTAGTAGAAACAACACTGTGATGACTATCCTTGAACAAATGCCATTTTGCTCATGTGTGAAAATATCTACAGGATAAACTACTATAAGTGTACCTGCTAAGTCAAAAAGCAAATGCATTTAAAATTTTGATACATATTGCAGAATTACTCCCCAGAGAGGTCTATATTTTTTTTAAACATTGCTTTAATTATAGTACTCCTGCTCAGCTCACAAACCTCTTTGGATCCTAATTCCAACCACATTTTCTAAAACTTGCTAGATTCAGGGAGAAATTTATGGATGCATAAACTGTGCAGTCTCACAGACCCTCACACTTGGTTTAATACTCTTCTGTCACCCGTTTGAATAAGGACCCTGCATTTTCATCTGGCACTGGGCCCTAAGAATTAAGTAACCAACCAGTCCTGGCTAGATCCTCCAGACTCCCAAGCCCCACACCCATTTTACCGATTGTAGTCATACATTCTTACCGCTTTCTGTCATACACAAAACAGCATGCTCATCTCATAATGATGGCTTCGTTTAGGTGACTTTCTCCATTTGGAACATTTCCCCTTCTTTTCTATGCATTTTTCAAAGCATAGTTTCAGCCCTAGCTCTCTCTCTGGGAAACCTTATTCAACTTTTCCTTTATTTTCCTTTATTTTCCTTTTTCTGTCTAACTCCAAAATGCTGCCTCTTCCACCCTGCACCTTGCTGCTTATCAGTTCTGATTCTGCTCTCGCATTTCTTTGATATTACTTATTAAATAATAATATTATTTATTGTATTTATTTTCATAAAATGTGTCATTTATTTTCTCTAGACCTTAGTTTTCTTGAGTTTAAAGTGAGGATGTTATTCTAGATCACCTAGAATCCTCTCAGCAATAATAATCTGTGAACTTTTTGTTTTGCTTTGAATGATGATGAGTGTCAGGTTGTAGAGAAAACATACAAGTTTAGGTAAAATGAAACACACATTTGGATTCTAAGAGAAGTCATAGCAAAGTGAAAGGAAAGATAATAGATTTGGATAGAGGAGACATTGCCTCGTTAATTTTTTTAAAAGTTATCAAAGAAAGTCAAGTTAAAAAAAGATGTCATTTTATACCTACTAGACTAGGCAACATTATAAAACTACAACATGCCAATTTCGGGCAGTGACATAGGGACATGTGACCCTGGTATACCACTTGTGGGCACGTGGATAGGTGTAGCCATTTGGGAGAGCAGCTGGTACCACTTAGGCAAATCAGGTTTACATGTAAATCTCGGGTGCTTATTGCAAATAAATTTTTGTGGTCAATAAAAGTACTTGTACAAGGAAATTTATTGCATTGTCGCTTGTGGAAGCAACCCAAGTGTCCTCCGGAAGAGTGGACAAGTGAATCATGTCGGTGCACAGCACGACTTGTAGGCAGCACATAGCAGGAGCAGATTAGATGTATCACAGAGCAACACAGATGCTCTTAAAACATGGTACCTTGTAAATAATATAACCTAAAAAAATGAGACGTAACCATATAATTTATATAAGTTTAAAATTATACACCAAAAACAATAAGTGTTTTGTAAAGTAACGTATAAACAAAAAGATGTATGTGGAACACAGTATAATGATGTCCTTATGGGGAGGCAAAGGGGATAAAATATGAATATGAGAATAAAAGTGAATAAAAAATATATATATTATATATATGCATAAACAAAACAACAAAGAGATGTGGTCAAATGATAATAATATATCATGAACAGAGCAGTATGATTAATTCAACTCCAGACAAATGAGTTCCTCTCAATTCAAAAAATGATCAAAAGTAAAGCATACATATTATAAAAGTATAAACAGCACAGAAAAATATAAAGTCAAAAATAAAATTCACCCTCTATTCTAGTATTCTTCTCTTCTCCATTTCCTTAACCCAGTTCTTAAAGTTTTCAGCCATTAATAATTTTTTGTCTACCCTCTATGTATATAGGGTAGAGATCTGGCCCTGCTATAATAATTGCAGAGTACTCCATGGTAGGAAGATTTAATATAATTTATATCAATTCTCTATTGATGAACCCTGTTTACTAAAATGTTTCTCATTTCTTATTGATTTTTCAGAGTGTTTATATATTAACAAAGTTCATTTGTATTTTTCATTTCTGAGTTCCTGCAATATTTCTGGTCACCTTCAAAATCTAGCTCTTAAACATTTACTATGTGTATATTTTACTATTTCTCATATTTTACTAATATGTTTTACTTGTGATCAGATACACTTTTATATAGTTTTTTGTGTGTGTGTGATTGATTTTTAGTAGTACCTAACACAATATTGGATATAAAGTCTGTGTTCACATATTCTGATTGATACGGGGAATTGCATACACAAAGTAACTTATCAATACTCATCAATATATATGTATATTAATATTAATCAATATTTTTGATAGAAAACTCTGAGGTCTGAAAATATTTAAAAATAATCTCTGTCTCTCTCTGTCTCTCTGTCTCTCTGTCTCTCTCTCTCATATTCTGGAATGATAGCACTGAGCATACCATATTCAAACATTGTAAAATTACCCCCAAATATAATAGAACATTATAATAGTAAGTTTTGGTATGTTTATCAAGTGTTATGTGTTGAATTGTGTCTGCCTGCCCGCCTCACCCCCAATTTATATGTTGAAGTGTCTGCCTGCCCACCTCACCCCCAATTTATATGTTGAAGTTCTAACTTTTAGTACTTTTTTTTTTTTTTTGAAATAGTCTTTGGAGATGATGAAGATGAAGTTGTAGGGTAAGTCTTAATTCAATATGAATTTGAACTTATAAAACGGGAAAATCTGGACACAGAAACAGACACACACACAGGGAGAACATCATGTGAAGATGAAAACAGAGATTGAGCAATGCTTCTACAAATGAAGTAACAACATATTGCCAGCAAACCACCAGGAACCAGGAGAGAGGCATTGAACAGACAGCCCACAAAAGGACCAACGCTGCAACACCTTGATCTTAGAATTCTGACCTCCCAAACAGCGAGACATAAATTTCTATTGTTTAAGCCACATAGTTTGTGGTACTTTGTTATAGCAGCCCTAACAAACTAAAACATCAGGTTATCTGTCAGGAAGAAACCCAGCGATAAGAATATTACAGTCTTAAATTTCTGACTTGGCAGAGACCAGCATATTTGTTTATTAATATCATTAACTTCAGACTTAGTGTGAATTTTAGCCTTAATTATGTCTTTCAATTTAAGCAACATATAGCTAGACTCAATAGTAATCTGATACCAGAAAATCAAGAACTTATTCAACATGAATATTTAGGAGAGAACCGAATTCCACAAATAAACTCTTTTCCAAAAGTAACATCCTAGTCACCAGAGATTTAATTGAAGGAATCTGATAAAAGCATTTAAGTATTTTAAGAATGTATTAGTTCCTGAAAAATTACAGTATAGTTTCCTTAGGAAGGCTCATAGATAAAATAATCGATGACTACTTTTTAAAAAATACCTTTTGCTTTAGGTAATTTTTTAGAATAATTCATAATCTAAGTGTTTATAGTTGTGTTTTTATGACTATTTTAGAGATTAGAGACATTAGATATAATTAATGCTCATGAAGGGTAGCCCAGAGAGGTATAACATAAAACAAGAAGGACACAATTTTGTCAAATACATTGTTTATTAATCATCCTAGATTTGTGAATTTTCTAATTTGCTCTTTAATGTACTATGTTCATTTACAAATGTAACCTGTTTCCTAATTAGTTGTGCATTTGTATGTATGATCATGCACACGTGCACACACTCACATTCACACATGTACATACATGTACTTTTTTTTGTTGTTTGTTTCAAAAAGGAAATATAAGAAGGAGAAACTTATAGGGGATGTGTGAGAATGAGGCAGATAAAAGTAAGACATCTTTGAGTGTACATTTGTATATAACTTTGTATTATGAACCATTTAAACGTATTCAGATAAAAATATTTAATAAGAAATAATGAAGGAAACGAACCCCAAAATTTAAAAGTAAAAAGAAACCAAGGATCCTAACTGTATGAAACATAACCACACATATGCAAAAGTTAACTCAAGTTACATTTAAAACAGTACTTTGACAAAATAAATTTAGTGACATATGAAAAAAATTGCAAAGAAATCTTCAACTTTACATGGTAGATGTGCATTAATAGTGGTATTGCTGTATTGATTCTGGAAACTATTTTATAGGCATTTTAGAATAGTGCAAATGAGTAATATATTGATGTTTTGTGGTACTAAATTTTTCACTTTGGAGAGGAAAATGAAAATATAGACTGGGAAAATCTGAAAAAGAACTCTGAATTATTGAATTTGAGTGCAGATTATCACTAAAAATCATCATAAAAACATGATTTTTATTGGTTTTGTCAACTGAAAGGACATGGAAACAATGATACTGTAGTATCCAATGATAATACATCAAGGTTTTGTCTCAGAAGAACTTCATTATATATTGTGATACTACGGGGGTGGGAGGGAGGAAGGCTCATTATAAAAATTTATTTATAGTATAACAACATTTTTGCAAGGAAAATAATGTATCTAATTGTAAGAAGAGGACTGTAGGAAAGAGGGGATTATGAGACCAGTATAGTGTGGGGATAAGTGCACACTCTGCCTTTGACCAGCTCCTCGAGCTTTAATGTGTTACTTAGCATTTCTGCCTTAGTTTTAAAATCTATTAAATAGGGATAATAATAGTTCCAACCTCATTTGGTTGAGAAATAAATGATTTAATACATTTAAGCACTTAGAATAGTTCTTGGAACATGGTAAGGGCCCAGTGAATTTAATTATTACTGTAGACAATTTTAAATTTAGAGTTTTTGTGTATTCGTATTTTTTAAAATTCTACATATATTACTTTCGTAATAAATAGAAGAATTAAAATAATTCAAAAAACATAATTATCTGAATATCTTTAATTCAATGGGTAATTATCAATCATTAGTTTGAAGCTTGATGAAAGCAGATCTCAAGGTCAAAATCAGGCTAGATGCTTTCCAAGAGTGTTCACCACGAAACATTTTCCTTGGTTACTTTCCCACAGCTTCTGGTCTTCAATTTTGCAAGCTCAGAAAGTTCATTTGTTAGAATGATCAGAATAAAACCACCTCTGAGTGAGATGCACATAAAACAAGAAAGGCAATTATTTGGTTTCCAATTCAAACTACTCTGTTCTCCTTGATCAGCATTATCATTTATGCATGACCAGAGCACTTTCTTCTTATGATCAAAGCTTAAAGGAAATAAGGGTATAATTCGATGGATATTGGTAAACATGGAGCTACAGCATGGAGAATTTATTATAAATTCAAATGCTCGGTGGCGTCAGCTTATGAAATACTTTATGTTTCCATCTTCACAGTGGGCATATATTTCTGTCACAGAAATTGAATAGGGTTCATGGACTAGACTCTTCACATCCTTGGATGAGCTGCACATAGCTGAACCATGCCTCTTTGTTTTAAGTCTAGTGGCCCTAACTCCTTCCCAGAGACACATCGTTATATTAATAACATTGTTAAAGTTACAACTGACTATAGTGCATCTGCTCCTTGCTTAGGAGATCATTTTTGCTGTTTCTAACATATCTTCCTTATAATTAAAATCTGTTGGATGGCCAGTTGTCTCAAAGTAACTTTGAGAATATACAATGTATGGTAAAGTAGCAAGCTAAGCCTTCCTGACCAGGGATGGACTGTCTTCCAAGCATCTTTGTTCATTCACAACTAGTGAGTACTCATGAAAATTATAGTATAGTAGGTCATAGAAAGATCTAATTTCTCTATGTTCAAACCTGTCCACCCAGTGCCTACTCTGCTAGTGTTGGTACTCCATAGCATCTCTGCTCCCAAATTTTGGCTGTTGAGGGGAGTGTGTTCTATTGTTTTCCCTTCCATATAGCCCCAGACTAACTTTTAGACATAGTTCCCAATTTTTTTGCACCATGGTAATTCCTCTTTTGGGCATTCATCTCCTTTAATCCAAGGCTCCCTAGACTCAGTTCAGCTCAGTTGCTAAGGTCCCAGATTGGATGCCACCAGACTAGAGAGTAGGGCCAAAGCAATGCTTTATACAACTTTCTGCCCCCTCAGCATTTTACACAAATTTAATTTTTCTTTAACTATGTGGTAATGTAGTGGACAAATCCATCTTTTGAATTATTTGTAAATGCCTTGAGCTTTTTCCATCTCGGAAAAAGCAGTGAAGATGTGGAAATGAAAAAATCTCAATAGAAACTAACAGATTTAACTTTGGTTGAACACAAAGAACCATTAACACGTGTTTTATTTTTTATTTATACTCATTTACTGCAAGCAGCTGTATTGCAAACTCATATACTGTTTGACTTTGTCTTGTTCCTTAGAATTCATGACCATCTTATCTTGAGTTCATGCTTAAAAGGTTAATACTGCTATTAGTTACTTAGAGACGTCTTTACTCTTCCTCTTTCTCTATTGTGTGTTTATATATGTATGTGTATGTGAGCATATATGTTTGTGAATTCTAGACTTAATCAGGTCTTACAATTTAAGCAATACAAAGCTAGACCCAATAGTAATCTGATACTAGAAAGTCAAGAAATTATTCAACATAAATATTAAGGAGAAAGAACTGAATTCCATACAAAAACTCTTCTCTAAAAGCAACATCCTAGTTACCAGAGATTTAATCAAAAAAGGTTAGTAAAAGCATTTAAATAATTTAAATATATCTATGTATATATATATGTGTGTGTGTTTATGGCTAAAAACATAATTTTCTACCCTCCAAATTATTTTACATTGGTGAAAGAAATATTGCATTTGGTCAACTAACTGAATGCCTAACACAGACAAATTTTTCCAACTTAATGCAATTTCCTCCCCCCCACCCCTACCTCCACCCTTTACTTCTAAGACTAATTCTATGTAGTGGAAGAAAAATAATAAGGTTGATGAAGATAAGTAAAACTACATATAGTCTTTTTAAGAAACCAATCTTTGTTTAGCTGAATTAACAGTGAAATAATTACTGAAAACTAGAACATTTCTAGTTAACAGATGGAAAAACTAGAGCTTAAGTACTTGATAAAGATCCTTTAGGAAGTAAATGGGCTGGGATTCTGACTCCAAAGCTTATACTCTTGACAACGGGTCTATACTCTATAACAGATTTGCTAAATATTTGATTGGAAACTATCCAGTCATATTAAGTTCTGTATATTAAGCAATGCAGCGATTGGACATTTCTAGTAGTTTTTCTTTTAGCACCAAATAGCTGGAAGTTATCAAGCTAATAAGATATCTTCTACTATGACCTCAAGGGTCCTTAAAACTAAACTTGTTCCCAGAAAAGTAAGGAATTCCACATATAATTGCCATAATCTGACTCCATAATTCTATATTATAAAAACAGGATTTAAGTGTTTGAATCATTGATAAAGATTCTTCCCATAGAATTCTTCATAAGCTTAAAGAATATTATGCCTGGCCAGAAAAATTCTCTGGATGAAAAGCCAAGTCCACACAGAGACTAAGTACTTTCCTTGGCTCAGTTTACCACCCTGAGTGAAAGGGCTTGCCCAAATCAGTTCAGAACCCTGGTAACCACCCAAAGCTATTCCTAGCAGTATTGAGTAACAGAGAGGTAGGCTTTATCAGTCCACCTTAGAAAGCACTGCAGATGATTGCACAAAACCCTTGTGGCATGGCATAATGGTTAAAAGTACAGAATTTGGTCAGGTTACCAAGGTTTAAATTCTATTGCTATCTCTAGCTCTGTGAACTTAGGCAAGGCATTTACTTCTCTGTCTCAGTTTCTTCCTTGATAAAATAGGCAGACAACTATATTTACCTTACAGAATTGTTGTGGGAAGCGAATGGGCTAACACATATAAAGTGTCTAGCACATAATAAGCTTAGCTCAATAAATGTTAGCTATTAATAATAATAACTGAGAATCAATATTATAAAACCTGCTTATAATCAGTATAAAGATGAGCAACATGGTTACATGACAAATAAATGTATAACTGAGAGAAGAAACTACATAGCAGCCAAAATATATTTTTGCTGAATTAACAAAAATGGCAGTTCTTTATTTCATCAATATTGCATAATCTTTGCTTAGAATTTTTGGGGGCTATTTTAATAGAGATAATGTCAAAATTAGTAATCATGATGGCCCTTTATGTTTATAGTGTATGCGTTGTGACAAAGTACTTTTACAGGCATTTTGCTTTGCAACAACTCTGTGTCATAGGCAATATTTCTTTGTTTTACTAGTGTACAAACTGAGGGTTAGAAAAATAGAGCTACTATTTTAAAGAGGCAGAATTGGGGCTTAAATACAGGGGTTTTTTTTCATTCTAAATTCTCAAAATTTTATAAAGTGATTTATATACTCAACACAATTAGGGAATCAGGAAAACTATTCAATTAGATTGAGCTTGCTTCAAAAATTCAGTCACTTCTGCTTAAATAATTTGTAATGCTATATTTAAAAGTTTCAATGCAAATGTACAAATTGCTTGGAGACAAAGTTTGATTATCCTTATAACTGAAAGACAGGGTCTTGTCATTCTTGCTGTCACTTAAATTTAAAAAAATATAATACAATTACAGAGAACATGTCATTAATCTATTCTCATCCTAGCACTCTAAATGAAACTGCTTTCAGAATTAGTATTTTAAAGCAGACCAATAGTTGTTGAACATAGATGACATACAGTTTACTACTTATTTATGTTTTTTATTCTTTAATTTTTCATAAATTGAAGATTAAACCCAACATTTCTGTAATAATCGATGCTGAAGCAGGAGAATCAATGTGAGGTCCAACATTCACATTAAAATTTAAAGCATAGGTCTATTATATAAAAGCACTCATAATGCTTCTTAAAAAATATCTAAATGTGTTTCTATCCTAAGAAATACATGGGCCCAGAATAGCTTAGCTACCCACATGTTTTATGGAAAAGGTGTGAACCAAATGATCTCAAGTTATGTTCTGGCTCTTCAACTCTGTGACATTTCAATGGCTTTAGTAGTATCATATTATTGGTGAACTTTATTTAAAAAGATATCAATGGTTTACATTCAAAGTGGATGAGATCTAAAAACTTTTTCAAAGTTTATTTAGTACTAGCATGACTTTAATGACTGCTTACTTTTTATTTTTTTATTTCATTTTTTGGTTTTGTTTGTTTATTTTGTTCTTTAGATTCCATGTGAAAGTCAGATCATATGGCATTTTCTTTATAGGATTTATTTCACTTACCAAGTGCTTATTTTTTAGATGATTGTGATTTCGATGCTATTTGCACTTAAAAATGGAGAATGTTATCAATTATTCCATATATATTCTAAATAACAATGATAGTTTCAGAAGGAATCAATGGATCTTTTATATGTGTTAAATAAGAACATAAACATATTATATAATATCTAACTAGATTCATAAATTATGTAATTATGATGACAAGTGTTCCTATTTCCTCTGTCTTGTAGACATTATAATGACATGTGCTATTATGCAACTGTGGAAGAGTAGAACAAAAAGGAAGTCTAATCCAAACTCTTCACTTCTCATTAATTACTTTCGTGGTACATTAAATATATTTTGAGCACTTTTATGTGCCACATACTCCTTGAGTCACTGAGGATATAACCATGAACAAAACAGACAAAACCCACAAGGGCACTAGAATGTTAGTTAATATTGAGATATCAACAAAAGACACAATAAATAAGACAAAAATGTAAAGTACTCTGAATGGTGATAAGTGCTGTGGAGAAAAATAAACCACACAAAAAAAGTAGAAGGTGCTGTTCTTTTAAAAGAAATAATGGCGGTCCTGTGATTAGAATGGAATGAGGAAGGGGAAAGTGACAGTGCATCACATTGGGGTGATAGGAGGGTAGCTGATGACCATGGTAAGGACTTTGGCTCTGGTTCTGAATGGTAAGGGAAGCCATTAGAAAATTTTAAACAGAGGAATGGCCTAATTTTACTTAACAGGAGTAGACTGGCTGCTGAGTTGAGAATAGAGTGAATGGGGAAGAAAGGAAACCTTGAGTCAAGTTAAGAAGTTATTTCTGTAATCCATGCAAAAGATGATGAAGGCTGGGCCAAGATGACAATGTTGAGTCGTTAGGCTCTAAATATATTTTGCAAGTAGAATCCAAAATTGGATGCCAGCAGAGCTGAAAAAAAAATTCAGGCCCAGAGAGGCTGTGGTTTGACTAAGAACATGTGGCCTGTCACTGGAAGAGCTGCCATTGGAGCATAGGTCTTACATCTCATCTTATATTTCCCCCGAAACCTTACTTGTATAAAAATGGAAATAACTCATCCTTTGAAATCAGACTAGAAAAAAATATTACTTGAACAAATGTGTCAGAATTCATGGTTTAAAATTAAATAAGAATATTTCAGTCTCCCCGTGTTTCACATCACTTTATCCTGAAGTTCAAACTCATTTGCTAGGCATACTGGACAGGTTAGATCTGAATTGATTTTTTTCTGTATATCCAAGTGTTAACATCTGACTCTATTCATTTACTTATTCATGCATTTTAAAAATGATTCTGGGTGCCTATTAAGGTACCAGATCCTGGAGGTTAGATACTACCTGATTCCACTGAAACCTCATCTCAGCTGTCCTCAGGCACTGTTGGTCACTCAATCCTTTGGATGAATTAACCCAATTTACTCAGAAGAATCTAGCTTTGGACCACCTCTGTTTCCTCTTTAATCTCATTCTTTGCAATATGAAAGATAAATAAAGAAAGACCCCTGAAAAGTTACAAAATAGTGTTTGATTAATACAAGTAATTAGGTAAAATCTGAGACTTTGATTGTATAAAATTAAACAGGACATTAGATGAAAATTATGGTTGATTTGATGATTTGGAGCAAAGTCTTAATAAATAGGCAATGATTTTCCATTTGTATCTCATGTATTCAAGTTCCTGAATGAGATGCTAAAAATAAGTTGATTTATTTCTTTATTTACCAAATATTTATTGAGCACCTATTATGCCAGGATTTTCCAAAAGCTGTTGATTCATGAGACACATTTAGGTGGCATGTGGATACTTAAAATTTTTGATTTATTTTGTTTATATTAAATGTTTAATTATGGAAATTATTTCTTAGGAGAACTTTAGATTCGAAGTAAATTGATTAAAAAGTAAGTTAAAAGTAAGAAGATTAAAAAGTTGATTTGAAGGAAAATGTTAACAATAAAGGGAGCAAAAATAGTGAGGAATGGTATTGTAACATAAATTCTGACATTTATTTGTTTGTTGTTCTTGTAATGCAAATGAATGACTTTAACTTTGCCTAGACACCCATTTCAAAAAGGCATCTGCTTGAAGGACAGCTATCTGGAAAAACATGTTGCCAATCACATGATTCAATAAAGAGCCAGGCCACATTTCCTCACTGAGGTTCCTTCGTTTTAGAGATGTTGGTTGATTTAAATAACTGATCAAGTGGGCTCTCTGTTTGTTTTCTCTCCTGGAGCTTTAAATTCTACCAATTTTTCACTTCTTAAAATATCAACTAGTAATGCTAAATAAAAGCTCCCTCACTGGCCCTATTATTTTTTATTTTTTGGTTCCAGGTGCATAATTTTACAATTTAAAAAGTTGGTCAATAGAAACTGACAAGAGAAATAAGATCAAAACCAATTTTATTTCATTTAGCATCTATTGATCATACTTTGAGCTGCTGACGTCTTTCTTGCTGCAACCTCCCATAAAGTCATTCATACCTAGAAAAGTGTTAGAAATTGATATATAAGCAGAAGGGGATAACTAGAGAACTATTAATAGACCATTTAGATCTCATTTTTTCTCATTACTTTTCTTAGAATGTTAGCAAAGAAGTCTTATATGCCATAGGTTTATCCTTCTGGGAATTTTTTAAACCCAGATTGTTTGATTGATGCTGGAAAGAATTTGAGATACAAGGCTTCTTTCTGCATCTTCCCAGTATCCAGTGCTATCTGGATTCTAGTTCCCCCCAAGAACCAAATGGATGGGACTTGTATTTTTCATGGGAAATTTTTTCTCTGTTGGATCTACTCACAGATTACTTATTGACAGTTAATCTACAGAACATAGTTTATCAAAATTTAATGTACATACCAATCACCCAGGAAATATGTTAAAGTGCAAATTCTGTATAGTAGGTCTGGGGTGAGTCCAAGATTTTGCATTTCTAACAAACACCCAGGTGATGCTTTTGCTGCTTTTACAGGAACAGCCCTTTGAATATCAAAGGTCTACAGCAGAGTTGTTCAGCATGTAGTCTGTTCAACATGGTGTAGTCTGAGAAACTACCTACATTAAATTAGCTGGGAATGCTCATTAGAATGCAAATTTTTTATTTATGTAGGTATCCTTTGCTCCTAGGAACAAGCATTTTAAAACAAGTGCTCCAGGTTATCTTTACATACACTTAATGTAAAACAACAGCAACTTTGCTTTGAACAACTTTGTCATTCTGTACTTTTCTTGAGAGGATAGAGAGGGTTGAGTAGGTGTGGGCAGAGTGGACAAAGAGGTAACAGTAGTTTGCCTTTCTTGAAAATTCTGTCTGCAGTTGTGGATCATGAAAATGTGCATGCTAGCATTTCAGATGTGCCCCAATTTCTTAGAGCATACTTGTGAGTTTAAAGAAAAACAACAACAACAACAACAACAACAACAAAACTACAACGCTGATCCTTTATATCCTTTACCTAAGATTATCTGAGTTTCTCTTTTAAAATTAATGTTCTTATCATCTATTTAGCCCCAAAGATGTCTTGCTTTAGAGTATGACTTCACCTGAGAACAACTTGAAGATACTGATCTCCTTTCTGTTGATGTTTTCCTCTCACTTCTCCTCCTTCCCCTCCAGCTCAAAAAATTCAGGAGGTTTTGTCTAAAAATAAATGTCAAAGATTTATTCAAAGGTCTTAGGATTTGCAAGTCAAAACCATGCTTGGTAATACTCAGAGTATTCTGAGGGAGAAATAAGAGTTTGAGAGTTTTTACAGTAAAAAGCACACCTTTGAAAATAGTCCTGCATTCTTAGCCCAGGGATTGGCTCAGGACAGTGATCTTCCCAGATGCCATGTGGTCTGGATAATGAAACATTCTTTCTTAAGCTCAATAAGTGGTTATCTAAAAGTGATACGTATAGTTTCAGCACCACATGAACATTCTTTCTTAAGTCCTTCAGAGACTTATCTATGGAATTTAGGTACATCCAGGCACTGGCAATAACTAAATGTTCAAGTTTAAGTTTTCAGGCTAATTAAAGGAAGAATAGAATTGTTTCCTCATGCTTTAGCCTACTTGAGTTCAATAATTTAGCAGTTTGACTATAATGACTCTATTTTATTTCTTCACTTTTTCCACAAACCTCTTTTCTGCTTTTCTTCAACACCCAGTTCTGGTACCCCTTCCATCTGAATGCTTTCCTTGTATAAGCTAGTAACAGGTGTTAAAAAGTTTTTTAAACGTTCATCATCTTTGACTCAATAATTACACTTAAAAGATTTATTCTTAACCAACTGGACAAGAATACAAAGTTATTTAAAGCAGTGTTATCCATAATACAGATAAGAAGTCATCTTTGTAGGTAAGTTCTTTGAATAGGAGATTGGTGGATAAATTATGGTATATCTACCTCTTGAAATGCTATACATCCAGTAAAAATGATGATATAAATTCATGTTTATTGTCACAGAAAGTTTTTAATATTTTGTTAAATGAAAGGGGATTTACAAACCATTATATTAATAATGATGATAATTTAAAAAATAAATACTATATTTAGGTCACTGATGTGATCTAAATGCTTAGTACGAAGAGCTCTTGATAAATGTCTGTTGGATGAATGAATATGTTGAGTGCTTTATATAGCCCAGTGTTTGTTCTAAGAATTGTACTTCTATCAAATCATTTATCTTTACAACACTCCAGTAAGGTAGGTATCATTACCAATATATTATAGATGAGAAAAGTGATGCTCAGAGAGATTAAGCAGATTGCCCGAACATGAAGATAGTAAGTGGAAAGACCTGGTTTTTATTATCTTAAGAAATAGTACATGTTTATCACAGAAAGTATTTTTATAATGTTTATAGCAAGTTATTGACAGTGGTTAATTGTGATCTGAGTTGGTGGGATTATAGGGATTTTTCTTCTTTTTTGTTTATATATTTTCATGTTTCCAAAATGAACATGGATTATTTCTGTAATAAAATACCTACATTACAAAGGGTCTTTTGGGTTGGTTTCACCGTGGTCAACAACATAAAAGGCCTCCTTGGCATTTTTCTTTCTAAAAAGAATGAATCATTCCCTTTACCACGCTATATCAAAACACAGTTCTACATCTCTTTTTTGCTCTTTTATAGAAATTTTTGTTTCAATATTATTCTTTCCAACTTGACTAAACTGGAAAAAGGTTTTTATTTATCTTTATTTTTAGGGCTAATATGGTGTCTGGAGCACCAGACATATATATATATAAGAGATTCTTCTAATTGAAAAAGAACTTTAAAATAGTAAAACCACTGTTCGTCATGCTATTTTTCTTCTCCCCTTTCCTTGTGCAGTAAATATCACGTGTTTGTTCCTAGTCTCTCCCATGGCAGAGTGAGTCTCCACTGCCCTTTATCTCATACCATTAAGAGCAGTAGCCATTAAGTGTAAAAAATCAAAACAAAGCACTTTCCCATCTCCCTGATGGAGTAAAAGCAGTGAAGCCCAAATAATGCTTAGTTACCAAAAGCCACGCCAGGTGTCTAATCGAAAGGGTATTGATTTTAGCTAGTAAATAGCCCTTAATATAGTTGGAACCTGGGTTGAATATGCAGCCTGGTAATTAGCTAATAAAGCAAACAAGAGCTAGAGAGAACATGGCACAGTTGGATAAGCAGCAGCCTGTCATCCAGGAAGCTTGCCTAGGTCTAATACCTCCTCTTACAGGGGACTCAAGTTACCTTTAGGACTCCATGCCTAGTGTTTTCGGTCATTAATAAGGAAAAGCTTTGACCCTATCATAGGGTCTGAGATATAACTAAAAGCAGTTGTAAATGTTTTGCAAATATTACATGCACTAGAAATGCTTCCTGAAGACAGATGTTCCAATTTAACAATCTTAAGTGGGGAGTTTTAATAACTATTTTAGATCATTAGGATAATGTTTAGTGCTCTAGGATAATTATTAAACAATTCTCAGTTCGCTAAATCATCTGATACTCCAGAGAAATCCACAGCCTGATTAATTCTCACATTATCTGCCAACTGTTCAGTGAAACTGCAAAGTAGCAGAGTCCAGTTGGGAAAAAAAGAAGAGCAAGAGTGAGAAAAGGACGGAGTTAGCTAGATATCATTTTGAGAAAGAAGAAAATCAGGGATGAAGGGTGAGAGAGCTAAGGGTAAGGAAAAGGGTTAAGGTGCAAAGGATCTAAATCAGAGACGGTGAATTAGAGGCTTAGGGTCAGCTTCAACATCCAAACGCATTGCAGTAGGTCTGCAGAGAGGTTTTTTTGATGCTGATTTTTATTTGTTTTAATTTGAGTGGTAATATTTTCTTTAGTGGAAAATTTTATATACAAATTCCATATTTCTGTTTGCTTTGAATACTGAGTATCTAGTAACACCAGGACAAATTTCCTCATGACGATAATGGACAAGAGCTGCACTATTTTTTTCTAAAGGTTTTAATTATAAAACTCTTAAGGCTTAAGGAAAAGTAGAAAAAATATCTATTCACTCACCTCTACATTCAACAATTGTTAATATTTTGCTATAGTTATTATAAAATTAAATATCTATATCTCTATATTTATATTTTTGCTGTGGCATCTTAAGTAGATATGTTACTTTATCCCTAAATACTTTAGCATGCATTTTTTAAAAATAAAGAGAGTTTCCTATAACTGCAATGCTATTTCACATGGAAAAAAAATCAATCATAATTCTCAAATATCCATTTTGTTCAGTCCATATTTAAATTTCCCCATTGTTCCCAAAACATCTTTTACATTCATTTCCTTTTCAAGCCTAGATCCAATTAAAACATACCCACTGCATTGGTTAGGTCACATTAGTCACTTTTACTGTAGAACAGGCTATCCCCGTCTCCCCTTTTCTTCCATGGCATTGTCATAGTCCATTTTCTTGTGGACTGGACTTTATATCAGAAATCTCGATTAATTCAGGTTAAATATTTAGAGTAAAAATAATTCAGAGGTCATGATGCAGACTTTACATTACATCACACAAAGAAGCACATAATATCTGTTGTCCTAGTTTGTAACACAAAGCTTGATTACTGGGTAAGGTAGAGGGCGTGGTATGCTCTGTCCTGTTTGTCAAAGGTACCACCTCTCCTTATTTATTTTACATCTAACTTATTTTACATTTAGCTTAATTAACTCGTTTTACCTTGCCTGGAAGGTGTATGTAAATGTAAACCTAAAGTAATTCACATGCTACAATTCGAGCTGTGTGATAAGAGCATAAAACACTGTACCCCTGGAATCATAGAATGGTGCCTGGTGCATAGGGGGTGCTCAACAAATATCCATTGATTGACTATATTAGAATGCCAGAGTTAGAAAAACCTGAAAGAAAGTAGTGTGTGAGAAGAATTTCAGGAACCATGCTCCTGAGCTCTGTGTGGTACAGAGAAGCCTTGTGCCCTGAGATTTGTGGAGCAGATAGCAGAGGCTCCATTCCCTTGCTCCAGGGAATGATTCCTCATTTGAACTGGATAGAAATGTACAATCCCAGTAGAGGAATCAGAAGCAGAAAGAATTTAGAATTCTGGGAAACTAAAGGGTATTGGTTACTTGGGCCTCACATCTATGAAGTGTCCTGGCATAGGTTGAGTTTTCTGCAAGCAGACAAGAGTATGATGTGCAGGATATGACTTGTGAAAAGAAGGGCACAGAAGCGGGATCCGGCAGAGGGAGAAGTAGAACTGAGATGCAGGCGTAATGAAACCTCAGTCATCACCTGAGGGGCTTCTGGAGCATACACAGCCCATCAACCAATCCAGAGGAAGAACTTGCCCAGGAAAGGAATGACCTCGAATAGGGTAGCTCTCTATAGTAGAAGAAGAGTTGGCAGCTGGACGCCACTTGCTGAACATCCCCCAGCAGCTGGCAAAATAAGTTCTCCTTGAAGAAGGATCTGGAAGGAGGGTGGTGGTATAGCAATCTGTCCACCACAGACCCCAAATTCAAAATTTTGCTCTTATCTCTAAATGAAGCTATATAGACAGTATTCCTTCTGCTAAGCATTAGTTGGCTAATTGTAATATTTAAATTCTACTATAATTTTTTCAACCTTGTTTTGGCATTTCTTTACTTACTAGAAACCTCTAATAAAAAAATAATAAAATGATCCAGGTATCTTTCACATTTTAGAAAGCTCTGGTATTGCTTAAACGGCCCACAGGGTAGAAAATTGAGCTCATTTACATGTCGTAAATTGCTTTGGCATCTTGAATGAAAAATGCCCTACAAATACCAATAACATGCTGAAGGGCTAGCTCTACAAAGGGAGGTTGGCATTAGTGCCAAAGGAAAGTAAACAGAAGAAGTCGTATTAGTTTTTTATTGCTGCCGTAACAAATTAATACTATTGATGGTTAAAACAGTAGCAATATATTCTTGCACAGTTCTGGAGGCCAGAAGTCCAAAATCAATATCACTGGGCCAAAATCAGGGGTCATCAGGGCCTCACTCCTTCCAGAGGATCTAGGGGAGAATCCATTCTTTGCTTCTTCTAGTTTCTGGTGGCCTCTGGCATTTCTTGGCTTGTGTCTGCATTACTTCAATCTCTGTGTCCATGGTCACATTGTCTTCTACTATCTGTCTATGTGAACTCTCTCTATTAATTCTTATAAAGATTCATGTGACTATATATAGGGTCCACTCTATCGGCATTATTTCTCTATCTCAAGACCCTTAATTTAATCACACTTGCAAAGTACTCCTCCTGCCCCCCACCCCCATCCATATTAGGTAGAATTCTCTGATTCCAGGGAGGCCACTCTTCAGCTTACCACAGGATGGCTTTTAAGTCTTCGCTTTTAGCTCCATAAGCCTAGGGACAATTTGCTTTTCACCTTGCTCAAGATCAGGACAACATAAGTTGTGTCTCTGGTGAGCATAGTGATAGAAAAGTTGGAGTTTCACCCTGCTCTGCTTTGAGACCCACTTTAAGAAAGCTATCTTTGTGAGTACAGGACTATGCTCTATTTTAAAACCAGAGGACAATTCGGTTATAGTGAAGAGAACACACTCAGGAAAATTTGCCTTCCTCTATATTTGACTATTGAAATTTATTTTTAGAAACACATTACTCTACACTTACTAGAAAAAAAAATTTTTTTAGATGCTCTGATACCAGTTTCTAGCTTCTTATCACATATCAAGTTGTTTTAGTTCTCAGAAACTTGGCCAGGGTTAGGAGTTAGGCAGGAAGAAAAGGAAATTATTTAGTGTTGTCTAGATAATATTAAAATATAGTCTTTCCATTCAATTGTCAATTTTCTCTTTGATGAAGATTACATCAAATCATTCTCTCTTTCTGTTTTATAGGCCCACCACCACCCCAAGAGGTATAGAGGTATTTCAAAAGTAAACTTCAATATGTAACTCAAAGGTAACAAAACAAAGATTTTTTTATTTTTTATTTATTTTTTTTTTAGCTTTGCTTGATGCTTTTGCTGATAGAGGAGCAATGAAGGAGATTTGCTTTTGAGGCCAAGGTATTTGCTGAGAGAACAGCACCTGTTACTCTCTGGCCTATGTGATCTGTGTGTAAAGTGTCTTCCTCTTGGCCTGGCAGAAATTAGGTCAATGCCTACATGTTTCAAGGCTGCTGAATTAAGACACAACATTCTCACTTTAAATCTAATCATGCACAGACATAACCCCTGCCCATTGCTATTTTTCTATTTCTGCTATTCCGATTAATTTATTTAAAAAAATATTTTAGACAATTACAAACAGTGGTCAAGTTTATTTTAAGCATTTTCTGCTGAGATTCAGGCTATCTTCAGGTTATACAAAAGGTATCGAGATGTGGAACTGAACAAATCTCTAGTTTCTCAGGCTGTTTGCCTTTGGCTCAGTTGCTTCGTTCACCGAATCATAACCAGATTCACTGTGAAGAACTCAATCTCTCCATTTTGTTTCAGCTCCCACCACAGAACCTAATACTTATTCATGTTCTCTGTGTGAGTTTCTTGGGACATTTCTGCTTACACACAACCTTCCTTCTGCCATTAAATAGAAGGCTATGTTCCAGAGACAACATTATTTAACTGACATCATCAGTGTTTGCTAAAGCTTGTTTTCAGTGCTGCCCTGTCTTAGGAACGAAGTGGATGACTGCCTAAGGAAAAAGTTCACATCTCCTTTACCCTCAAGACCTTTAAATCTAAGTAAGTTTCCTGGTGCCACTTTATATTGATGCTTTAAAAATTTATTTAAAAAATACTTTCCCAGATTCTTATAAAGCAGAAATAAAATTTAAAGTACCCATTAAAAATATATTTAGTATTTTATTTCATCTTTTTAAGGATAATATATTTTCACCTCATTCTTGATCGTAACTCTGAGAATCACTGACGGGGGAAGATTTTCTGTTGGATATTTTCAGACATCTCCAGATTGGCATTTAGAATTCTAATAACAAGTAGGTAGAGGCCTACTATGTGAGCTGTTCTAATCTCAACACCCCACCAAAGTTACTGGTCTGATCCTGTTCAATGATTTGCTTTAGGGGTTTCCTAGACAGCACTGTAAATCTTTTAGAAACTCTATATTATTATTCTTTTTCTTTGTATGTAGTAAATTTGGTCCTTGTTTAGTTTTTGGTTATCTTCTTAGTGTTTGCAACTATTGGTAACAATGAAGAAGATAAAAGATGCATATAGTGCTTAAATTATGTAAACTACTAAAATGTACCAGAGGAAAAATATATAATGTAAGAAATACGTGAACATACACAGCAATTGAAACTCAGAACAAAGGTGTCTTTGCTCAATATTGGACCAAGAGTCGGAATGTCTGGAATTTAGGGAAGGAAACTGACATTGGTGATAACTTTTACTGACAAACTATATGCCAGGCATTTCACATACATTATCCCATTCAATCCTAGTTCTTTCATTTGCTTGTTGTGTTACCTTAGGCATTTACCTAATAATTTTGAACCTCAGTTTACCCATTTATAAAATAAAACAAACAAAAAAATTCCAAAATTCTCAGTTACTCTAAGGGTTAAAGATTACACGTACCTCGTTAAAACTAATGCCTGGCAGAGCAAGCATTATGTGAATGTTCACTATTAACATCCTCACTGATGAGGAAACTGAGTTTCAAGAAGGCTACAGAACCAGGTCCAGGTTAAACGACTTAGAAAGAAGACATATTTGAAATCTACACACTGTTTTCTCCACCTAGGAGTTTCTCATTTTAGTCTCGGCTTTATGTTTCACTAACTAAACGACTTTAGATAAGTTACTTAAACTTCTGTACCTAAAAATATGGGTGTTAATAACATTTACGGCCCCTTTCAATCCTTATTTTACATAAATTTTATACTGAGTTTTGGCGACTAATAAACACTCAGGTAAATTTTGTTTCTCTCTTGTGGACCAAAAAGGTGTATTATGGAGAGTAATCTCGCAGGGTGATTTGATTATAAATTCCTAACTGGGCAGGTCATGGTGAGTAGTTGTGACTCAAGCATATAATTTTTTTTTTTAATATAAAGTATATCTTTGCCCTAAGCACGCCCTGTCTATTGTTTCTGCGCATCTAGGTTAACATACATTTCAAATACTTCTTTTCGGGTTCATCGGAAAGGAAACTAAATCTCTCTTAAGAGAGTACGAGTCTTATAAACAATCCTGTAATTCAACACCCCCCCCCCCCGACCCCGCCACCCCTCGCTTTCTCCCACCTTCATGTCATCTTCCTCATGCCCTCTCTTTAATTCCAAATACGTAAAAGAAGCTGCAAAGTGCCCATCTAAAAAGCATTTTCTCGGTCTGTTGAGCTCTTGCTTCCAGGCATATCTCCTGTTTGACTCAAATATTTTTGTAAAAATTGTCTCCAGATTTGGATATTTTTACATTGACACTCTAGAAACGGGCAGGACTAAAACAGTTGGCCCTTGGCATGTGATAAATGGTCATAAAAGGCTCTTGGTAGAATCACCAGTGGAAGGCTCCCTCACATTGGAGAAACTTTGCCCCCAGCTGTTGGATTTCATGTATCTTAGCAGCAGGCAGCCTATTCTCCAGGCTTGGGAAGGTAAGAACTTCTTCCTCGTCTCAATATACTAGAATATAGAAGATAACCTAAATTCACCTGACAACACCACAAAAGCAAGGTAAATTAAGAGTGGGCAAACTATGGTTCTGGTAAGACAGGAACAAATGGAAAGAGGAAAACTTTTTAGATTTTGGTGGCCGTGTGAGGCTTGAAAACCCATGACTGTCCTGAAGTTTTCTTAGGCACATGAGAAAAGTGTTAGGTGGCACCAAAGTTATTTGACACCCTCAATCTGAAAGACAGTAAACACAGTTTCATTCCAAATGCTGAGTCATGCTAATGATGACAAGGAGAAACACTTAAGACTCCAACTTCCCTGAGGTGCTGGTCTCCAGTAGATTGCTTCTAATGAAATAATTACTTCATGTTTTTAAGTTAAGTAATGGTGAAGTGCTTTCCTTCCTACACCCTCACTCAGTTTTCAGTGTTTTTAGCCCCCGATATTTCTTTGGTTGGTACTGTTTTAATTCCATGAGCAAAATAAGCTGTAGCAAGTGTATGTGTGTGAATAAAAGATTTTTAAATATTGTTGGTGGATCTAGTGTATACTTAATTCTGCAGAATAATTCCAAAATTTATGATTATTCTTCCTCCCCTACATTATTAATTATCTTAGTAATGAAAAGAAATTGTTAGGCATCTGGGAAATTATGCTCTTTTTAGATACCCCAATGAATAACCAAACCCTTTCCACAGAATTATTGTCATAATAAGCAAGGTACAGAGGCAGATAGAGAGAGGCAGGAGGTCACTTTAGGTACTCATAAATAGTGTCCTAAATCTTAAAGGGTTATGTATAAGGCTAAAAGGGGGGAGGGGATACTTTTGTATCTTATTCCCTTTAGAAAATACTGATGAAGTAAATTGGAATGATTTCCTATTTTGTAAGTTTCTTGTGGATCTTGAGGCAGAAGTATCATAAACCTTTGCATTTTGAAATTATCTAGTGTTTATCTTTAAAAATTAAGAAATTTTTTTTTACCACTTTTGTCTTGAACAAAAATGAATGCCTGATTTATGCTGAATAATTACAAGTCAGCTATGTTTTTATGTTGTAAATGGAAGTAACTGTTTTACAACAGTGTCCTATTTAAAAAAAAATTTTTAAAGGCTGTAGTTGAGATTAAGTGTATGTGTATTGAGGGTGGGGAAGTGGAGGGTGGAGGAAAGGTTTAGAAAAAGATCCAGAGTAAACTGTAGGCTGATTACATTAAGCTTCCTTATCTTTCTTCCCTTAACTTCTATACACACCCTTTTCCTTTGGTGCCTTTCCTGAATCCCACTAGATGCCTAGTGTCCTTTCGCTTTCCTTTGGTTGTTTTGTGACCCGTCTTTGGCAAGAGACATCATGTCCAATGCTTTTGACTTTTTTCACCTCCTCAAAATTCTCTGTGCTGGCTGGGAAAATTACTGTTTGACTATCGCCATGGGAATATAGGCTATTACCTATGGGAACATAATATTCTAACAGTAAGCTTTCTGTTTCTGTACCCCCGCTTGCACACCTGACCCGTGGGTCGACAGGTAATGAATAGAAGAAAAAATAGACCTTTGTGTTTAGACAGAATGAAGAATGGGATTTGGGTCTTAAAAATCCTGTACCCCTACATTTTGGGGCTGCTTAATTTGGGGTCTGCGTACCACTGGCAGACACAGCTGGCTGAATAAAGAGTGTGTTCCCTATAACTCACTGAGTTCTGGTGGTCTGTGTATCTTTCGGGGTCTAGTGGCTACAACATCTCTACCTCCTCCCATGTCCTGTTCCATCAGGGTCTGACTTGGGTTAGACCATCATGGATGGCCATGGGTTATTGATGAGAACTGAATCCCTGTTGGGATAGCTGGCAGGGTGACCAGGACTTTTGGGGGCAAAACAGTAGACAAAAGAGGGCCTGGAACAAATTGTTCACCTAAGCATTCATTTGAAATCAGTAGATACTTATCAAACATTTATTATGTTACAGGCAGCGTGCTAGGCACCAGAGTACAAAAGTGCTGGGCCATGGTCTCTACTTTGCAACACTGTACTGTCCTGGAAGAATTAGGTGGAAAGAAATCCAGAACTGGCATCTCAATTCAACTAGATTATTCCTTTACTGTGTGACATGTTGGTCTTCTAAATATATATTCGAGGTTTGGAAATGTATAAAATCATTGGTCTATTACAGGGGTTCTCAACCTGAGGTGCTCATTAGAGTTACCTGGGGGACCTTTTAAACAGTATTTCTCAAGCTTTGGTATGCATCAGGATCACCAGAAGTGTTTTTTAAATCAGATAGTTTGGTCCCCGCCTGAGTTTAGGAATCAGTGTGGAGTGAAGCCAAATTTGCATTTCTTTCAAATTCTCTGGTGATGCTGTATAGCTGCTGGCTTCCAAGGCTATAGTTTGAGAATCACAGTTTTAAAATTTAAGAAATTCGAGGTTGCGTCCTCAGATTGATCTAATTAGTGTGGGGATGAGAAGCGGGCATTAGTCATTTTCCAATCCCTCTTCATTCTAATGTGTATTGTGGGGAGGAACGAACGTTGCTCCACCCTTCTAGGTGCTTCCAGCTGGTCTAATAAGCAAATTGATATGAGACAGATTAACAAGAGAAAAATAACCAAATTTAATTATATCTGTACCTATGGGAAGCCTGCATACATGAGAGAGTCAGAGACCCCACCTGCAAGAGAACTAAAACCAGGTCAGGCCCTTCCGGCTTCAGAGGAGAGGAAGGTCATTCACAGGAAGATAAGCAGAGTAGATATTCAGTAATTAGATGTTTGCCCTGCCCTATAGATAAGTCATAAAAACTTATTTCAGGTAATAACTCTTATTACCTGTAAGGTCCCCGATTTAGATTCTTTAAGAGGGAGGTAAGTTTCTCCGTGAGCACCCTCCTGCCCCTGCTCCACCAACACAGGCACCCACAGTCTTCATTGCCTCAGTTCAAAATAATCCACATGCTAAAGCAGCACATCTTGCGGTGGCCTGTTCTGAATCCTTTCAGAAGCCAAGCCTGATCACCATTGTCCCATTGGAAACACTATCCACTGGGTAGGCTGGTTTCCTGAAGTTACTAGGAATTTAAGATGCAATGTCGCTACACATTCCTCTGATCAATTTTAATAATTCTGCGGTATTTAAAAGAAATTAATAAGTGATTTATTAAGTAACTGGAAAAAGCCACCGCTGCGATTTTGGTTCTAGTTTATTTCACGGCTTTCCTTTGGAAGGCCTTTCCAACCTTTCCATGGATTTTTCCCAACAAGATAGTAGGTTATTTGTGAAGAGGACTTTGGAGGAAAGGTTAAAGAAATGGGTTCCAGTTGAACCCCGTTTGTGCCCTCCTTGGGTACACCTGGGCTGGCCCAGCACTTGTAGGTCTAAGTGAGCTGGGCATGCTCAGTGGGCAGGGTCGGTTGGGGTGGGGAGGGTGCAACTCGGGAGCCTGCTGCTCTGCTGCCGGGCCCTCCGCCTCCCCCACCTGTACGAGGCTGGGCCTGAGAAGCCTGTGCTCAGCATTCCACCTCCTGGTGCTTGGGCTCGGTCTTCCCTGCAGGTTTGGCGCTGACATTCAAGCGAAGAGTCAGGAGGCCGGGCGCGCCTCCAGAGCGCCTGGGAGGGGAGCCAGGGAGAGGGCTCTGGGCTCTGACGGCGGGGTCCCCAGGGTCCGCCCGCGTCCTAGATGCGTTTCTAGGCCTGAAGAAACCTGCCAGCCGAGTAGGGAAGCCAGATTCGTGGGCGCGTGACGAGAAATCAGGTAAGCCGTCCCCGCCGCGTGCTGGTGTATGAGTGTCTCCTCTCCGGCGGGCAGGTGGCGAGGGCGGCTCGCATGGCGGAGGGCAGAGGCCACGGGACACCTGCACCGCCCATCCTCCCCCGGCCTAGTCCAGCCGAAGCTTTCCTGCCCGGCAGCCGGCTGCCCAGGCGGGTCGAGGGTCCGGAGTGCACAAGGCGAGGGCAGGGCAGGAAACGCCACCCGGGCGAGGGCCATCGCGGCCGCCAGCCGCGGGCCGCGCGTCCCCGCGTCCCCGTCCGGTCACGTTCGTCGGGCGGCGCAGACCTCGCCCGCTCGCCGCGCGCCCCGTTTCGCGGCGCGTTTTGCCTCCCCGCCCCGCGGCCCCGGCTCCCGCCTCCACTTCCGCGTTTCCCCGCCGGGCGGGGAAGCTGGGCCCGCAGTGTCTGGGCTGCAGGTGGCGGCCGCGCCACCCGGGCCAGCCCTCGGGAGGGAGGAGGAGCAGCGGCGGGAGGAGGAAGTCGCCGGCGAGGCGGCGGCGCGGGGCGCGTCGGGTTACACTGGCTCAGCCTGCCCCGGAGTGACATCCACGCGCGCCTCGCCGCGAGCAGCAGGGCTGAGGCTCTGATTCCGGGGGAGGCCGACTCCGCCCCGGCCGGAGGAGCTGGGTGTCCCGGCCTCTCTCCCCTCGCGCCGGAACATCAGCGTCAGGTGTGTGCTTCCTGGGAGCCCCCGTGCCCCCGTCTCCGGGAGGGGGGGCGGGTGCGTAGACCCTTTCTGACCCCGGCTAGGACTCCACTGTTTGGGTGGGTGGTGGCGGGAATCCGGGAAAGACTTAGACTTTCTCCCCAGCAACTCATTCTTATCCAGAGGTTAGTTGTTTACATTTTTGGACGGCCGTAGGAAGTGTATACATTCTATTCTTTAGTTAGTTGTCAGGACTTTGGGGTGAGTGTCGGTGACTAACTGAAAGTTTGCTGCAAACTTTCGGCTTGTAGATGTCGCTGGTCTGATTGTCGCTCCCTTCTGAAGCAAGGGAATGGACAATTCTAGAAGGAGGCTGAGGCTTCTTTGAGGACCTTAGCTGCTGCAGGGTGACAGTTCCAGGCGGAAATGGAAGGCGTACACAGATGAACTTAAAATATAGCTTCCACTCCCCAGGTAGTAATCTCTGCCTAACAAAAAGATTAGCAAAGAATACCTTGGCAGGATGGTGTAGCTCTTAGCAGGTGGTCTCTAGACTGCCTTCCACCTGATGCATAGGACCATTCACTTCCTTAAGAGTTCCAAAGTAATTTACAAACACAAATTCTCACAGTCTAGTGGCAGGGACAACCCAAATTACATAACACATTGTACATATCATGAGGGGCAGCTATAGAAACAGCTAACAGCTAATTTCGTCAATTTATACTCATATAAAAAAGGAAGGAAGGGTAAGTTACACTTAGTCTTTATGGAATTTTGCATATGTTTCAAGTTTAAGAGCTGTGAAATTTCTTTTTGGAGTGTGGAGGGTAATGGCAGCTGCTGTACTGGGTCCAAGCACTTCCTGGTAGCTACTGAGCACTACAGTTTCTGAGTCCTGCAGTTTTTGCTGGCCATTTGCTAAGAGCTGGATGCCATTGCCCAATGGATCCCATGCGCAGCCTGGGGAGCCTTATGACTTGGATGTTGAAACCTCTCTGTGTTTCTCATATAGGCATGTGTTAAGTTAGAACACTCCCTTGAGTTTTACAAATCAACTCTTCAAATAATGCAGCAGTACCTTAGTGAAATGATGGATAAAAGGTGGAATTTTAGGTTTGAGAACCAACATTGGTGGAACTGACCATTCTGAAATCTCACAAAGTCACTTCATTTTATAAAGAAATTCTAAGCATGATTAAAGCTCTGCTTCCTTTTCTCCTCGCTTTGATTTATTTAAAGACTCAACGCCCTGGCTCAGTAATTGACAAAAGCGACAAAGTGTTACCAATTGTCAGTGGGGTTTACACTGCCTTCGGGTTTAATTTTTTTAACTATTTAATCTCATTATGGATATTTAAAAAGATTCCACTATCGTTGTACAAAAGTGATATTAAACTATTACAACTCTGAAATTACCCTGTTTGGTTATGTGTTTGTTTTCTCTTTCATCACTAGCTTGTAAGTTCTGTGAGAGGGCTTGCTCAGCCTCACATACTTTTATATTTCTAATACCTGGTATGGTGACTAGTTTATAATAAGCATCCAATAAATATATTTTTTTCCAATGAGTAACTAAACTGTAGGACACACTCTAGCTGAGTGTAGTGGGAGAAGGAGAACCAAAAATTTTGGCCTTAGGTAACCTATTCAAACTCACTGAGCATCAATCGTGTCACTGGCAAAATGTGGATAATAATATATGATAGAATATAGGTAAAATTGCTAGTGGACCTGTCAGGTAGTAGACTTCAAAATATGAGTTTCCTTCCTTCCTTGTATTTTTTCTTTTTATATTCATAAAGGGAAGATTTGTGCAAAGAATATGGTTAGCTAGATAATTAGGTTTTGCATGTTGTACATGAATTATCCAGGCTTTAATTTGGTGTGAATGGTTGGGTGTTGGGGAGGGCAGTTAGTGGCAGCTATGATTATTAAAGAAGGGGAAGCAATTTCCAGATCGCTATCTAATGTGTCCTTTTTCTTCTTCTTTTAAACGTGATGATGTTTCTGCTTAGGTTTTCTGAAACTTGATTCTTTCTACTTGTCAATACCAGGATTCACTTGGTTGTCCTAAGTGCAGAAACAACACTTCAGAAAAAGAGCTTTAGAAATCAATGTAACACTTGGCTTCTTAAATGATCTTTTCTGTAGTCTTGAAAAAGTATGATTATCCTGCTTCGCAGAAGTTAGAGTTTGTTTAACAAGGTAAAACATCGATGTAAAACAATTACAGACTAACATAAAGTCCATAGTCATATACCTAGTGGTAGAAAGTTGGCTTGTAACTCTTGTGATTAGGGAAGGGAGATGTGATCATGCCCTCAAGTAGTTGAGACAGTTTTGTGGTGAAGAGAATGTCACTTCAGTAACACAGAGAATTAAAGTTTCCTGAAGATTACAGTAAAAGAAAATATCTTTGTTTCAAGAATATTATTTTGTACTTCAGTGTATTAAAAAGCCAGCCAATTATATATTTTCAAAAATGATATTTCTGTGAAAAAGTATGTTAAAAACCTATAGTAAAATTCTGTATGTGCACTAAATAATACTTTTCACTATTTCTCTGATGTTTTAAAGCTCAGGATTGAAGTTAAAAATTGTAACTTCATTCTTGCCACTTTTAACACACTTGTATGAAAGTGTCACATGGCCTGCCTGTTACTCTATCCATTTTGTACAATGGGATATCGCTTTCCTCTTGAAGTTTCAGGGGAAAATTACTTGTCTTTAGGTTTAGGACCTCCATAACTGGCTAATTTCAGGGTTGTTATTTTGGGAGTTAGGGAAGAAATGAATGGACCAAAACTAAGGAGATATTATCAAAGTGGTTTTAGATAGTCATCAAAATATTTAGATAATTTCATCAGAGCTCATTACTTTTGAAATAAGATGGAAACTTGGAAGTTGTCACAGAGGAAGAAGAAACTAATAAATGGCATGTTGAATATTTCCTTGATTTAGAATGGTCAACATGATGGGAGAAAGAAATGCAGAAGGGAGAGAATCAGATTCAACTTCAAGTGAGAAAGACAAAGGCTAAGGTGGCTGCAACCAGGAAATCTCTAAGGACTTTAGAGGAAACTTCTTGATGTATTTACTGTCTGACCGGGATTGATCTCAGGGACATTTAAGGGAAAAACAGACATGGGGAGCTGATGGTTTAAATGCCTGAGGATATTTAGATGATTGTGGTCAGAGTTTGTCCAGAACTCTAATTTTGTGTCCTTACATGAATGTGACTGTGATTTTTTTGTTGTTTGTTGTGTCCCAGGACTTTAATCTATTGTTAGAATTCTTACTGGTTCTTTGAGTTAAATATTTCTTCCTATATCATGTCTGTGTTCTTGTTTTCCATTTTTAAGTTGAAACTTTTATGTTGGTTCTTTCAAAATCAGATTTCTGACTTAGGTAGCAGACAAAACATGGTTTCTGATTTTAATTAGGTCAAGCTTTGGGTCTCCATTAAAATTAGTGGGAGAGAATTAGTTAATAGAAAATATTTCCCCCAACTAAAAATTTATTGTGACATATGTATTAACAAAACTTTAAAACATTATTTGGGGACATCTTTTAATTATTCAGGCAAATTTAAATTACTGATGTAATAATTTATTTTTTAATTGTGAGATACTGTTAAAATGTGTGCATTTTTTATTAATTACTGTTTAATTTAGATTTTTTAAAGCCTCATGTTTTTAAAATAGTGATATGTCCACTGTGGAAACTTATATTTGATTACCCGCCCATATCTTTCTATGAAATGTTTTAGTGTAGAGGAGAAAACAAACCCCACAAACTACAAGAGAAAGATTGTTTTCCGAAAATGAAATTTCTAGAAGCTGCCACTGTCAAATGAGGTGGCCTCTGAGTGACCTGTTGACATATGCTTAGAAAACTTTATTACTTACTTATACTCAACAGTGACCACTAAAGCCAGCTAATTATACACAATAGGAATAAAAGTTTATGTTCAAGGTAAACATTTTAGGAAAATTTTAGTTCAGATTTTATGCCATTATTAGTTCAATAAAACAAAATAACCTTCTAAACGTATGTGGAAAAAATGATGGAAATAATAGAGCTTAGAGTACTAGGTTCTCAAAAGTCATTTTCCTTTAAATGGAATAAAGAAAGGATGTTCTGTTTCATTGTGGTAATGTCACTGCTTTGATCATATCACTCTCTGCTCCACCCTTCTGTGGGTCACTCTGTCCTATTGGATCAAGTTCTAAACATATGTCTTGGAATTTATAGACTTCTCTAGTCTTTTCTCATTTTTAAGTTTTTGTCTTTATCTTCCAGTCAGATTGGACTACATATAATTCCTTTAATCTATCTTATTCTTATGCTGACCCTACGCTAATGATCTTCTACTTCACCTAGCAATCCTCGAGTGTCCTGACCACTGGCTGCCAGTTTCACAAAGCTTTCTCTTATGTACATTTTCTTTTGCTTTTTGTCTTAAAGTCTGTCTTTTTTAGAATTTAAGTATAGTTGGTATACAATATTATATTAGTTTCAGGTATACAATATAGTGATTTGACATTTATAGACCTTATGATGTGATCACCCCACTAGAGTGATCATCTGACGCTCTGCAAAGTTATACTATTATCGACTCTATTCCCTTCGCCCCCCTTATTCCCCAGCCTTCTGGCAACCTTCAGTTTTTTTCTGTTTCTGTGAATCTGTTTTTGTTTTGTTTGTTTGTTATTTTAGATTCCACACAGAAATGAAATTGTGCAGTATTTGTCTTTCTCTGTCTGATTTATTTCACTTAGCATAGCACCCTCTAGGTCCATTCATGTTGTCACAAATGGCAAGATTTCATTCTTTTTTATGACTGAATAATATTCAATTGTAAATGTATACCACATCTTTATTCATCTATCAGTGGTTGCTTCCATTATCTTGACTATTGTAAATAATGCTGTAGTGAATGTGTACATTTTCTGACCCCTTCAACTATTCTTTATGTCACTCACAGTCTCTCATTTACTCCTGTGTGTGATAATTATTTGAAACATGAATCATTTCCTTTCCTGCAGAAGATCATTCATAGCAAGGGCTGGATGTTACACAATTTTAAAGACTTCACATGCCCAACCCACGTGTCTCTCATGTGGGGGACACCTAGTAAATAGTTGTTGAATGAATGGTTGCTTCATAATACACTCATCACTTAATTACTCAATAACTAAGTGATACACATGGGTTGGGTGTGATTAGACAGCAGATAACACACAAGCAGATGCATCTCAGACAATCAGTTAAACTGGATACTTTATCTTTTTCAGGCCTCCCCTTTTCCCCTACACATTTGGTAGTTTTGATAGCAAAGGATATTTAGGAGGAGGAAAGGAAATTACTGCAGTTGAACCAAAGTTATAAAAATAATCCCTAAAGAAAATCAGTGGAAGAAAATAGAAATGAGGTCATTTAACATCTACTGACGTCTCAGCCACCTTATCAGAATTCTTAGGGTTCCCTTCTCTTCACTCATTTCTCCTTTCTCCCCCCCACTTACCCACCTAATCCAGGTTCTTCAGAAAGAATCCAGAAAATTAATTCATAATAAGATGATTGATAAAATTAACTTGTCACCTTCTCAAAGGTCTGGATTCTAAGGGGACAAAACCTTGGGGACCTTTTGCAGGCTAGGTTGAAGGAGCTTTTGGGGAGCAGTGTTTGCTTCTGTCCATCCCTGAAGTCACATTATAGCCACTTAAATGTGGCTTTGGTCAGTCTGCGTACTTTGCAGTTTCTTCCTCTGTGAAATGAGATGGCTGGACTGCATGGAATTTAAAGTCCATAGTCCATAAAAAGCACAGCATTTTATTACTCTTGTCCAGCTTAAGAGGAAGCCAGTGTTGGCCAGTGGGTTCTGTTCACTAACTTTTTCTCTTACTTCCCTGAGTTCACGGTTTCCTTTTTCTCAGCGTCTCTAGATATAGTATTCACATCTGGAGGATGCTGTGCTCTTGATCTCCCTCCTGGCTTATGCTCATAGGATCTGTCATAACAAGTATATTTTCACTGCTTACTTTCATTAATGTTTGCTAGTATTAACCCTTTCCCCCCATCTCAGCTCATCATTAAGTATCTGGAATAGTTATCTAACATAATATAGATTCACAGGTTTTTAAAATAGAGAAGGAGTTAGACATCTAACTCAACACTGTCCTTTTATTATTCATAATGAATAGTAATGATAAGTATCGTTTATTGAGCAATCACCATTTTCTAAGCACTGTGCTAAACACTTTGTGTACATTATTTCATGTGTCAACCTTGAACCCTGTTATATCATTGAGGAAACAGTTCCAGAGAACTTAAACTTATGTGACTCACTCCAAGCCACATAGTTATTTTCTGGTATGACAGAAACTGCCAGGAAAACTATGTAAAAGAAATAATAGAATAAAGAGATAATCCTACTGGCATTTCTGTAATGTATTTTCTGCTTTTTGCTACTTTGGATTCTATTCCTTGATTCATTGAACTTTGCCTTTTAACACATCCACCTCCTAGTACTTCACCCTGTGATTCAACAGCTTCTACCTGTGATGTTGAACTTTTTCAAACACTGGACACATAGCACAGTATGCTGGGCTGAAACAATGTTCCTTTTGATTTGACTCTTAGGAACCCATGACATTGTTAAAATCTTCTTTAGTCTTAATGGATGTGGAAATGACCTACAACTTGGTATCAATCTGCCTTTTCCACTCATACACCTGGCTTTGTGACTGCTCCTGGGGAAATGAACACAATCATGTAAATTGGAGGTACATAGAAATTTATCTTCTCCAGCTATAGCCACGAGACAATTCTTGCACCTGTTTCTAGATAGCACCTCTTTCATTTCTTGCTATAGTTTTTCTGAACCTTCAGCATTTTCTTTGAACCTTTTACCCCACCTGTACATTTTTTAAATCAGGAGATTATTATTAGTGGTTAGAACAGAGTAAACTATTAGAAAGATATGAAAGCGATGAAAGCACAAACAGAAGTTTATTTCTTGATCATGTTATAGTTTTGGTCGCTGAATGGCTTCTCTCTACTGGGTAAATCAGGCACCTTGCAACCTTTCATTTTATGACTCTGCTGTACCGTAGGACTTTATTTTCAACTACATCCAGCTAGTAGAAGGTGAAAGAGAAGAAACATATCTACTTTCTAAATGCTTAGTCTCGAAATGAATATATCAGTTGCACTCACATACCATTGGCCAGAAATCAGGTGCACAGACACACTTATCAGCAAAGGAAGACTGGCAAATGTAGTCTAGCTGGGAGCCTAGGATGAAGAGAATACGGATTTCTGATGAAGAGTTAGCTATCCCCTTCACAGTGTTCTTACATCCTATACCGAAAACACAGGTATGTCAACTCTCCACATCTTCCTTGTATCTGAATCCACCAATTCCAACTTAGTGGTAGTTATCCAAATTTGATACTTTCCCCAATATTCTGGATCCTCCCTTCAGGTACCTTACTCTATGAAATTTCTCCATGTTTACCTTCATTTAAAATATTTACAAGAATGCTCAAGATTCTCCCATCACAAAGACAAGACTGAAAACCAAACTTTTCTTTGACCCTGTATCTCCTTCTGGCTACATGCTCACTTTTCCCTTTCTTTCAAGCTATGCTTTCTGAAAGTATATTTTATATATTGTTTTTTTCTACTTTTTCACCTTCTATTCACTCTATGACTTTTGGAAATTTGGCTTCTACCTTAGATGAATCTGTTTTGGTTATTATTATTGGTGTCCTCCTGACTGGCAAATCAGTGGGACCTTACTATTTGAAATTTCTGTGATTCTGCTCATTCCCTCCTTTGTGAAATTGAACTTTCATTAGGCTATTATGATTTTTTGTTTTTCTCTTGGACTACTCGTTATAGATCTTCTTGAAGGTTATTCCCCTTGGTATTGGAGTTCCCAGGATCTGCCCTTAATTCATTATCATCTCTTGTATATGCTTTCTGCACCAACAAGTTTTTTCTATATACCATTTCAATGATTCTGAAGTCAACATCCCCAACCAGAGCTCTTCCCTGCGTTCAGACTCAGTGAATATTTCCACTTGGATGTCTCAGTCAAGACAGGATCAACCACCACCTCCCTGCCCCATGTTGTGTCTCCTCTCATTGAAGACCACCACCATGCTTTCTTCCACCTATATCATCCATTCATTCATTAAGTTTATTAATCACTTTATTATGTGTCAGAAATTTGTCTATAAATTAAGATATACTTAACAAAACATATATACTCTCTGCTCATGTAGAATTTACATTCTGGTGATTGGGGGAAAGAAAGAATAATGAGTAAATAAAGAAGAGACATATTCGATGATGATAGCCATGTGATCATTTTTGATTTGGATGGTTTGGGAAGGCCTCTCTGAGGAGCTGACATTTGAGCTGGGTCCTGAATGACCAGAAGGAGCTAGCTGTGCAAAATGAGGAGCAGAGCATTCCAGGCAGAGAAGGCAGCTGGTGCCGAAACTCTAGTTGTATTCCTCACGAATATGGTGGGCAGGAGAAGGTAAATAAATCTGGAACTTAGTGGATGAGAGTGAGAGGTTTCTGTATTATTTTCCTATGGCTGCTATAACAAATTACCACAAATATGGTATCTTAAAACAACAGACGTTTATTCTCCCATAATTTAGGAGGCCAGAAGTTCAAAATCAGTATCACTGGCCCAAAATCCTTGGCAGTTTGTGCCCCTTCTGAGGCTGTAGGGGAGAATCTGTTCCTCGCTTCTTCCAGCTGCTGGTGGTTTCCAGCGTCCATTAGTTTGTGGCCGCATCACTCCAGTCTCTGCCTCTTGGTCAAAATGCCTTCTCTTCTATGTGTGTCAGATGTCCCTTTGCCTACCTCTTATAGTGATATATGTGGTTGCAATTGGTGCCAACCCTGGAAATTCAGGATCATTTCTCTATCTCAAGATCCTTTATTTAAACACATTTGAAAAGTTGTGTGTGTGTGTGTGTGTGTGTGTGCGCGCGCGCGTGCGTGAGAGAGAGAGAGCAAGAGAGAGAGAGAGAGAGAGAGAGAGAGAGAGAGAGAGAGAGACAGAGATAACACTCACAGTTCCAGGGTTTAGGACGTAGATAGCTTTTGGGTGGCACTATTTAGTCTACCACAGTGTACAAGAGAATCTTTAAAAACTAGGGAAGGGCCAAATCCTATAGAGCTTTATAAGCCAGGATAAGGCATTTAGATTTTATTGTACAGTGATGTAAGCCATTGAATGATTATGTGCCAGTAAGTGAAATGATGTGGTTTCGCTATAAAACAGAGACTCTCAACTTTTTAAAATTATGTCTCTCTAAGAAAAATTAAATCGACATTAATAAAAATTTAAATTAATTTCTCCCTAGCAAGATAATATTTCTTAAATATTAAGGAATAAGATTTTGTTGGGTAAAGTTGAGATTTGAAGGACAGCAAATCAATGATATATGCCCCCTCATCCCCCTACCCCCAAACCAGTTTTGTCCCCTTGTGGGTGTTACTGCCCCTATTGAGGATGCATGCTATCAAAAATTGCTCTGGCTGCTAAAAGTAGACTGGATTAGGGTATGTCGGGGAGAGAACATTGGAAGTGAGACATCAGTTAAGGGTCTATTTCAGCTGCCATTGCTGTTTATACTGGCTGAACATTAGACTTAAATGTGAGAGTGTAAACGACCTCCTCTTGATGGGATGCCTAACAGTGTTGATAGGCTGCAGCCCTCAAAATTCAAATTCAATCTTGCTTTTTCCATGTTTTCAGGGTTTTACCTGGTGAAAGGAACATTTAGAGAAGAGAACATTATTCATTTTGCTGAGAATAGCAGGTGGTGAGTTTCAGAGTACAGAATAGGCAGGGGAAAGGCCTGAGAAGATGAGAACTGGGGTAGACGGGGCTTCTGGTGACGATGGAGGTAGAGAGTGGGGTGTGCTGAGATTAGTCCTGTGCCGTCTTGCAGGAAGCGAGGTGCAGACTTTGTGGCAGATCCTATTGACTTGGTGGCTAAGGGTGAGCAAAAGCCTCCTCCAAGTATCTGTAGTCCTGTTCTCAGATGGCTATGAGCACCAGGTGCTCTGAGGGCCTCTTCCCAACTGTAACTCCTAGCAGAGGTGCTTTCTCCTATTTGGCAGAAGCTAAGGAGTGCTGCTTCTGGAGATAATCATCTTAACAATCTTTCTTCCAAAATGTATTTAGATTCTTATGCTCTTCACTACACTGTCACTGTCTTAGGCTTAGTGTATCCTTAAGAGTTTGTTTATGTTTGGGTGTTTACATGCAGTCTCCTGATTTCCTTACTTCCAGACTCATGTCCTTTTAGTTTATCTCCCAACACTGCTTCAGGGGACTGAGAATGAGAGATTGGTCTTTTAAATACAAATGCAATTGTGTCTAATCCTATTAGAAATGCTATAAGGATTAATGTAACACATATAAACTGACTAGCGCTGTCCTTATAACACAGTACATAACTAACAAATATGCTTAAACTCCTTGCTTGGCAATCCATTGCCTACTGGACAAAGGCCAAAGTCCTCTGGATGGCATATAAGATCTCCAGATCTTACCCCTGCTTGCCCATCGGTCTCCTCCCCTCCTCACTTATGACTACTGCTAGCATCCTATGCTGCAGGCATACCACGCCTCCTTGTTCCTGAAAATGAAATATTCATTCATGCCATCACGTCTGTGCTTATGTTCACTCTGGACTTGGTGAACTTTCAACATTTGAGTGAATTACTGCTTTTTCTACAGACCTTTTCCCCAAGGGTAATTACTCCCTTAGTCCATTGTCCAAACCTTTTTTGTATCACTTGTATTGGTTTTTGAATCTTCTCTAAGCTGTGAGTTCCTTAAAGGTAGAAAAGATAAGTTATTCATCATTGATTACTCACAGTAGGTGCTCGATGAATATTCGTTGAATAAGTGAAAATTCAATACATAGTTGAGTTTACATATTGCTTTTCTGTTGTGAAATATAAATTATATTTTGTATATCCTCTTTTTCTTCAACAGTGGAGGCAAATTTCTGAAGTAGAAAATGAATACAGAAGAAAATTGGTGACTGTGTACTTAGGATGGGAGGCATACTTAATCTTGTGTTATTTTTCTTTTACTGAGTGACTTTTATTTACTTGAGTTATGGAGCAGTTTTGCTCATGGTTGTTATTTCATTCTAAGTTGTAATCATTAACTTAAAAGATTTTATTGAAGTGTAATTAGCATGCAATATTCGTTTCTGGTGAACAACATAGTGATTCAACATGTTTATATACCTTGTGATATGATCACCACACTAAGTCTACTAACCATCTGCCACTGTGCAAAGATATTACAATATTTTTGACCACATTACATCTCCATGGCTTATTTATTTTATAACTAAAAGTTTGTACCTCTTATTCCCCCTTACATTTTTAACCCATCCCCCACCCCATCTCCTCTTTGTTTCTATGAGTTTGTTTTATTTTTTTGTTCATTTTATTTTATTTTTTTAGATTCCACATATAAGAGAAATTATATGGCATTTATCTTTGTCTGAATTATTTCACATAGCGCAATAACCTCTAGGTCCATCCATGTATTGCATTTTTTTTTTATCCATTTATCTGTTGATGAACATCTAGATTGTATCCATATCTTGACTATTACTAGTAATGCTGCAGTGAACATAGGGGTGCATATCTCTTTTTGAATCAGTATTTTTGTTTTCTTCACGTGAGTACCCAGAAGTGGAATTGCTGGGTTGCGTGGTAGTTCTATTCTTAATTTTTTGAGGAGTCTTCATACTGTTTTCCATAGTGCTGCACCAATTTTCAATCCCACCAATAGTGTGCAAGGGTTCTCTTTTCTTCACATCCTCGCCAGCACTTTTTTTGCTGACTTTTGATACTAGCCATTCTGACAGGTGTAAGGTGGTATCTCATTGTGGTTTTGATTTGTATTTCCCTGATGGTTAGTGATGTTGAATAACTTTTTATATGTCTGTTGGCCACCTATATGTCTTCTTTGGAGAAATGTCTATTCATGTTCTCTGCCCACTTTTTAACCAGATTATCTTTTTTTTTTTTTTTTTAAATGTTGAGTTGTGTGAGTTCCTTATAGAGTCTGGATATTAACCCTTTATTGGCTATGTCGTTTGCAAATACCTTCTCTCATTTGGTAGGCTGTCTTTTCGTTTTGCCAATGGTTCGCTCCTCTGTGCAGGAGCCTTTTAGTTTGATGCAGTCCTGTTTGTTTATTTTGCTTTTATTTCCCATGCTTAAGGAGACATGTCCAAAAAGATTGTTAAGACAGATGTTAAAGAGTTTACTGCCTGTGTTTTATTCTAGGAATTTTATGGTTTCAAGTCTTATTTAATTTTTTAATCTATTTGAATATATTTTTATATATAGTATAAGAGAGTGGTCCAGTTTAACTTTTTTGCATGTATCAGTACAGCTTTCCCAACACCACTTTTTGAAGAGACTGTCATTTCTCCATTGTTAATTCTTGCTTTTTTTGTCGTAGATTAATTGAGCATCTAAGCGAGGGTTTATATCTGGGCTCTCTGTTCTGTTCCATTGATCTATGTGTGTATTTTTGTGTCAGTACCATGCTGTTTTTATTACGATAGCTTTGTAGTATAGTTTGAAATCAGGGAACATGATGCCCACAGCTTTGTTCTTCTTTCTCGAGATTGCTTTGGCTATTCAGGGTCTTTTGTGGTTTTATAATTATTTTAGGATTATTTTGTGCCAGCTCTTAGAAGAATGCTATTGGTATTTTGATAGGGGTTGCATTGAATCTGCAGATTGCTTTGGGTGGTATGGAAATTTTAATGATATTAATTCTTCCAGTCCATTGAGCATGGTATAGCTTTCCATTTATTTGTGTTCTTTTCAGTTTCTTTCTTTAGTGTCTTATAGTTTTCAGAGTATAGATCTTTCACTTCCTGTATCATTAACTGTTTTAGTTACACACCCAAAGAAATACAAATGTCAAACAAATGTGGTTTCCTCAAAATGTTTAATATGATGATCAGGCAATTTCTAGTACCTGCCCACAATTGAAAGATTGATGTGAGGAGCCTTTTGGAATCATGGTTAAAATGTCCAATTCCTTTTAGTTCTTTTCAAACCTTGATTTCCTTGATCTTATGTGAGCTAACTGATTAATTACATATAACAAAGAATTGAACTAATGTAAATCAGACATCAGCAATAAGAATCTAGTAGGGTAAGAATGGGAAGGGCATATGTGGAATGAGGGGGCAGGAGTGAGTCATTTCTCAGTGTATATAAATAGAGAATGGCAGTGGGGAGGGCAAGAGTAGATTGAGGGGTGGTAGAGGAGTCTGGGGAATGGAGAGGAATCTGTGGGCATGGGTAAAGCTGGTTTGAGGGATACAATAGACTACTGGACAGTGGTTGACATGTGCTGAATGAGTGACCAAATAAGACCCATTGTGGCACTTAAGACGGAGTCACTGACCCTTGTTCCCAGGTTCTTGCTGTAAGATTACCAAAGTCATGGTATATGTTTTTACATCTGACATCAAGGTATCATCCTCAAAGGGATATAGTCCTGAGAAATACCTTGATTTCTTTAAAAAAAAATTGACTCAGAGTTAACTGTTTCAATGGCATTTTGGCTTTATATTAGTATTTTCTTTAAGATAGATAGTGTTCAAGGTTTGTGACTAAGCCAGAAAGCAATTCCTTACCCTCTCTGACCTAAAAATAAATTCCAAGAAGTATTCTGAATAGAGGAGACAAAGACACTCTGTGGGTCAAAGTTGCCCCAGTGACTTGGGTTAACCCAGGCCACAAACCTTTGCTCAAGCCTCTTTTGGGGAATGTTTTAAATCTATCAACTGAACTAGTGGAGATAGACATATCAACATTGGACTCCATGTGATTTGAGCCTGACCTCAAGTGAAAGAGCGCCTGCTGCCTCCCTCCGACCTCTGTAACAGATAACCTGTGGCCTGGAGTTAGAGTTGCATTAGATGTTGGGCTTTATAGGGTTTTTATTTTTGGTTGAACACTCCACAAATAATAGTATCCATTCTGTTTGAGAGAATGTTTATTTTGTGGAAAGATGCTAGAGAAATGCCAGAAAAGACCTGCCTACTGATTTTTTTTTTGGTTTTTGGTTTTTGGTTTTTCTTTTTGTCCCTACCCGTCCCCCCCCCCCCCCGAGGGAAATGATAGGATTTATTTTACCAACCTGTTAATCTTAAGTGCATTTGCTTGATCAAGTCAAGTGCCACTTAGGCTAAAGCAGGGCTATGGCCCTGTGTGTAGATTGGCTGCTTTTGTTCTCTAACCACAGTCTTCACTATCACCCCAATGTAGCATTGCAAATGTGGGAGCCCATCGTAGGTGTTCGGTGATTTTATGCTAGTAATGGGAGTTGTTGATAGCAGATGTAGTTTGACACCTTATTTGTATTACCTCAAATTCTCAATATAATTTGTGAAATAGTTGAGATTTTATGGATGAGAAGACTAAGCTCACAGTCAGTCACATAGCTAATAAGTGGCTAGGTTGGAATTCAATCCAGGGCTTTCTGTCTCTGGCCCCCACACCTCCTGCCTCCTGCAGAGAATGTCTTATTGACTGGTCAATGGTGCCAAGGACAGCACCCCATGACCAGAAAGATCCCAGCCATGCTTAGAAAGCGACTGTGTTCCTGCATGTGAGCACTGAATTGTCTGTCACAGGGTGCAGAGAGAGGGAATGGTGGCTCCGTGGAGGATGGCCTGCCTGTTCTCTAGATCTATAGGCTTCTTCAGGGCCTGGCATAGTGGAGGGCTCCCCCCCCCCCCCCCGGTGTGTTGTTGGCTGAAGAGATCCTATGCTTATGGAGTTGAACCCTAGGGCACACTAAATTCCAGTAAGTTCGATCGCCCTTGCAGTCACTGGTTTAATTAGTTGTTGGGAAATTTGATGCTGTGTTAAACTTTAAATTCTTGAAAGCATGTAATATGAAATAACTAAAATTCAAGATTAATTTAGATGTAGTTTAACTTGGGCTTAAATAGTTATTGTGTTGGTGGTCAAGGCACATTCATTCTAGTTAGCACAGAGACTGTTCCTCAGAATGTGGTAGATAATTTGGTGACATTTTCCAGTTCTTGCTCCAAGATTCCTAATAAATTGTAAAGGCATACTACCCTTTTCCTTTCTCTGTGTGGGTCTTTTACTTTAGTTCATTAAAGATAAGAAAAGTTGTATAACAGGAAAATCACTCAAGTAATGGTTAAATGATATGGGATTTAGTCAAATGTCAGCTATCTATCTGCATGGTGCTCTTAAGAGTTCATACTTTCTCTCTCTCTCTCTCTCTCTCTCTCTCTCTCTCTCTCTCTCTCTCTCTCTCTTACACACACACACACAGACACACACAGAGACAGACTGGATAATATATGCTTATTTTAGAAATTTTAAAAAATGATGCACACAAGGAAGAAAAAAAAATAATTTACAACCTTAGCATTTAAAGATGAGATTTTAAACATTTTTGGGTATAATCTTCTAGCCATCGTGTGTGCATGTGTGTGTGTGTGTGTGTGTGTGTGTGTGTGTACGTACATATACTTTAAAACAAACACACACACACACAAAGATACTGTTTTGGTTACTTTTGTTTTCTTCATAATTAATTTTCTACTTGCCCATTATCCCATCTCTATCTAGAATGTAATAAACCCAGAAAAAATCCTGAGCAATAATTTCTAGAATGTCTAACTTATTTAAGGCTATCCACTTATTTCTAGACCTTTCTTCACTTTATAATTATTACCAGCATAACAATGTTTCTTTTTCAAGCCAGAATGGGTAAGAGGATGTTAATAGCATTTTGTTGGTGAGTGACTTACACCCATTGTCCAGTTTGGAAAACAGGAAAAGGCAGATGTACAGATAATCTCAGTCTTTTGTGTGAGGAGACTGAAGTCCAGAGAAGGCGGTGGCTTTGTGCAGGCTGAGATTGTTGTAGGGTGGGGGTGTAGAATACAGTCTGAAAACAAACTAAGCTGCTGGTGACTGCCAAACTAATGACTGAGGAGGTAGGTACAAGGGCACTGGGTGAGGTCAGGCCCGAAGGTCACTGCATTGATATTGAACTTGGAGTTTTGACAGGAGTCCTATCAGAAATTGCATTTCGTGAGTCACTTGGCTCCTGACTGCCTCATGATAAGAGTGTAGGCTCAAATAGGGGCTAAATTCTTTGAGTTAACTTTGGGTTTCACTAAACATTATCTCAAAATTTATGATTGAGGAGAGGCTGTTAAGTATAAATTGCTAATGTGCTCTACTGATTTCCATCAGCTATGTGATGTGACTGACAATAGTGCGAGCCTAGCCCACTGGGGTCTGGTGAATTACATCTGCTCAGCCAGAGTGTTTTCTGAGCTGGAATTGAAATGCATGGCCCTTTAGTTTCCAGTGTGATGCCAACACTCAGGCAATTGACTTTTGCTCTTCAGTCTCCAACAGGGGGAAAATTATGAAATAAAATGGGGAGAGGCCAGACATACTCAAGAGTCAAACCCATAAATATAAATAACTGCAATTAATCATATGCAGTCTCTCTTGTCTATTAAATCTACACTCAGTGGGTCAGTAAGTTTCACACAGCTCTTTAGCTTCCCAGCCTGGGGTTGGTGAGGAATGTTCTGGGTGCCTCGGCTTGTTGAAATGTGACACAGGGTTTTTTTTCCAAGATCCCAAATCAGTTCAGGATATAATGAGTTTTGGTAGGAAAAAGTCACCTGCAAACAACACCAGCCCAGGGGAAATATAAAAAAAGACTTCTGATGTTGGCATTTGAGAGGCTCTCTCAGTTGACACTTACTGTTCTTTGTTACCAGCTTGTTAGACTGAATGGGATGGAACAATCTTTCAAGTGTGTAAGTTCAATAGATATTTATATTCAAGATTATCTCTGAAGTATTTGTTTTCCTGTTATAGAATCCTATTTTTGATTGTGGTTTACACTTTTGACTATCTTCTCATGCAGTTTGTTAACTCTTCCTCTCTCTCTCTCTCCGTTATGTCCTTTTTGCATATTTTCATCTACTCATTATGAACATGGCTAATGGTGTCCTTAAGAAAAAAATAACTGCTTTTACTCTTTCTTTCCTAAAAGGCCTTCCTTACACTGTAGCTAAAGTATATCCTTTCTCCCTCTCTCCCTCCTCCCTTTTCCCTTCCCTTCCTCCTTCCTTCTTCCCTCCGTTTCTCCCTCCTTCCCTCCTTTCCCTCCCTTTTATCCTTTTCTTCCTTTCTATAAATACTACCATATCATTGCACCGATTAAACCCTGAATCTTGATTTTCCATCTTTATCTCATCAATAAACACCTTGCTAGGTGAAAGTCATATGTGACTCAGCACCTTTCTGGCTCTCTGACCTCATGTGGAAGCCATTGTTCATATTATTCATTGTGTTGCAGCCAGAGTGGCTTTCAGTTTTCATAGAGGCCAAGTTTGCACATGCGAATTGTCTTTGCGTTCCTGACCTCTCTCATGTGGAAGGCCCTTTTCTCAGATCCTTGTGTGGCAGGTTCTTCCTTGTCAAATATGTTTTTTTTTTGGCAAATCACCTCCACGAACATTCTGTCTAAAGTGGATCGTTCCTACCCCCAGTCAACCTCTAACCTAATACACCATCTTAATATATACCAAAACCAAAGTTAAAAATTCGATTTAAAAATTTATCTACATTTATTTTACTTTCCCCAATCCATGACAGCAGAGAATTTGTAAGCCCCTAGAGCTGTGGTGAGGATATAGCAGGCATTCAGTAAATCTCAGCTGAATTACATACATGTTGCAGGAAGGAGCAAATGTTTCTCCTTTCAACTTCTTTCTGGAGTAGGTCCTTCAGTGATACATTCTTGAGTAATTGATTGAACTCTTTCTTTGGTTATTTTCTTAGAGTATACAATTTTTAGCTTTCCTCAAGTGTGTTTTTCATAAGCCAGTTCTCAGCAAGGAATTTTGAAGTTTTTTTAGGAGTGGCAGATTCTTTTTTGGCCCATTTATCTGTAAACTTTAAATCCAAGAGAGTACAGAAAAAAATGTTCTAATTGTTTCTAGAGCAGAAGCAAACAGCTTTGCCACTTTTTTTTTTTCCCAAGATAATGTGTGTCTGTTCAGATGAGACAGAATTGAAGTAAGAAATTTTCTTTTTCTAATCTTGGACTATGTACTTGTGCCTGGTTAGAAATTCTTAATCTTCATTCTCATGCAGTTTGTATAGTTTGTTTCATTTATACTGTGTACAGCAAACTTCAGAAATTATCTGGTAAGCTCCACTGACCTAGAACACAGGAAGGAAAGAGGAAAAGGCCTTTGAATAGATAGAGCCAAAATGTTGAAAATCCAAATGCTAAAATGCTAAGAAGTTGCTCCTTTTGCCTGGTTCAGAGTTATTTATTTATTTTAAACATAGTTTTAGCTAATCTGGCTCTCATTTTTTTTTTCTGACCACAGTAGTAGCAAGTGAGAAGTGAGCTGGAGAGCTCAAAGATCAAAAGAAAGAATTATCATTAGCCCAATAGTTTGGAAGAACAGGCAAACTTTATAAAATAGACAGAGGAAGAATTCACAGGGGAACAGTCAGTGGGTTGGGGCCATTTAGTGAAGGAGTTAATATATTGTTCCTTCTACCGTTCTTGAGGGCATCACACTCTGATAGCATAGCGTGATGTTCATATGGATGGCTCTAAGTCATCAGTTGAATTTATGGTTAATACTTTTAATTTAAGAAGACAAAGTGTAACTTACAGTTTTGAAATATTTTAATCCAAAATAGTTCAGACTTTTTTTTTTTTTTTCCCAACTGTTAACTCCATGTAAATGTAAGCTCTTGAAAGGCAGGGATTTTGTATGTTTGTTTTCAGTTGTGTGTTCAGTGGCTGGCATATGTTAGATGATCAGTAAATAATTAATGAAGGAAAGAAAGATTGCAAGTCTTAATCATCCAATAGTACTAAATAAATAGGGCATTAAGATAGTACCAAGTTTAATGCATAATGGTATATTTTTTCTTTCTGTACTTATTAGATGAAGATAAAATAATGTGAATTTCAAGTCCAAATAACTGGACATTTTCAGAAATACTTTATAGGTGGAATAAAGATCTCCAAATGATTTCTTGAAATAACAGAGCAAGTTAGTGATAGACAGAATTATAAGACTAGGCTCATTAATATCTTCTTTTTTTTTTTTTTAATTTGGTGTTTCGATAATTAGAATAATATAGTTTTTTTTAAACAGTAGCAGCTCTAAAGAAAATATTGAGTAAAACCCTTTATCTTCTAATGTGTATACTATTTAAATTTTAGACTGTCAAGTGCAAGACTGTCATTAGCTGTATAATATTGGTACACAGTATCTCATGCACAGTGACTAGACTTGTTTATAGTCTAGTGTTTGACTGCTTTCCACTTAGTGTGTGTGCCAGTCTTTTTCAAGAAGAAAAGAAAAATCTGAAAAGGAAAGTTTTGGAGAGGATGCCTCATTCAAGTGAGGAAGAATAAGATCTTATGACCAGATTGTTTTAGCCAAGATGACCGAGATGGAGATACAGCTTTGGTATTATTTTTGCATAGGTGGAGAAAGACCTACTATATTTTCTTTTCCTTTTTTGGGGGTGAGGGGACAGAACATTTACAAAATGTTGTATGATTTGTATTCCATACTTGTGAATGAAATTAGTTTTAGAAATATGAATTATTGTAATCTGTCTCTCCTTTTGTCTCATTTCTGATTATTATTTACTTATGGGTCAGTATTTTTTAGGAAGTATGACCACTAGGCTGAAAATACAATAATGATTATTTCGACTACAGTATATCTTAGATTTACTTTGCATGTATGCTTTGTATGTGTAATTTGGCCCTTTGTTGAGTTACATTTATACATGCAGTGGATTATTAGTTGTCTAGGGGAGTAAATTTTAAATGCAAATTTCAGCAGGCTAGAGGGGAAAAAAGGCTGCAGGATTAAAAATGTGGTTGGCTCTATTTCTTGGGGATCTAGAATAACTGGTCTCCCACTCCAACATGCCTCTAGGTCTCTTATAACTCACAGCCACGGCTTGTGCATTAATAGAACTGTAATAGAGCTATAACCAAATTTAAAAGTATTTTTTATAATGTAAGTAAATTAAATTAACTGAAATTATTGTGCTATGACTAATCATCATACAAATCATCAGTCATAGTTTTCTTTTTTGATGAGTTCAGGATTTCATGAACTATCTTCAACGGGTATTTCCTAAAACGCTTTTCTAATGACATATATATAATGCAATTTCAACTGGAACTTTTGAAAGAATTGGTACACTTTCCTCTCTTCAGTGATAAAAATAATGAGCAAAAGCTAAGTAAATCAATTGGCATCAGTATTGTGAAGCTTAAAAAAAAAGCCAGCTTTTCAAAACTTTGTCCTTATTACAGTTTAAGGCAGATTCTCAAAACTTCTTCATCTGTGCTATTCCAAAAAAGAGAAAAAGATTTCAGAATAATGATCTTGAGTCTCTTTTAAGATTTTTTTGAGTCTTCAAAGAAAAATGCCTACATTCAGTATATGGTTTTCCCTAATTCATATGCTATATTTCATAAAAATATAAGATATTGGAAAACAATGAAAGAGATCTCTGAATAAGATCTAGACAAATAGGAAATTAATTATCTGAAACATTCCTTTCTCTGAACATGCTATATAATTGAAATTCTCTTAGGGTTTTTTTTTGACTATAAAGTTCATTGTCACTTATATATGTTAAAATCCTTTTTATTTGATTCACAATGTCTACACACTATTTTATAGAACCTAAGCCCTTTTAAAATACATTTATTTATTATAGTGAGGTAGATGTTTCCTTGTGAAACATTTCGGGGTGTATATTCAACAGCCATGATTGTTATAATTATAATAAATCTAGATAAGAGGCTTGATATATTTTAAAGAGATATTTTGAACTCTGTTGTCTGGTATGCAGTTTATTCTATAACAAAATAAAAGGTTTTTTCTTGTTTCAATTACCAAAGTAGATTCTAAAACAGCATAAAAAACCTAAAAAAGGTTTTGTGCTGCCAAAGGAATGTGAACCATTTTCCTAACCTGATAGTAGGGTTCGTAAAGGGGCAGAGTGACTGCAAGACCTGAAGAACTTTTTTGGTGTGATTCATTGGTAATAATCCTTCCTTCTCAAGGCAGAATTTAAATTTTTATTCAACGTCTGCTGTACTCTTTTTCAAGTGAGGCATTTCCTATTAGTTAATATATAAGTGCAAGTTTTTTTAAAATTTCATACTAAGCATGTTATACACTCAGTTCCTTACCCTGACTTGTCTTTTTAAGGGGTGGGCATTTTCAGGAAGGAATACTCCAGATTTTCACTTAACGAAAATAAAGTTTTTTTTATGTCTCTCAGAATTACCTTAAATTACATATATGGAAAACAAAGTAGGCAGAAGTATATCTTTATAGAAAAATAAAGATAAGATTTTACAACTTTAAACAAAAATCCTTTAACATATTTAGGGTGCTAGAGGATATATATTAATTTTGGTTTTAAAAAAATTTAAAATGGAAAACAGTTTCACTTGCATGAACTATAGTTTTTTTAAAAATGATTTTTAATAGTGATTTTATGGGAAGCAAGTACAATAGAAATCATTCCATTATGAATTAAACTGATCATTTGCATTTAATGAATAGAAATCTGTTGTTAGCTCAGATGGGCTTCATTGATGTCTTGTAAATCTACGGTGAACCTCATGAAAATAAGGGAAAGGGTCAAATTTGTGACTAGTACTGGTATGCATTTTAGAAATGGCAGAAAACATAAATACATAATATGAAAGTTGCCTGAGAAATGCTATTTTTTTTTTTTAAATGAAGTCTTACATAACAAATGACCGTTAGAGTGAGAGCATGTATCCTTGTGTTCCTCTTGGTCCCTCTTCCCTTTATATATGTTTTCAATTTAGAGGACTTTGGGCAATAAATCCTTTAAGTAGTTATGGCATTGTGTATTAAAAAAAGAAAAACTTGTACACAAAAAGAATTCTGTAATAATTGAAACAAATAAAATTTGAGACAAATTTTTTAAAAAACAAGTAGAGCGTTTAAATGGTTGTTGACCTTATTTTCACCTCTTTTTTTATGTGTGCGCTTTCTGCTTATGTTTCTTAAACTCTGATTTGAACCTCTGGAACCAGCTCAGTCCTTCTGTGAGTCAGCTCTTCCTCTGTCAAGCTTCCAGGCTCTTGCCCTCCTTTGAGCCTGAAGAATGGTTCTGGGCTGACCTCCTTCTCTGTCATCTATGGCTGTGTGTTTGCTCCTAAAATAATATAACTGACCTAAGAGTGTCCCAGAGAATCTAGTAGGAAGCTTTTCCACAGTTCTTTTTAGCTTGAAGTTATGTGAACCAATACAAATATAGTGTTTGTCTTCTTTCATTTTTTCATTGTTTCCTGATTTTCTCTTTCATCTTTATTAAAACACTCTCCCCTTTGTTAAGATTTTTCTGGGGGCCCTTTTGGATTGGGATTTCCTGGGGAGATTGAACAAGTCCTTTCCTAAAGCAGTCCAGCTTTCTGATAGGGCATGAAAGATGGGGACAAAACTAAAGTTTGGATGCTGTGCCAGCAATGCGTGGTTATATAGCTTTAGCTTCCTATTCAGCTACACTCCGAAATCTGAGACATCCAGAATATGAGGGTTCATTATATTTCTAACTCTTCTGCTGACTTTTACGTGGTTTTTAAACTTTATCTTGTTTAATCAGAATATTTTTCCCAATAACGTCAGAAATACCTTTTTGTTTGTCCTTTGATATCCCATTCAGGGTATGTATTTTTTACAACTATAGGTTGTCATTGTTATTGTCGTGATTTTGGCTTAAAAATATATTTTTATAATAGGGGAAAGACTACAAGAAGATGATTTAATATTCTTTAAAAGTGTCTGCTGTTTTCTCAGGACTTGATATATTCACTTATTTCTGTATTTCCATTAGGATAATCTTTTGTGGCTAACCCTTGGGTCCATTTCTTATCCAGACTTGGCCTAAATTCTTTTTAAAAATGTTTAAAGCAACCAAAAAAAAGGACATTTAATTTTCAATTTATGAACTAGACTCCTTTGTTTCCAGAGAACAAGTTGATGGGCCTCCGATGTTGTCTATTTTGTTCGTTTACTTCTGACAGCTTTCAAAAAACATGTGTGAAGGCTGGCTGTGTGTTTCTGTGGGGATCACGTGCTGCTGTGTGAGATGTATGTGTGTAGAAGTGCCTCTCTATTTGTCTCAGAAGGATTTGTTTGCAGTTCTGTTACTGTAAAGTAAACCTTGGGGAAAAAGAAGATAGTACATTGTGTGGTTTAGTTGTTCGTGTAGATACTTTATCAGCACATGCTTGGTGTGCCCTGAACCATGATGTACTTTCTTATAGAGAGGTATACAGAACATTAGATATTATTTCAATTGGAATAATGAAGGGTTTGCTTTGTTGAAACATTTCTAGTTCAAAGCACCTAGAAATCTTGACTTTTATAGTTCAAACTGAGCTGCTGGGTGAGAAGGTACTTTTGAGCTTACTCCTTCTTCCATTTTTCTGTAGACTGCTGCCAAGTTCCATGGTTGAGTGGGACTTTCTCTAATAAGGTTTTACACCCTTATTTTGTAAGATTTATGTATCTTTTTCCCATAAGCCACTGAAATTGTGTTCAGGTGGACCTTGAGGCCTGGCCCTTTGAGTTGTGCGTTCTGTGGACTTGATAGAGTATCATGACTCAAAATAGATGAGGGTGTGATTTTCCATGCACGGCTACAAGGTGAGTGATTGCATATGAGTTGTAAGGAACTTCTTACCACCTTTGAACCTGCATATATTTACGTAAAGGATTTGGTGAAATAGCACATGCTATATCTAGATTACATCCCGGGGCTTTCATTTTATGTTTTAAATTCCTTCTCATCTGGATTTCTCAGTTTCGGTGATCAGAGTTCATAGGATGCCTTTATATCTTTCTGGAGAACACAGATCCCAAAGCTTATGGTTAAAATTACTCTTCTGAAAATTATCTTTGAGCTGTACTTTCTTTCTCCCACTTCTCCCGCCACCCCCTACTCCTTACCCCCACCCCCTAACTCCGAGCACCCCCCTATTCCCTATCCCTCCAAATTATTTTCTTTCTTCAAGATGCTTCTCAAGTATCCTGTTTTCTTTGAAGCCTTCTTTAATTCTTTTAGTTACAATGAGTCTCTCATTTTGCTACAAAGATATAGCACCTTGATTTCTTTCCTATCGGAGTATGTATGTATGTATGTATGTATTTTTTTTTTTCTTTTTTCTTTCATGTTATCTGTTATTAATGTGTTTAGAGCATTCAATATGAGTCAAAGCATGAATTCATTGTGCCATCTTGACTGGATATTCAACTGATTCTTTTTCAATTTGATATTGTTTTGGTTTAGGAAATAATATAATTTAACAGTCAGCTTTAGTTAGAAAACCTCTCAGCCCTTCCAGTCCTTTTGAGGGATCCCAAATCACAGAAGTTCAGGTGAAATATATTCACTCTCCATACAGTGAGTGGTTTCATTCTTTTTTCGAGGGCTTCATAACTCAGTACTTGAGTTAGAAAACCAAGGAGAAAAAGCATCCTACCTATACTCTATCCTATATCTTCTGGTTGATGAAAATGGTAGTGCTTTAGCACCATCTCCACTTCCATTTCTAGCTACTCTTCCTTTCTTTTGGCTGTAATGTTTTCTTTCTTCCAGTTTTATCGGCATATAACTGACATATAATGTAGTATTAGTTTAAGTTGTAATCATACTGATTTGACATACACATATATTATGATGTTATTATCACATAGTTACATTTTTTTCTTGTGATGAGAACTTTAAAAATGTTTGTCTTAGTAATTTTCAAATTACTATTGCACTATAGTTACATGCTGTGTATTACATCCCCAGGACTTATTTATTTTGTAACTGGAAGTTTGTACTTTTTGACCACCTTCACCCATGTCCTTCTCCCTCCACCCCCTGCCTCTGGCAACTGCCAAACTATTCATGGTTTCTATGAATTGGGGTTTTTTAGATTATATAAATAAGTGAGATAATGTGATATTTGTCTTTCCATTTTCCATATCTGACTTATTTCACTTAGCATAATGCCCTCAAGGTCTATCCATGTTGAAAATGGCATAGTTTTCTTCTTATTTTATGGTTGATATATAATATTTTCTTTATCCATTTCTCTGTCGATGGACACTCAGGTTATTTCCATGTCTTGGCTATTGTAAATGATGCCGTAGTGATCAGGGAGATGCAGATAGCTTTTCAAGATAGTGATTTCCTTTCCTTTGGATATAGACCCAGAAGTGGAATTGCTGGTAGTTTTATTTTTAATTATTTGAGGAACCTCCTTACTGTTTTCCATAGTGGTTGTATCAATTTATGTTCCCCCCAGCAATGCACCAGGGTTCCCTTTTCACTATCTCCTAGCCAATATTTGTTGTCTTTTATTTTGTGTGTGTGTGTGTGTGTGTGTGTGTGTGTGTGTGGTGCTATCTCATTGTAGTTTTGATTTGCATTTCTCTGATGATTAGTGATGTTGAGCACATTTTCATGTATCTGTTGGCCATTTGTATCTTTGGGAAAAAAAATTATTTAATCCCTCTGCCTATTTTTAAGTTGGATTATTTTATGCTGAGTTATGTGAGTTCTTTATGTATTTTGGATATTAACCCCGTATCAGATATATGATATTGCAAATATTTTATCCATTCAGTATGTTGCCTTTTCATTTTGTTGATATTTTCCTTTGCCATACAGACACTTTTTAGTTTGATGTTGTCCCACTTGTATTTTTTTGTTTTTTGTTTTTGTTTTTTTTTCTTTTATTTCCTATGCTTTTGATGTTAAATCCAAAGAATTATCACTAAGACCAATGTCAAAGAGCTTACCCTATGTGTTTTCTTTCAGGGGTTATATTGTTTCAGGTCTTACATTTAAGTCTTTAATCCATTTTGAGTTGGCTTTTGTGTATGACATAAGATAGTGGTCCAGTTTCAATCTTTTGCATGTGGCTATCCAGTTTTCCCATCACCATTTTATTGAAGAGACTATCCTTTCCCCATTGTATGTTCTTGGCTCCTGTGTTGAAAATTAATTGACCATTATTTGTGGATTTATTTCCGAGTTCTCTATTCTGTTTCATTGATCTGTATGTCTGTTTTTATGCCATTACCATACTGTTTTTATGACTATAGTTTTGTAATATAGTTTGAAATCAGGAATTCTGATGCCTCCAGCTTTGTTCTTTCTCAAGATTGCTTTGGCTATTCAGAGTCTTTTATTGTTCAGAGTATAGATAACATTCAATCACTCAATATAGCACAGCTATATGACAGAGTTACAAGACAGACTTTGATATTTAATCTTGAAAACTGACTGTAATCCCTTTGAGGGCAATTGATAACTTCTCAGATATATTTAGTTGAATATTTTTTGGTTTAGGGTTTTGTTTAGTTGGGCTGGTGTTCTCCTAGGAAGAATTAGAGGACTCGGTCTGGTTTTTGCAAATTCAGGAGCTTCTCTGAGTCAGTGTATTTGTGATTTAATATATAGGCTATTAAACAATCAGGCTATGATAACTGAACTAATTTTATTTTTGGATGATTTTCCTATCTCCAGTTTTCTACATCCAGTTTTCTCACACTTTTTGTTGCAAAAGGTTAAGATTTATTTATATTTTTGTTCCCCTTCTCTGCTAATTTACTGGTTGCAGCTTTTACTTAGAAGGAAACAATCTTTTCTTCTTGTAATCATTGTGAAAACTTTTCTTCTTAGATGAAATGTTTTAAATGGATACAAGTAGTTCATAGCATATGGTTTATATCTTATTTAAATTTCTTTCAACATTAAAACAAAGTTCTTACATTATCTGGCAGAAGGTTACTAGTAGATATTGTACTATAACCTTGTTCACTGCCTTAGCAAAATCCTAATGTCAGGGGGCTGTACACTTTGGGTGAATGTTTGAAAATAGGTCCTTATTTTGGGAACATCAGGAAAATATGGTATAGCTTTTGGAGAGAAATTGCTTTTTGAGAACAGAGGCAGGGCAGAAAAACTCAGTGCTTAAGAACATAGATTAAGTTGTGGATTTGTCACTTACTAGGGAATGACCTTGGGCAAATCCCCTACTGCATGAAATTAGGATGTTATAAAGTTGATATGAGCTGATATATATAAAGAATTAAAAACATGGTTCCTATTACCTAGCAAACACTCAATAAATGACAACTGCTGTCATTATAAAATTCATCATCATCATCATCATCATCATCATCATCACCATCATTATCATCGTTATCATCTTAGGAGAGCCAGGAAAAATTGATTCTGTGCTTTTGTTTTCGAATTACCTGTAATAGTGATTTATTCATTATAACTAGCTACATCATCTTATAGATGAATTTGATCATGATAAAAATAATGATTGCATAGGTTATTTAATGAAATTATCAAAGAAAGAAACTATTATTATAGTCAATATTATTGCTAACTTTGCAAAATAACATAGTAATGCAGTTTTTCATTTATATCAGTGGCTCATTAAGAAAACTCATGAAAATATCCCCTTAGCAAGTTTTGGTTTCAGACAAATGAAATTGAAGCCATATAATAAAGTGAGCAAGGAATACAGAGACCTTGGAAAAACTAACTCCAAACTTAACTGGCCAAATGAATATCACTGCCAAGACATTATCATTGGCTGTGATATCACAACCCTCAGTTGGCTATGTTGATGTGTGCTCTCTTTTGTGAGGTCATCAATGACATTATTAATAAGACAGAAGCAATGATACTGAGCTAAAGTCAGTCAGCTACAAAACACATCCAAGAGACCACCAGGCTGCTGTCTATGTGGGAAGGGCACATGCATTGTTTAGGTAAATAGAACTAAGTCTCTATTCTCTGTTCCAAATTGTCAGGAGTACTCACCCTGGAGATTGCATGCTCTCTCTGGGCTTCTAGGGTTTCAATTGTGTGATAGGCACCATGTGAACGTTTGCAGCAGTACTAGTAATGGTGATGGTGAGCTCTAACAAATTGGTGCCCTCCGAATTGTCTAAGTTATGGTTTTTTCTATCAGAGAAACCTTGGATGTTAGGTTTTATTTAGGGTTGACGGAATGGAGGTTCTTAGCCAGCATATACCAATTGTTTTGCATAAACTGGGTGACGGGATAGTTGATATAGAAAAGGGACGGGAGAGAGGAGACCTCCAGCAACAGAGAAAATATGCATGTGAAATATTTTCTAGTGAGAGTCCTAATAATCAAGATGAGCCTTAGAATTTAGGGGCTTGTCTGAAGAAATGAGATCAGAATAAATATAAAATTTTAAAAAATGGCAACTTTTATTTTAGTGTATAATTCGTACTATTCTAAAATGAATTTTCTGTGGAATCATAGTTACCAACTGCACTGAAATTCCTTGATTTAGTATAGTTATGTTAATAGATTCTACATATCCAATATGGACCCAAACATTTTCACTGTATCATAATTTACGTTGAGATACTATATGTTCTTTAGTATCCCAGGTTAAAACTGACTTTATATTAAATACTTTCTTGAGTCATGAGATATCTGTGAAGTAAAAGGTGTGTTGTCCAGACGTGTAAGACTCTGCCCATCCAGGAAAATAGGCACTGTCTTTCCTGAAAGATGTGCCACCTGCTATCGAGGATATAAGTTTAGGCAGGTAATAGTAACTAAGAATTTTTTTAAGTGATCACACATTTATTTTTTTTTTTTGTTTAGCAGAATAAACCTGACAAGAGATTTTTTTTTGATGGAGTTTTCATTTTTATGCTTTCTTTTTTTTGGTCTTTGAAAAATTTAAAAAAATATTTAAGTCTTAAAAAAAAGATTAAAAAATTCCATATATCTAATAGTAGAACTATATATATATTTTTAAAAAGACAAAAGACAGTCAAGAGATAACACAAAACAAGACATTATTTAGAAATGTGTGGTGGGCACAAAAGAGTACTTGATCTGGAGGGTTTTCCCTTGAGATGGTGGTGTCATGCAACTCTGGTTAGAAGATAACTTTTTTTTGTTGTTTAAGTTTCTTTAATGAAAGAGATTAATCACATCAGTGTTAAACTGTCACTTTGTGAAAGGATCAAGGCATGGCATCCTTTGATCTTTTATATCCGAAAAGTGTCTTTTAGGGATAGAAATGTAAGTGTGTGGGCTTTGGGCTCTAGTGAGAACTTCCTTAGGAAGGGGGAAAACCCAGGAAGGGAGTTGAACCACCGTCTGAATTAATTAAACACTTTCCAAAGAACCTGGAGCAGGCCGGAGGTTCATTGTCATGTTGAGTGACTGAAGACTTCTGCCAGTTCTGGTGGAGGGGATTAGTCCTTGAACAAATCTGCAAGGACAGCATGCAGTTTTGTCAGATACACAATGACATTTCTTTTCACAGCTCTCTTGCCTTTATACTGTTGAAATATCCTCAGTTGTCCCTTCAATTGCTTTTCTTCCTTTAATTCCTGTTGGAAGGTAACTTTTATGAAGTCAGTTTTGTATCTAGGTGGGTTTTTTTTTGTATTGTTTTTGATTTGTTTTAATTAAATTGGCATGTTAGTAACGTCCTTATTTTGTGTTTTCTTTTCTGGTTTAACATAGTTCATAACGTACAGTCTCTCTCTATTATTGGGACTGTTAACAATAAAAATCTCAATTAACTTTTCTTGTTTCCTTTTTCTTTTTCTCTTTGTAGGCTGAAACATGGCATTTAAAAAGGCAGTGAAAGGGACTATTCTAGCTGGAGGAGGTGCTCTTGCAACTGTTCTAGGCCTCTCTCAGTTTGCTCATTACAGAAGGAAACAAGTAAGTAATGGTACATGTATTGATTGATTATAACCTGAAACTTAAATCTGTTAAAGAACTGTATATGGGGCATGCGTGTGCTGATGGTTTTGCTTAGAAATTACTGTCTCAGCTTGATTTGAAACACACTAATTTAGAATACTGCCTTAATGATCCTTGAGAACTGTATCTCATTTTTAAAAAGTAAATTTCTATATCAGAAAGCATTATATAATTTAGCCTCTGTTTTGGCTCTTTGTTTTTAAAAGATTGCTTCATTTCCGAGGGCCGAGTTTGCTCCTTTAAACTTTCTTTGTCTAATTCATTCAAATGTCTGGATACCTTTTATATTCCTGCCAAAGGTTTGTCTTATTAGAAGGTGGATAGCTGAGAAAGGAAATGAAAAGAAAGAGCCTATATAAAAGGCTTTACTTTGAATCTTGGTTTTATTTCTTAAAGGTTTGGGTACTTATGTAGTATTATTTGGTATTTGGTAAAACTTTTACTGGGGAAAGCATGAAAATAGATTGGTATGAAGTTTCAAATCATTTAAAATGTTCAGTTTATTTTCATTTCATTTTCTTTCCCTTTGCACTACAACTATGCCTTCCCATAGTTTAAATTAATGCCAGTAAATTACTTTGGTGAATGGTTTTGTTCTTTTCAGGCTTGAAATGCTGGTAGTCACCTCAGTAGTTAGGTTAGTCCCCCATGTCGTTAGGGCATTTTGTGATACCAGCTGAATGATGCATTCCTAATGCAAAGATGGAGGTGAAGGGATTTTGGAAGCTATTTGTTGCTGACCTATCTATGAACTACTCGCTTTCTACATTTCTGCGAAAACCTTTAAGCTATGGATGGTTGTCTTGCACTGGTTGTTTTGGTTACTCTGTGCTACAAGCAGTGGAGCAAGACGCTTGCTTGGAGTCATATGTCTTGAATGGGAAATACCATAGTAAGAACACATTAGGAAGAATCAATTCACTGGCTTGTAGTTTTTTTCTTTTTTCTTTTCTTTTTAAGCAGCCCCTTTTTAGCACTTCCTTTAAAGATGGGCAGTATAGAACAGGTTATGATAGTCTTTTAGTCTTAACTGTGAGGACATTACCCTAAAGATTTCTCCAAGTGCACATGTTGTGGGTGTTATTAATTGCCTAACTTGTTACTGAAGCTCATCCTTATCCATTGATCATGCTTGCGTGTGTTCTTTCTTTTAAAATGTTTTCTTGGTTCCTTAAAAGTGAGTATGAAATTGTATCACTTCTGTGGAGACTATTTCAGAAGTGCAGTTCTGTTTAGGACTTGGGCTTTAATGGATTAGATTACTTCTGCCACCTTAACCTGTGCTATCTGAAACGATACTGGAAAATGCCAGTGCCAAAGGTCACAACATCTAATATGATGAGTTGTTGCTAAATTTGTACATGGTTTATGACTTAACCACAGTGAGCGTGTTCTACCTCAGCGTTTATAACTTAACTTTGTGCTTGTGTAATACTGTTTTTCATTTGTTTGTTTGATTTCTCTTTAATCTGAAAGGATAGAATAAGTATTTGATATTGCCTCCAATCAATCAATCAATCAATTAAGTTAAGGGTTAATTTTGGTAAAATCAAGGCAAACAAGGATCTGTTGATTTCTGGGACATTTTGTCATTTTCTCTTTCCTATGTTAGACATCCTGACCGCCCTAATAGCCAAAATGAAACAGATACCAGCAGTTCCAGTCATTTATAATTTTAAGCTGACAAGTGTTTTTGAGAAAAATCACCATAGGCATATTCAATCAATGAGTTGCATAAGATATGCAGCCAAGTGTGTGCATTCTTTTGCAGTGATTCCTGTCCCTTTAAGCCAGTGCCATGAGCATATTTTGGGTAGCAGGTTGAGATGTAGCCATAGGGACTGGCAAAAAAGAGAATGGGGAGGTAAGAGTGGAGGGCGAGAAGACCAACTCATTTGAGCCATTGACATAAAATGACCACAGGGCTCAGCTGTCCTCTCTCAGAAAATATCTGCCAATCAGAACCATTCAAGGGGGGGAATTTTTTCCTGACTAAAATAGTCAAGAAAAATCTGCCCCTTAATACCCCTTATTTGGCTACATTTTGTAGAAGTGTGGCCTTAAGTATGACTAGGCATGCTCCATTTTTCTACAGAGCAATGCTTAAAGTATTGGCTTGTGTTTTTATATTTTTTTCTAAGATAATTACAACTGATAAACTCTCCTTTTTAAAGAATAAGTTGCTTTTGAAAGCCCAAGATGCTGATGTATAAGACAGCCATTTCTGCTCTTTAAGTTCAGGCACATTTTGTTGGCATTCTCATACCCTCAGCTCTGTCTTCCCTTGCCTCTAGCTTGTGCTCATATATTTCTAGTACAAAGCTAAAATACAAGCAGGGGTTGTATTCTAAATACAAATGAGTTGATTCTAAAAGTTGATCAATTGTTAAAGTGTGTTTGGTAATAAAATAGTGCTATAAGTGATTAGACACCAGATCAGCTCACAAAAACTTTTAAAATCAGTTCTACAGTTAATTTAGCTTGCATTTTCAAGAAAAAGGATGAAAGGAAAACTATTATATACACTTTTTTGATTAAACAGAAAACAATGAAATTGAATGTGATTCACTTACTTTTTACCCAGTTACTTGACTAGGTGAGGAAATAGAGATATTTGTGAAGATGTTGCCATTTCTGGGGGCAGGTTGGGAGTCAAAGGTGATAGCAATGATTTTTTTTTTTGGTCTCATTTTACTTCATAGTATGGATTTTCTTCATACAAGCATATTAACATTTATATTATGTTTTTCAATGGTGAATAGCATCCAACATTGACCCAAGTGAATACACACTCACACTCACACACTCACACACTCACTCTCTCTCTCTATATATATTTGTTTAATAATATATGTATATGCATGTATATGTGTGTGTGTGTGTGTGTGTGTGTGTGTGTGTGTGTGTATTCTTTTCTTGAGATGAAGTCAGACTTAGAAGGGATGGAGATCATGGTGTAAGGAGAGACTGTTATCAATTATTATTATTATTAAATATTATTTTCTTCAGGAGCTAGGCAACCTAAATCTTAGTTCCGGTGAGGAAGATGATAGAGAAAAAGAGATGAATGTGGTTCGCCTTTTGACTATGCCCATCTGCAGGGAAGGAGGTTTGTGGCCATGATGCATCTTCATTCCAGGTCCCTTTCAGTTATGCATGTAGAGGCTCCATATTCATTTCATTTCCCCCTTTTTATTTCCTCACCCACAAGTATGCGACTAAGTTCCTCAAAGGCTTTTTTATTTTTCCTCTCCCCAGACCACCCATGTGGCAGGAAACAGGAGGCTGAGTAGTGGGATATATAATCCTAGCGCTTAAGTCCCACCAGAGACATAGCAAACATACATCTCTGCGACGATGTGCAGATTTTCGAGAGCAAGGTATTTGTCACTCTGTATTTAGTATAGGTCTGTTTAATGATAAACTTTTAATTGGAAGACATCCAATCTTCCTCTCAGAACAAGGTGCTCTTCTAGCGATTCCTTAATACCTCATGGAAGGAAAGTGTCACTTCACGGGAGATCCTCCTTTTCTAATTCTCAGCTGGTAGGAGAATGGAATAGAAGACGAAGAAAATTTAAGTTAGGAGAGAGGGCCTTGAGTATTTTTTAAGCCAGTGAAACTTAGTGAGGGGCAGAAGCGGAGAGTGTGAATGTCAGGGTTGCATGAGGGTTCCTCAGACGGGTGGAAAGAATGGGGGTGGCCAGGGAGACAGTGGGGGCAAACACTGAGTGGGAGTGCAAAGATTTAACTGAGGACTGTCCCAGGCTTTTGTCTTTTTGTAATAGACCAAGGCATTTTTTGAAACTTTTTTTTTTTTTTTTTTTTTTAGACTCAACATTTATTTCATACCTTCTAGGTCCTAACTGGAAACATTGGTGTGATAATGTGGGTTTCTTTTTTAACCCCAGTGGTATGGCTGATGTAACAAAGATCTATTTAGGTCGGAGGGTGGGCCCTCTCACGTAACACATGCTAGATTTGTTCCTTCCATTACCCACTGTGAAGGTGTAGTGGGCTTTGTGAACCATTGACATAATGGTTCCGCTCTCTGAGGCGGAGCCTGAGAACCACTGAGAGCTTTCTCAAAGCCCGGATGTGGAAGTCTGTCTCTCTTTTTTTTTTCTTTTCTTGCACCAGACATAGGCATAGAGTGGGCTTCAGAGTATGGAGATCAAGATCTTTTTCAGTGTGAGGAGTGGAATTATTAGAAGCAAGGAATTGAGAGATTCTCATTGATTGATATTTTACTCCTGAGCAAACATAATAGAAAGGACCAGAGCATGATCTTCGGAGCAGTCTTTGCAGGCTGCCTGTATCTAACACCTAACTCTGCTTCTTAAGAACTAAATGACTATGGGAAAATTTATTAAATTCTCTGGGCTTCATTTCCCCCGTCTGTAAAATGGGAAGAGTAGTGATATAGTAAGTTTTTACTTCACGTCTTCCATAGGTTCTGTGACGTTAAGAGAAATGATGTATAAGGAAACCAGTTTTAGTATAGACTAATTGATATAACCAAGAGTTAAGTTCCTATGGATGGATCTTGAGAGTATTATGCTAAGCAAAATAAGTCAGACAAAAAAGGATAAGAACCATATGATTTCCCTCGCATTTAGGATATCAAACAGAAAGCAACAAAGGAAGAAACAAACTCATAGATATGGACAGCAGTATGAAGGTTGCTAGAAGGAAAGTGGGTAGCGGAGGATGAAGAAGGTAAAAGGGGTCAGGTACATGGTAACAAGAGACTAGACTTTGGGTGATGAGCACACAATGCAATATACAGATAATGTATTATAGAATCGTATACCTCAAACTTATATAATGCTGTTAACCAATGTCAACCCCATAAATTTAATTTAAAAAATAGTTAAATTTCTACGGCATCTCATAAATGTTATATCAAAATGAAATATTGGACAACCCCCTGTACTTTCCTCATAGGTTTGTTGAAGAGCAGTAAAGCCTGGAAGAGTTCCTGGAACATAGTAAACTTTCAAAAAACATTAGCTATTATTAGATTTCCAGGTGATATAAATATAAAGCATCGTTAGCAAGAAAGTTGCTCTTGTCCCTGGAGATTCTTGCATTCAGGGACACCTTGTTAAGACTTTGTGGATCCTAGCAAATGGTATGTGCTTCATCTGAAGTTGTAGAGGAATGCTACAAAACAGTTTATACAAGCACCTTCTGTTTTCTTTCTCCCTGATCTGAAGATGAGCCAGTAACAAGGTGGACAATCCTAATTATGACTTCAACTTTTCTCCTGTTGTAAGTAATAATTTCCTAGTTCCAACTGTTTTCTTTCTTTTTCTATTTAGGCTTATATGAGTTATGGTGGACTTGATTTACATGGCTGATATGTTCCTAAAAAGCTATTTGAATATAGTCTTTATGATACATGAATTAATATATAATACAATGCTATTTATTGGAATTCTGTGGTGAAACATTAAAGAAACAATATTTTTAGAAAGCTCTAACTTTCTCCTCTGTAAATCAGAATTTTTATATATCATTTTAGCTTGGGGTGGAATGCAATTAAACTTATTCTTTCCTAAAGTTAATGAGACGGTAATAGCTTTGTTAATGACAGGATCTTTATGCTTTACAAAATTGTCTCTCACTTTGTAAGAGACAAACAATTCACTATATTTGAGGGCTTACTAAAATATTATAGTTCACTTTGCTTTGTGTTTTAAGAAGCATGAAAAAAATGATAGTGGCGATTATGCTAAGTGAGTTGAATTATATAGCCTTATTAGCCCCTCCCGCCTGTCCCCAGCTGCATGTCCCTGTCCCTCTCCTACTCTGTTGGCAGTTTCATATTAGCTAAAATGAATTTGCTCATTAAATATATATTTTAATTTTCTCTCACACAACCTTTTTGCTAGTATCATAGAACCACAAAGATGGAAAAAGCAACAAAAAATAGAGATGAATAAGTGGAGCGCAGAGGATTTGGGGGGCAGTGAAACTACTCTGTATAATAACACGATGATGAACATATGTCATTATACATTTGTCCAGACCCATAGAATGAACAAGACCAACAGTAAACCCTTAAGTAAACTATTGACTTTCGATGATTATGATGTGTCAGTGTAGGTTTATCCTTGGCAAAATCAAACAAACAAAAAAATGTGCCATTCTGGTGAGTGATGTTGGTATGCATGTGTGGGGGCAAGAGGTATATGGGAGATACCTGGATTTTTGTCTCAATTTTGTTGTAAACCTGAAATTACTCTAAAAAATATTAAGCCTTTAAAAAAAAATTATACATAAAATCCTAAGCATAGCATCTAGGACATGAGGTCAATTAGAAATTTTAAATTATAAAAACACTACTTAAGTGTCACTTTTCAGTAGTATCTTTGATGGAATATAACTATATATTTTTTGATCGCACTTAATATCATTAAGAATTTAAACTCAGTTGTAATTTTTCTTCTGGCTCCTAAGCTAAAGCATAAAGTGTGTTTGAAATTAGTATAACTCTTCCTGAGCACCGATGTAGCTGAAATTATCATATGACTTGTTTGCTTTATGTTTACCAGATTGCTTTTAACTTTGTGAGTCAGTTTAGGCTACCAAACTTGTTTGTTCTCTCCAAGTAAATAACTTTCCATTTCCAGAGGCATTTTTCATAGATTCATAAACAGCTTTTCTCTTAAAAAAATCTTACAGAGTGCTGTAATAGCAGCTGTTCTTAAAACAGTCTTCATTTTGGTTGATTTTAATATTTAGGTGGAAACTATATTGTTAGATACCATATGAAGAATGTATATTTAGGAAGAGAAAGGACTAGTCATTGAATGATAGGGTTCTTGGTTCCACCTGCCTGCTTATGAGCCGTCAGCATCAGCATTCTGTGAAATATCTCTGCACTATAGTTTGATGGGGCTTGCATCTGATGATCTGTCTTTTTGGAGCTATATTATTTTGGATTTGTTTTTCCATAAATGATGGGACCTCACTCATCAGAGGAAAATTCTGAACCACATATGGAGTACATACAAAGCAGGCAAGTTGTGAATCTTGGGCTGTGATGCTAAACGTATCTTGTATTTGTGTATTAAGTGGAGTAAGCCATTTGGTGTAATGAACAACTCCAAAGCTCATGGTTTATCACACAGTGAAGGTTTATTTCTTGCTCAAATTACAGTTCAATGTAGATGGGTTGGAGACTTGTTTCTTGCAATTATTTAGAAGCTTGTCTCTTTATTCTAGTGGCTCTGCCAGCTTATAGAGATTTTTGACCCCGTGGATCATTTCCAACCGACTGTAAGGGAGAGTGGGAAATATAATTCTATAGTGATCTCTGGAAGAAGAGAAAAAGTTTTGTTAAGCTCCAGCCATTACATCTTTAGTTTCTAATACAGTTGGCGAATGTGCTAAATTTCTTTTGATGGGAGTTTTATTATAAGCGTTTATGCCAAACTCTATTTGCTTCCAGGAATCTATACCCAGGTTTCTAAATCCTGGGCACCTGGGCATTGATTCCTGGAAGAACTGTTTTTCTCCCAGAAACACAACTAAATTGTTGAGGCTGTGTCTGATATCCAAAGCTTGATGAGGATTCAGAATACACTGTAATTTCGATAAGGCCAGTTGAAACTATTCTTAACTACCCTATATGGTTAACTGTTTCTTCAGAGGCGTGTTTCATTAAAGCACTAAAATTATGCGGACAGAGCTGGAAATGTTCTTTGAAGAGCATCCTATCATCTTCCTTATAATTTTGGTTTTAATTTAACACTTAGCTCCCAAAGTGGGGCCATGGCAATATCTTTGAGTTCTAACTCACATCAGGCCTTCTAGGAGTTTGTGATGCTATTTTACTGCTGGCATACAAAATCAGCGAGGTTAACTGTACTGCTATAGGTCACTCAGTGAGTCAACGACTGAGCTATGATTAGCGTTGACAGCTGGTGAGCTTCTAGGCTGTTGCTAACTGAGCAACACTGACATTCATTTTGATTTGACTTTGCATTTCATTTTCAACTATTTATTCATTTTAAGGCCTCTAAGAAACTTTTCAGGATATTGTGGGACTGAGGAAACTTTCTATAAATGCTTTGGGGAGAGTCCTTCGTCTTCCCTCTCCCATCTTCCTGTTTGTAGTTGTGTTTATGTTAGGAACATTTCCTCTAGGTAGAGTTTTACAAATTAAGAAGAAAATAGATGCTTTAAGATAAGTTAGGCAATATTAATTTTCCTTACTTTATTTTGCAATTTGTGATTTTTTTGACAAAGATATTCTGAGATCTAATTATAAGCTTGTGAGTACAAACTCATTATAAATATGTATATATTTGAATTATTTCTGAGTTATTTCAGAGAAATGAAACATGTGCATCACAAATATGACCCCAAGCTATATTGGACATAAGGTTAAAAGGTGGCTAAAGGCCATCTGGATTGTAAAGCTTGGAAGTCATTTGGTTCATTGGGTCACCCTTTTATTCACCTGAGCAGAATGGAGGAAGAGTGAGCCTTGTTTTAGTTCTGTATCCAATTCCAGATATATGTTTAAGGAGGTTTGTAAGGAAAAGTGCTGTTTCATGGAACCCTGGGTGACAATTTGACTGTCCAGTGTGGCTGGCTACAGGGTAGGCAGGTTTGCTACGAAATCTGATTACACGGGCTGCTATCAACAGCTCCCTGCATTGCTGGTGCCAGAGAAGCTGGTGGATTCGGGGTCCAAGTAATCCACACATATGGGCAAAGATAACCTAGCAGAGCTGAGGACATGTAATTTGGGGTCAAACCTGGGATCAAATTCTAATTCTCTCAGTTATTTGCCCAAGGAATAACAAAACTCAGTTTCCTCACTGGTCAAACAATGCCTCTCTTCTGTGGTAATTGTGAGACCTAAAGAAGCTAACACGTAAATAAAGAGTGTGGTATAGCAGTGGCCAGGCAAGTGATAGTACTGTGTCTTCTTCCCTGTTTGCCCTCCTTCATCTCGAACTTCCTCTCCAGATCCTCTCATTCCTAGCACACCATTGAAATTGAAAGCAATGTCAAGTTTAGACATCTCCAAACACATATTCTATGTTTTTAAAACAGTTATTTCCATATTGATAAAATATATCCCTCACACTGCAAATCATGTAGTCTATTATGATGTGAATTTATTTGGAGATTTAGACAGAGCTAAGGAGTTTCCCCTATTTTTTCAGCTGTAAAAACTTTTATAATGATAATTATGATTGCTATGAAAAGAGTTTCTCTGTGATTTCTCAAAGGCACCCCAGCCACTTTGAGGCCGGATAGCACTTTCAAGGTGAACTAGAACTTCATTCTCAGCTGCCCCAGAAGGATGGACTGTTCTTGTTTTCTCTTGCCTGGCCCCCAGTGAAGATGACAGTCTATACATTGCAACTCTTCCTACAAAGTAATCATGAATTCCTCACTATGTATGTTTACATCGAGAAATGTTGCTTACTGTCATGTATGTACAAGAAAAAACATCATTATTTAGAATCACAAAGTGATTCAGGAGGTGAAGACCATTAAAACATCTTAAGACTCACTGTAAGGAGATGCTTGTTGCTTTTTCTTTCCAGGAATATACAAATATAGTCAGTCTATTTCAGTGACAACAAAACACAAAACCAGTTTCCCTTAAATATATAAAGGTTCCATTATCAATATGTGATTGAATCACATAACATGGGAGAGAGAATGGTAGTTGCAGCATGAAGTGATTTGCATGAAACCCTACTTTATACTCCAATTATTACTCTGCATGATTACAGGACAACCTGGTTGTTAATTGCCTGTGGTCTTTAAATATGCACTTCTTTCAGAAATAGACACTAATTATTAGATCTTGTTTTCGGTCTCACCCGAAGTTGCAAATGTCTAGGATTTTTTTTTTTTTAATTTGCAATTCTAATGGTGCAGAGACATAGTAAAACTGATCTCATTCTGAATCCTGTTCTGTTCTCTTGAATGTAAACTCTCAGAGATTATGAACTTGGCTTTCGATTCTATGTCGGTGTTCAGAGTGCTACTCTCTTGGCAAAAGTTATATGTTTGCGATCAGAATGCTAGAGGAATTTTATCTTTTTCAGATGTAGATGAAAATTTGCTTACAAGTTAATGAAAACATCTATTTCTCCCTAGCCCATCATAATTAAATATAATCAGCAATAATAACATCGAGATAATATTAAATATTAGATATTCTCCTAATTCTTTCAGGATAAGAATTTTTTGTTTGAGAGCTGTGGTTGGAACAATTCTCGGCAAAAAAAAAGCTTTGTGTCTTTGGCTCTCCTTTCTTCAAATGGCATCAATTTCTGAATTAAGAAATAGATCCTAAATCTGATAGTACTGGGCTTGTCTCTGTCTTCTAAGCCAGGGCCAGGGTTGGCAAACTTCTGTGCTTACAGGGGCCAGGCTGGTAAGATGATGTGTGAAGCCAGTAAGTGGGAGTCCTGGCTTTAACTAGACCGCACAAGCCCTGCCTGAGGGTAGCAGTGCTGTTTGGTTTCAGCAGATTTATCTCAGATAGAAATCTTAATTTGTACATGAAATAGGGTAATTTTAAATGATTGGATGTATAGCTCACGTTTTTAAGAAAGTAGAGTGCTGACCAATTCTCTAGGAGGACTTTTGGTTTTAGCACATGCTATTCCTACTTCTTTCCTAGTATTTATTCTTTCCTAGTTAATGTCTATTGATATTCCTTGACCTGATTTAGCTAGCATTTCTAGGAAACCTTCTCAGGTCTGGATTGGGGGTGCCTCCTGTGGCTCTTGTAGCCTCTTCTCTACCTTAAGTCCACCTATTAAGCAATATTACAATTTCCTCTTTATCTTTTGTTTTGTCCTTCAGTGTATAGAATCCTTGACGGCCTCCAATACTTACTGCTTGGATGAGTAAGTACACTGGACCAGGTGTCTTCTCAGGACACATGTGTGTTTTGGTCTCTCAAGTGGTTTAGGGCATGGTGCCTTTCCAAGGCTTCTCCCAGAATTTCTGGATCAGTCCTTTAATGGAGCCCATTTCCCATTCCTGTTTAATCAAACTGCCTTAGAAAGACGGAGAAAAGGGCAGGTCTGGGAAGATTCGGAGCACAAAGGCCTCTTTTCTTGAGTGTACCAGTTACTTACCGCTACTGTTTTATTCCTGCTGCTTTTATTTCTCCTCAATCAACATATTCTAGGGAAGGTAGGGTGCAGATGTGTTTTTGTGACTCAAAGCCATATGAAGCCAAAATGAGTCTTTCTCTTGTCATAATTAGAAGTAGGGCCTTAGGCTGTGTTTACTGCCTCTAAAATAAACTTGGTGTTTAGCTTCTCAGTTGCAACACTTTCCAGCTTTTATGAAAAAAATAAACAAAAATAAAATGTTATTTTAAATGTAGTGTCAGAAATTAAATAAATTACCCTCAATAGTGCCTTATTTTTAAAAAAATTTTGTTTTGGAAGGACTGTTCAGCAAAACCTTCACAACAAGACCAAAAAACAACAACAAAAAAACTTTCTGCCTTTGACAACTGGTGATATCTCATCTCATTATAACTATTTAGTCTGTTTCTTTCTTTCTTTCTTCTTCTCTTTTTTTTCCCCCTCAAATTACATGTAGAGTCAGCATGGTATAGCAATATAAAACTCAGTGTCTATTACCAGAGTGCATGGTTCAGTTCCCAGCTCTACCATATATCAGTGGTATAATCAGGGCCAGTTATTTAACTTCTCTTTGTCTTAGTCATTCTTTCTTTAAAATGAGATCATAATGGTACCTAACTCATGGAGCTATTGTGAAGATTAAATGAGTAGAAAAAAGTAAAACCTTTATAATAGTGCCTTGTACATAAGGCTATATACATCTTAACTTAAGTAAAATTTATTGATGTATAATCTGGGGTATAATCTGCATGCAGTAAAATGCACTCTTTATAGTATGCAGTTCTGTGAGTTTTGACAAGTACACACAGTTGTGGAACCACCACTATGACCAAGATAAAGAACATTTCTTTCATCCTCAAAAGTTCTCCTGTACTCTTTGTGGTTAGTCTGTCCTTCCCCCAGCCCAACACCCGGACAATCACTAATCTGTTTTCTGACCCTGTACATTTCGTTTTACAGAACATCATAGAAACCGAATCATGCCATATGTAGACTTCTGAGTGTAGCTTCCTACACTTGGCACAGAGATTGCCAAACTTTTCTGTAAAGGGTCAAATAGTAAATGTTCTAGACTTTCAAGCCATAGAGTCTCTGTTGGAACTTCTCATTCTGTTGTTGCAATCATGGGCTATGTTGTGGTCATGTTTGAATAAAACTTTATTAAAACAAGTGGCATCCAAATTTGGGTGGAAAACTATAAATTTGCTAACCCATGACTTAACGTAATGCATTTGAAACTCATTAATGTTGTTGCATCCATCCGTAGTTTCTTTTTTATTGTCAATTATCACTCCATTGCATAATGTACCACAGTTTGTTTAGTCAGTTGAGATTTTCCTAATTTTTGGCAATTATAAATAAAGCCACTGTGAACATATACCTATGGGTTTTTGTATTAAAACAGGTTTTCATTCCTCTTGAGTAATGACCTAAAAGGGGGATTGCTGGGTTGTATTGTGCATGCATGTTTCCTTTTATAAGAAACTCTCCATTTTCCAAAATGGCTGTATCACTTTGTATTTCCAGAAGCAATGTAAGAGAGTTCCAATTGTGTTATATCCTTACCAGCACTTGTTATTGCCTACTCTAAAAGACTGTGAAGAATCTTGGAAATTAGAGTAAAGATGCTTACTTTTAACCTAATTTAAATTGGAAGCTCTTGAAGGGTTTTATACATGGAAATGACGTTTGTTGGGTTTTAAAATGATTACCCAGCAGCAGTGTAGAGAATGACTTGGAAGCAATCATGCTAAATGTGAAGGCCTGTAGGAGGGTATCAGATTTGTGTAGAGGAAAGAGAAGATACCTTGATTTGAAAGGTGGCCATGAAAATGAAGAGACTAGATGTGAGATTTTTTTTGAAGAGGCAGAGTTGCTAGAACTGAGTGATTAATCAGATTTATGGGATTTGAGAGAGTGGACCAAGCAACTAGACGTATAATGGTACCTTAACTGAGATGAGAAATATTGACAGGGAAAAAAGTTTGATGAGATAAAGTCATTGGTTCAATTTTGAGTTATATATGTGAGACATCTAGATGGAGGTGCCAAGTAGGTAGTTTGATATCTGGGTCCTGGAATAGGAGAACAAAATTGGAATCAATGTGATATAAAAGATACCTGACAATATGTAGGTAGAAGAGATTCTTGAAAGAGAGAGTTTTTAGTGATCTGAGAAGAGAGACTAGGATGGACCCAAGAGAATGTTGGGCATTAGAGGGGCATCCAGAGAAACTAGAAGAGAATGATTAAAAGAGGCACTGTGCACATGCATGCACACATGTGAGGAAGAGAGGGAAGAAAGGAATATCTCAACAAAGAAGTCGTCTCCCAGATGCCCAGGTGAGTGGACAGTTGTGTGTGTGCTAAGATGATGACTAAACTGAGGGATGGAAAGTGCTCACTGGATTTAGCAGCATGGCAAACATTAGCCAGTTTTGGTGGTGGTGGTGGTGATGATGGTGTATACGTGAAAGTCCCCATCACAGTGAGTTGAGGAGTGAGTAGAAGGTGAAGCAGTAGACAAAGCAAGGATATATGGGTCTCTCAAGAATTTTTAGGGTGGTTACTAGAAACATATAAGAGCCTTATTATTATTATTATTATTATTATTATTATTATTATTATTATTATTATTAAAGACAGGTTAGAGCGGGTTGGTGAGAAGGACAAGGTAGGAAATGAGGCCAGAAAAACAGTGTAGTCAATGGAATGAGATACCCACAAGACATAAGAGATGTTCATCAGATCTAGCACTTTTGCTGGAGAAGAAATTCAGTTGAGTTTAATATTCATAGTTTGACCTGTTAGCAGAGTAAAATATGCGGCCTTTAGTATTACCAAGTTCTAATGAAGTGTATCATAACATAGTCCTTAGACTTATTTTTCAAGTACTTCTAGAAAACTTACCAAACAGAAAATGTCAGCAAAATTCTTTCGATGTGTGAAAATGCTCTGGCGGTTTAGTCACTTGTCAGTCTCGTGTCCAAGTCCTACCCATCTGTCATGGCCCAATTGAAATCCTCAAATGAAAGACTCTCCCTCCCTCATCTGAATGGTCATAGGCCTGGTGCTTTTTTCTTTATTTTGGCATTCGTTCTTTTTACATGCTTGGGGTGTGTGTGTGTGTGTGTGTGTGTGTGTGTGTGTGTGTGTGTGTGTGGCGGGGGTATCTCTGTGTGTGTATATATTTTTCATCTCATTAAATGATGAAAGCATAGACCATAACTGAAAAATATTATGTTTTTTTACAGCACCTAGCAGTTACATTTATGTAGTTTGTTATATTAAATGTATGTAAATGTGAGCATGGGGGAATGGTTGTTAGCAGATAATTAGGAGGAGTCATATAAAGGAGAATACAATTTTTGTGGCTTGGCATCTGAATTAATAGCCTGAAAAATTATGGTACCTGATTATCGCCTTTTGTTTTAATGATACTTAGTAAAATAAGTTTCAAAAGTTCCCTTTTATGTGCTATCAAGGAATCACATTAACAATAACAATAAGTCTTATAGTTGACCAACTATATAGACATCACAGGGGCTTTATCCCATTTTGCCAATGAAGAAACGAATTCTGAGAGAGATAATGTGTCAAAAGTCACATTACTGGTAAACAAGATGGCTAAGACAAACTGAGGACCCTCTGACCCTAATACAGGTTTCTTTCAATGTACCGTATGGCTTCTAGATTTATTTTTATAGACATCCGATTGGTTCAATTATAATTAAATCTAACTTTAAGGAGCAATTTGGTTTACTTTATTTAAATGAGTAAGAAATAACTTACCAGAACGGTCTCTTGGTCAGAGCTAAGATCACTTTTTTCTTGAACGAATTTTGTCTTTGTGCTTCAGAGCTTCATACATGGCCCCTACAGCAAAATAGGAAAAACACTGTCATTATGGCTTGTACTGATGCTGTGATTTAAAGAAAAGAAAATAGAAGTCATATATCTGTGAATGAACCTTGTTATTAGCATTTGGGAAAAAGGAAAAAAAAAACAGATATTGATCTATTTTTCTAGACTTTAAACTCTGACTTTTGGCAACTGCTTTTTCTTTCTTTCTTTTTTTTTTTTTTTTTAAGACCAACATTGTTTTGGATTTAGGATGATAAGTTACATTCAAATGAAGAAACTAGAAATAGGGAAAGTCATTATTCTTTAGAGGGATTATGGTGGCTTTAATTATATTATAGTTAAAGCTTTCCAAAATTGAAATAGTGGGTATTAAATATATAGTATCTGTAATTTTATATTAAAACACTTAATGGGTAAGCCTCTGACTAAAAACTGAAAAATATTCTTCTTGGCCTTAACTGATTGTTTAAACTGGTTAATAACTTCTATTAAACAGATTTTTTAAAAATTGTACTGACTGAAACTTATAGACCCCAAACTACAATATATTTTTGTCAGGGGAGTTAAGGAATGAAGAACACATACTATTAAGAAATTGCAGAAAGTCATAAAATGCTTTTTCTTCCTCCTTTTAGCACTTTTAAATGTTATTTGAATGAATTGTGGCTACTGGATAAAAACATTTCCTTATGTTCTTTATAAATTGTCTTAAACAAGGTATTTGGAAATTGCCGTATAGTGTAGGAAATAATTAAACTTGTCTGTAGGTGAAACCAAAACAAGTAGTTAATATATTGAATCTGAAGCCAAATGTTTCATGCCTCAATAGTTGTGATTCCTAGGAGGTGGGGAAAAAAAAAGCACCTAGATTTTAAAGACCCCTCCCACCCCAAGGCAGTTGGTTCTATAACTCCCTACGGATTGTGGACTATGGTCTAGTTCTGGTTTTCCTTATCTTTCTTGCAAATCTCTTCTTTCTATATATTGTACAATTTGTTAAATTGGCGTTCCAGATGAACAACTGAAAATGGTCTCCTTTTACATCAGATGAGCCTGGCCTATGTTGAAGCAGCAGAGTGCATTTCAGAACCTGTTAACAGGGAGCCTCCTTCCAGAGAAGCTCAGCTATTGACTTTGCAAAACACGTCTGAATTCGATGTCCTTGTTATTGGAGGAGGAGCAACAGGATGCGGCTGTGCACTAGATGCTGTCACCAGAGGTAAGTCCTGATGTGGATGGATGTGACACAGATAAAGAAAAGTTTCATCTTTCCTTCCCAGTATAAAATACACAGTGGGCACTTTGTGCTAGTAAAGTTACATTTCTGCTGTGTTTACTAATCTTGCATCTTTTGTGAAACTTTTATATTTTTTTTCATATAGGCACTTGTACAATTTTAAAATGTAACTTTGTTTTAACAGTTAAATGAATTTATTTAAAAAGAAAACTTTGTATTCCAATGAATTCACTGATTTGATGTTCTGGTTAATTTTTAAATACTTAGTAAATACATCTCTGTGAAATAAAAATATTTGGATATGACCTGAAATCACATTTATGTCAGTGAAGAATAGAAAAGATTTATTAAAATGAATTATTCTATCAAAATAATTCTGTTTGATCCTATACCTCTTAAAATCCTTTTTATTCAATGAAATATGGACTGCAGTTTGGGAAACTCCAGTTTATGTGGATGAATAGACTTGCTAACCTATACTTCTGTCACAGTCAGCATTAGGAAAGCCATGATGAGAAGTTCTTTAAAAATGGAAACGTGACGTGAAAAGAAAGTTTATTGTGTAATACCAATGCTCTCACATATGATATGTTTAATGAAAAATTTTTTTTCCTGTGGTTATTAGTGTGGAGTCAAGGGAATCTGAGTATATATCCTGGCTCACCTGGTTTCTGAAATGTGTATGCATGTTTTCACATACATGCACCACACAGACATATAAGGGCAAATTACTTAATTTCTCTAAGGTTCCTTATATTTCAAATAAGGAAAAAATGGCATTTGTTAATGACATTGAGAGGATTAAATGTGTAATCATGAAGAGGACTTAAAACAGTGCTTGTCACACAAAGTAGAAGCTCAATAAATTATAGGTAGTATTATAGCTATTGTTATTAACATGAAGGCAAAAGACTTTTCAAACCAGTTGTCCTGGAGAAATAATTCTTTGTGATATCCTTTGATATATTGACTTGGGCTGTGTACTGCTGCAAGGAAATTTGACTCTGGATATTTTCGTTAGGGTTCAATACTCATTACAGTTTTATCCTCAATAGTAATAATTTGTTACATGGAGTAATTCTTTTCAGATTAAGTTACTGCCCCAGCCACCTAGGTTTAATTACCTTACATACTTGGTAGAATTTACTCTTATAGAAATAAAATAAATTTCAGAAGATTTAGGCACACACAAACAAAAAAAGTGCCCTAGATTTACTATGATTACACAGGACCTATACTTAAGTTTTGATCCAGGCGGACTTCACATCCTAGGTCCTTTTTGTCACTTCAAAATAATGGCGAATAGCACTGGAATCTATTCTGTTACCAAGCAAACCCCAGTTTTCATGTAATTTCCAATCTCCGTCTATGGTTTATAATTTGCGCAGATGATTATTGGACATGCTAAAGCAGATAGAAATGATAGTTATTGTTATCTCAAGGTATTTGAACCCAACTCTCTCCCCTAGAGGTCTGGGAAAGAGAATGTACATTCCCAGCATAATGGGAGGCCTTGTTTGGGACTATCCCAGGTTGTCCTGGGGCTACACCAGGAGTTAGAATTTACCAGGTGACAATTTTCTGTGTTAAAGAGGATCTTTTTCCCCTGTAGGATTCAGAAAAATATATTTCTTGGTTCCTTCACTTATGTTCATGCTATGTACTGAAATTGAAATATATAGCAATTCTTTTTTTTCAAATCCTCTCCCCCTTTTCTTTCCTTCCCTTTTCCTCCTTCCCTCCCTTACTCTCTTCCTTTCTTTCTTCCTTCCTTCTTTTTACTTTTTAAAAATAGAAGCATTCTGAGTATTTCCATAGACTCAGAGAAAGCCTGTGCAGGAGGAGAACTTTAATATGCAAGTAATAGAAGGCAGCATAAGAAGCAAGGTCTGGAGAAAATAGAAGGAATGGGGTATCAGAGATGTAGGGAGGTAAGAGAAGTTTCTCAGGGACAGAAACAAAAGACAAAGATCTAAGATACAAGAGGGCTTGTGTGACTGTGAAGAGCTGTTTAGAAACATTGCATTTTCTGCTTGTGGATAGGAGCAGGGGACTTCCGTATAGAAAAGTTTTAGAGCTACCTTGTGGAGAATGTGATAGAGAGTAGGGGTTACTTATCTGAGATTAGTAATTATAAATTGTTATCTACACAATATATTTGTTTGTGAGTGTGTGTGTGTGTGTGGTGTGTGTGTCCGTCCCTGCCCCGTGTGTGTCCAGTAGTGCTCAGAGTGGAGGCAGAGAAAATAACACAGTTGGGTAGAATCCAGAATTGAAAACCGACTGTGTGTCGATAATAGAAGGAGTAAATGGAAGACGAGTCTGTGAAGGCAGAGGGCATTGTTTAAATGGAGACCTAGAACTGGCAGGGGCAGGTAAGGGGAGTAGGAAAGCCAGCTTCCCTTGAAGAGTCAGGGTGGGTTGAAAGACTGTGAATGAAATAATAATAAACCAACCACTACCAAATGCCTTTTATTCCTTTTGTCCTTTTGAAAAGTCTCACCTGAGCTCACTTTGGTGCACTTTCAAGATTAGCTTTTTAAAAATACAGACAAGATCATATGATATCGTAGTTGCTATTTTTACAGTGTTTATTTTAAACATCAGTACATTTAGTCAACCTTTACATGTATATATTCTTTTTAATGGCTGAACAATTCGTCACAAGGGTGTTCTTATGAATGATTCCTTAGGTTGCTTCCAGTTTTTTTCTTCTATTTAAAATTATCTGTCTGTGAGCTGAGTACTGAACCAGCTCTGAGAACTCAAAGACCAAGAAGACACAGCCTTGCCCTCAGAGAGCTTGTAATATAGTAATATTTACTGAACAAATACATTTTTTCTTTGGGCATCGAAGGACTTAAGTAGTGATCAGAATGTTAACTAATTAGCAGATGATTGTGAGTGATGATAGTGACGATGGTGATTTGAGGCATTAAGAGTTTTCAGGGCCTGAATGTTGACCAGATTTATAAGTTTTGTAGCTAGGAACAGCTAAGCTAAGAAAATGATATACTTTTAATATGTGTTGGCATATTATTGTTGTCTTTTAAAATAATCAAAAGTGTCTCTCTCTCTCTCTCTCTCTCTACACACACACACACACACACACACACACACACACACACACACACATATATAATTATGATTTATAAAAGGGATGGAAAACCTTAGTATATTTCATTTATTATGCTGATAGCCCCTTGGGGTAGCATTTATAATTAAAATGTATAGAGATGTTGAAGTTAATCTATATTTATCCTTTTACTACAATTTCTGATCATATCAGTAGCCCTCTGAAGTGTGAAATAATCATGGGCATTTGGTTAATGAATTGTGCATTGTTGCTGTTCATTCATGGAATCTGCTCTTTTATTATATTTGATGCTTCACTTAACAACAAATTTTGCTTTCTCTGCATTTGATACGTTTTTACCAAATTATTCCTGATTGTATCCATTAATCTTTAGTCACATTTGACAAAAATAAATTACTGTGATCTTTTAAAGTTACCAGTAATAATTAGATTTTTCAGGACATCAGAGTTTTGGGGGAACCACTAGATGTTTAAGGGCTTGTATAAAATGTTTGCACAAGCTTTTTGATAAATACTATACCCAAATGCAATTTGGATAATGGATAAACAAAGACTCTACAAGGAAGAAAAAAAGTCATGAAGTCTTCATAATGAACGTTTATTTGCATTCTTACCATCTGCATTTTCTTGGGAATCAATTTCCATTTGTTTCATTTGGGAATATTATTTTATAAACATAATATGCACAATTCTTCTCATGCTTTCCTGCAGGTCTCCAGGATCAATAGAAATTGCTTCACTGTTTAACACTTCTGCTTTCTGGACAGAAGTATAGCCTTGAAGCCCAGTTGTAGGCACTTTGTCCCTAAAGAGAAATGAAATGAGGAGAATCTGATAAATATATTTACTCTCTCAAGGTTCTTCAAGGTGTTTTCTTCAGTTCTTTTTGTTCTTTTATGTGACTTTACCTGTATGTATAAAAGGATTACCTAGTATATTTTTGGCTAAAAATTTGATTTATAAATATAACCTTTATGGCTTCTATTCAAATTCCAGAGAAGATTGCCTCTTGCCGAAGGAAAACATTAATTCTTATTCTCTTTTTTAAAAACTGTACATACATTTTTAGTTTATGAATGGTATCTGGCTAGCAGTTCAGGAATTCTCACTACAGTTTCTTTAAGTCTACACATTATAGCACAGTGATTAAGGACTCGGGTTGTGGAATTAGAATGAACTGGGATCACATTTTGACATCATCACCCTCTAGTTGGACTTTCAACAAATGTCTTAACTTACAGAGAGTCTCAGGCTTCTCAGACACAAATGAAGGATGATAATAACACTCTTCTTTGTAAGTAAAGGGGAGGACGTATGTGTATTGCAGAAAAAAATAGAGAAAAGGAGCAGCCATGGAAGATAGTGCATTCCGAATCATAGGTCTCCACCCCTCTCATCACTTCTACCACCACCCAGTCCCACAAAGGAGGGAAGAGAAAATCCTATTTCAGGTCAGTAGAATTGTAGCAGATGAAAGTTTGCTGTTTGTTGGACACTGCCGATTATACCAGATTGCAAGTTTCCACTAAATTAATCTGGAAATTTAATGTAAGATTAATATAGTGATTGTCTTTAGCAGGAGGTGGGGGGCACTTGAGAAACTATACGAAAGTTTATCTGGAAAGATAAGCCTATGAGATTTACTAGATTGATTTTGCTTAATGAGTAGAGGGATAAGTGAAACAAAAGTAAGTGTCTAGAAATAGATCTAAATACATAAAGTTTAGAATACAGTAAAGACAGTGTTTTGAATCTGTCATTATTGGTTATTTAATAAGTGATGCTGGAGTATTCACTTCCCCAAATACACAAATATATACACACACACATATGTATATTGTTTATCGTATTCCATGTAGAACGAGGATTTAACAAAACACCATAAAGTTATTAGAAGAAAGTATTGTGAATTTAAAAAAAACATGGTGTAGGAAAGGGGTTTTTAAGCATGGCACTAATAAAGCCATTTTCTGTTTGGAAATTCCTGTTAAATTTGATTTCATAAAAATTAAAATTTATCTATGGCAAAAATATAACACACATGAACTTTGGAAAGTATTTGTAACATTAAATGGAGTTTGTGTCATAATTATTTTCAACTTTTCTATATCTTTTATAGTACATCCATGTTAAACAGCATATACCTAGATTTTTTTTATAACTCATAGATAGAATCCATCTTTTAATAGGTAAATTTAATCCATTTCCATTTATTTGATTTCCTATGCATTTATTTTGTACTTTTTACCTTCCATTTTTTCTCTTTGCTTCTTCTTTAATCTTCCTACGTATTAAATCAGTTTTGTATCATGTTTTGTTTCCATACCTTTCGCTCTATAGATATAGTTTTGGCTACCGTCCTATCTGAGACTTTTTCCCAGAACCAAATCAAGGCTTCTGCACTGTTGATATTAGCCATCCTGCAGACAAATAGCTAAGCCAGCTGGTGGTGCCTGGCTCAGGTGCTGCTCTCCAGGTTGTGTCTGCCTTCCGTCCCCGGGGCATGTCCCAGCAGCTAGTGGTAGCCTCAGACAGTAGTCAAGAGAAGCCTTTCAAGCTTTTTTCACAAGAGGTGAAGCCCTTTTGCAATCTCAGCATTCAAGTGCTAGGCTGGCTCCTTTACCTTTCCTTACAGGGAGGCTTGTATTCATCTTATTCTTCAGGAACTGAAATCTCGGTTGTCTTTGCCTGATTTTAGACCCAGAGCTCAGCAAGAGAGAGGTTGTTGGCCTGACTACTCTTCTCTGAGTTTCTGCAACATTTCTCATCCTTGGAATATTTATTTCTGACTCAACCATGTCCTTTAGAAAGAAAGATAGATAGATAGATAGATAGATAGATAGATAGATATGTCTACATATCTATATCTATATATAATTTTCTGTTTAGAGGAGTTCAAGGCTGAATTTACAATGCTGTATCGATCAAAATTTTATTTATAGCTATATTTATAATAGCAAAAAAATTGGTATCTGATTTAACAAATTGGGTACATTCAAGGAATTTATATTTACAGCAAAATGACTGAAATGTATTATAAATGGAAAAATAAGTTGTGAAGAATGAGTTTGTAATTGTATTTGTGTTTCAGACAAAAAGATACGTAGGTTGTACACTTTCATAAGCATAGAAAGTTTCTGGTGAGATACATGGGACATTTTTCCTAGGTAACACTGGTTACCTCTGGATTTTGTAAGTAGGAAGCCAGCAATGTATTATTCTCTCTTTTCATCCTTCTGTATTGTTTGGATGTTCCTCCTCTCTTTGAATGTTGGCTGTTCTTTATAATAAAAAAGTAAAAAGTGAAAGCAACAACAGCAAGTCCCTTATTCACTCAAAACTATATTATTACAATTAATGTTACTACTTAATACCTTTTTTTGCCTCCCTAATCTGTGGGTTCTTTAGGAACACAAAGTATGTTAACGGTATGTTCTGATTTAACATAGTATCTCCATTAATGGTCTATTTGTTTTCTAACATAAACATAGATAAACATAGAAATAGGTATTAAACAATGAATCCAACATCATACAATTCTATATCAAAGCTAGGGTTACTTTGCAGCTTTACAGAAGAAATTGATCCTTCATATAAAATATTCAGCCTTTAGGTTAGTCCTTTTTCTTATTAATGACAATGGCTTTCTGAAATCCAAAGATTAGAGCCCAAAGCTTTTCTCAAGAAAGATAAACTCCCCTTTTCTTAAATAACATCATTTTTCCTTCATGGGACATGTGACTTTAATACTTATGCTGTGGTACCAATGTACAGAGCATCTAAATTTTTTATTTATGTGTTATTATCTTCTTAGTGCCTCTGATAGTTATTTCATAGTGGTTATTCTCTTCTTTCTATTAAAAAAAAATCTAAATAATGCCACATCTGAAAACTTATTCTAATGAAATATTAAAGATGCAGACAGTTTTAAACAAAAATATCTTGCATTTCTGTCATAGCGAAGGTAGGAAATAACCCAAATGTTCAAAAATAGGAAATTGAATAAATAAATCATTGTAAATATTTAACACAATAATATCCACACATTAAAAATGAAATGATAGAAAAATATTTATTGACATGGCAAGATGTTTATAATAAACAATGTTAAATTAAAAAAAATAAATGGACTATATCATACTATCCTATTTTTGTAAAAATGTACATATGTGATTATATACATGCATAGAATATGAGAGTGTTTAAACCCCCAAATGTCAGCTGTGGTTTTCTCTGAGAAGTGTGATTACAGGAGAGTTTTATTTTGTTCTCTTTACTTTTCTGCATTTATTATATTGAGCATGTTTTCATGCATAATAGGATAATCAGTAAAAGGTATTAAAATGTACTTCTGTTCTGTTTCATGTTGTGAAAGTTAAATGTCGTACCATTCTTCCCCTTAGATAATAATCATTACTTTACATTCATCCAACTGCCTTGATCCACAACTTGGGTTAGTTGGAAGTACTTGGTAGCTTGACATTCTTACTCAGGTCACTCAGAAAAGGCAAAGCCGTGAAGAGCTGTATTTAGTTCACACACCTCGCCCACCCAGAAGATACAAATTTAACTTGTTTAAAGATGGGCTGAAGATGATTGAAAAGCAGATTTGACTTTATTCTTCTACTATAACTAATGCTATTTTTATTCCACCTAAGAATTTCAGAGTAATTTCATGCCAAATATTAATACTTCACCACTGCCATGAAATTCCTGAGAATACCTACTAAAAGCAATCGATAATAAAAACAAAAATATAAAATAATAATACCACTCTTAAATGTTCTGATTCATCACAGCAGTGATAGAGCTTATCGCTTTCCAAAAAAAGTAACTTCTAAAAACAAAAGAAAAACAAAAACCATTCCTCATAAAATTTGGACTGGTTTAGTGAATTACTATAAATGCACAGAGAGGCCAGCCCTTCATTGCCAGATGTGTAGGGAGCTCATTCTTTCTGCTGTGAGGGAAGATCTTTCTGAGCTCCTCAAATCCATAGCCAGGAATGGTTGCGTGAAGCCTGCGTACATTATTTTTGATGTCCTTAAAATTTAATTATTTTCCCTAAGAACACAAAATGTTAGCAATAAATGTCACTTCAAAATACCATTTGCATTCTCTTTTAAAAAATAAAACACTTTTTTTTTTTTTTACTTCCTTGCTTTATACTTACTTAAAGTACAGAAAACTAAACTGTTAATTTTAGATTAGTCATTTTTGAGGGGAGAAAAAAAGTTTGGATTTCTGAAAGGTGAAACAGAAAGGAACATACTAGATAACACTTACTCAGGTAAGGAATATATTAATGAGAAAGTTATTTTAAACTGTTCCTGCCCAACAAAAAATAAATCCAAAGCATACAGCAACAGTTAAAAAATTGAAATATTTTTTTCTAGAATAGCTATTTGTGTGTGTGTGTGTGTGTGTCTCATTCTAAAACTTTTGGTAATACTTTTAGATTACATAGTTCTTTATTAATTTAACTATAATTTTGGAGACTAAATTTTTACGCTTTTTGCTCTGGAAGGATTTCGTTCTTGAAATCCTGTTGGGTAGCTTGTTGATATTACTTTGGAAATAATGGGACAAGAAAAACAGCCTGATTTGACAGAGAAGCCCATTTTAACTTTTGCTGGTAGTCACTAGGGTTTCTCATATATGTACATGTGAATGACTTTAAAATGTCCAATACTTGCAAAAGCAGTAAGAAGCTTTAAAGTGTTAGCTCTCACTTGAATCTGCTGAAATATCCTCCTGAGATGGCTTACTAATAACTCCTAGAGTAGTTCCCTGCCTAACACTGTCTGTTTGGGAAAGAAAAAAAATTATTCTGTTAACATAAGTCCTTAAAATCATCATCTTCTGCCTTGCAAGGCACCGGTCCCTTAAAGTGGTCTTCTGCATCTAGCTCCTCTCCCCCTCCAGCCCTAACCCCTATCCCTGACATTAGAATAATCTTTCTAGAACATTAATCTGATCTGCCAGCTTAAAACACTTTGACAGGCAGCACAGTATTTCTCAAAACAATATCTGAGAACCTCTGGAAAATTTTAAATTTTATTTTTTTTTAATAATGATAAAAAACTTAACAAGCACACCATTGTTCTTCCAAGTAGACACCTTGTAACTGAGTACAGTGTTCAAGTTCATGCTTATGTAGCGTAATACCAAATGTTGTACTTTCTGAGGAAGCATTTGATTCTCAAACTGATCCATGATTTATGGTCATGTTCTCAGAGGCATTTTCTGAGATCCAGCTCTTAACTTTTGAGAAACAGTGGCCCACAGGATGAGGTCCAAATGCCCCAATGTGGATGAAGGAACCTTTGCAATATGCCCTTTACTATTCCTCCCTTTGGATCTCCTTCACATCATTCCTTGTACTTTGCATTCCAGCCCCTGAGTGACAAGCAGCCCCTGAAGAAGCTGAGCCATTTCAAGCATTTGCCTTTGTCTTGCTTAAGCTGATCTTTGCAGTGATAACGCCTTTCTTCCCCTCCACCCATCTGGAATACTTACGCCTATGTAGACTTAACTTTTCTTGAAGACTTCCTCCCTAGGTACAACTAAAAATTCTTACCTTGGCTGCAGTTATTGTTCCTACAGGGAATTGTGACATCGATAAACTAACTCCAAGATTTAGTGGCTTAAAACGACAACACTTACTACACAGTTTTAGCACGTCAGCAGTCTGGGTGTGTCTTGGCCTGGGGCCTCTGTCTCTGAGTCTCCCACAGAATGCAACACTTCCTAGCAACTCATGTGGTTGTTGGCAGGATTAAGTTCTTCACAGGTTGTTGGACCAAGGCCTCAGTTCCTTGTGACCTGTTGTTGACCGGGGCCTTTCTTGGTTCCTTGACTCACAACATTACAGCTTACTACTTCTGAGCAAGCAGATAGGGCAAGACAGGAGGAAGTCAGAATCTTTTGTAACCTAATCACAGAAGTGACATGTCATCGTTGTTGCTGTGTTCCATTTGTTAGAAATAAGGCACTAGAGCTAGCAAGCATACCAGGGCAGGGGCTTACATACTAGAAAGTAGAGGTTACTGGGCACTAAAATGTCTACCATGGCCTGCAGGAAGCCTTTTGCGCAGGCCCAGGTGGGGAGCCGTGGGCTGGGTTGGAGGCTGCTTGTTCTCGTTTAGTCTTATGTCCCTGCCTCTCATGGTGCAGGCATCTCGATGCCATCATAACTGTGATTCCAAGGTTGAAAGAGAGGTGTATTTTAAATAGTCTGGCTCTTAAATATCATTTGAAAGTCAACTCCCTCATCTGATCTTCAACTGAAGAAAAATGGTCTATTTTAGAGCTGGAAGAGCTCGCAGTGTTGGACTTACTAAGAAAAGGTGATAGAGCTCACCAAAACAGTGCATTCTTAAGAGATTATAAATGTAATCTTGGTTACACAATTTGGGGTTTATGTTCTGGATTTAACTTCTAACCCAGAGTAAGACAAGAGTCCTCTGTGTTTTCAAATGTAGCACCTGTAAAACTTTGTTGCACTTTGCATGCCTATTTTTTTTTTTTTTTTTTTTTTTTTTTTGCCTGGGAGCTAGCTACTTGACTGCTTGGTCTGTGCCTAATGATTTCCAAACAACACTGCCTGGTACTTAGGCTCTCAATATTCTTTTTAAAAATGTGCACAACTTGATATTTTTTCTTTTTTTAAAAAAATATATCTAGCACTAAATTTACTAAGCAGTGATAAGATTTTCATAGTTGAGAATTATGGATCTTTCTCTGGCATAAATGCTTAGAAATAATGATCTGAGTCTAAGATATCTATAATTTCTGTGTTATTTTACTCATTAGTTAGAGCATTAGCAGTTTTTGCCCTTGAATCAAAGTTATCTACTTTTCTCACCATGGCTTCTAAATATTTTGTCCTTTTGAGTCAAGGGAATTGGCCTGATTTTATGATGACATTTGGGTACGATATTTAAACTGTTAAAAGTTATAAAAACGACCCTTTGGTATTAAATGTAATAAATGGCTCTGAATTGAATACATGCACAGGTTCTATTATATGAGCCTTGTGAACCCAAACTGCTCCAGTTACATATTCTCATTGTAATTGGATTCTTTGACATTCTGTCACCCCCGCCGCGCCCCCGCAAGAGTATGCTGGGCCATGAAAATTCCTCATGGCGTGGTGTTGATACAGACTTTGAGTCTTTCGAAGTTTCAAATTTCATCTCTGACTAGTGTATAGGACTTTTAGTACTGCTGGCCCAACCTACTCCTGAAGTCTCTGCAAGAAAACCAAACTAAACCAATTTTATCCCTAAGAGATTTTTTGGAATTTTCAAAGAAAGCAGGGACTGGGATAGAATGACTTCTAGAATAGACTTATCTTTGTTCAGTGGCACCTTTACCAAAAATATTGTCTTTTCTTTACTCATGGATACTCTGCACTGGGTTAATTTGTCCTGGCTTGTATTTATCTTTGTAATTCAACAATATTGTGCTCGGATGTCTTAAATCAGACCACAAACTCCTCAATATCAGAGGTTAATTCTCTCTCCTACTGTTTTGATATCTTAAATCTCTTTTCCCATTCTATACCCACAAGAACACCACTCTAGAAACAGGAGTCAGCTAGTCCAGATTTATTGATGGCACATAGAGTAGATCTGAGATGTGGGGCTGGAACATGTCTGGACTCTTGTAGTGAGGGATGAATGTGAGTTCCAGAGGATTTGTAATAACACTGAGTTAACTCTCATGGGTAAAGATGGGTGCCGGCACTCCTTGGACACTTTACAAGCACCAGAGTATGTTAACTGCCATGAAATCATACTGTAATATTTTCTAGTTGTGATTCATTCACAGTTTAATATGCTTCTAGTTCTGGTTTGACTTTTCCCCCAGGAAGAGACTAAAATCTCTTCATTATAATATAGACAGTGTACTGCACTTTGAATACAAATTTATCCATGTTCAGAGTAATTTTTCTTGTGATTGTCTCTACCCTGGAGAAGTGCCTTTAATGAATTACATACAAATTGTGTAATTTAAGAAGTTAATTTGGTTTTCTGGTTACACAGGACTAAAAACAGCCCTTGTAGAAAGAGATGATTTCTCATCAGGGACCAGCAGCAGAAGCACTAAATTGATCCATGGTGGTGTGAGATATCTTCAGAAGGCTATCATGAAGTTGGATATTGAGCAGGTAATTGTGTATGCTGGTTGTTAAACAAAAATTGCGACTATGCTTTTTTCTACCCAATTAAATCAGTTTTTTTTTTCTTTAATGGCTTTTAACATTTCTTCCTGTTGGAAATACCTATTCAGTGTATTCTGCTGGAATGTCTTTCAGGAGAGGTGTGCCTGTTCTTTCCTGTAGTATTATGTTTATGGGTGATCAGGGGCTTTTTCTACACAGGCATGTCAAAGTAGCAGATTTACAAAATCACTTTCAGATGTGTTGCTTTTTAACAATTGTGATTGGTTTTTTTTTTTTATTCCTTTTTTTTTTCTTGTTTGCTAGTAGCCACCAAATTGCTACTTTCCATGCAGTTTCAGGGGAGCTGTGTTGTAATACCGAAGGAGTTTTAAATTGATCCTCTTAACTGCAACTGCAATCATACGTTCATATTGTCACTGACATCGTCTTCAGGAAAAGATGATCTGAGTCATGCTTTTCTTATGTCACACTTTATTGTGTCCAGTCTGCCACCATTTGAAAACTGCCAAGGCAGTGTGGAAAATGACATTTCCCGGAGGGGTAAAAAACATCAACTGAACTGCCTATCTGCTTTTTGTATATGAAAAACACAGCATCACTAACTTGACATTGTCAGTTGTGAATCTGTCCTCTTTTCTTAGGTGTCTCTTTGACATCATGATGGCTCACAGGAAAAGAGCATAGAATTTAGAATCAGATGACCTGTGGGTTCCAGCTTCCTTATTCAATTTCTATGAACCTCGATTTTCTCATTGGTAAAATTAGTATTATACTAGTAATGCTGGTTCTTCAGAGGCATAATGAGGACCAAAGGAGTTATGAGAGAAGCTTATTTATTTATTTTTAATAGTAATCTATAAAATACTGTGCAACTTCTAAGTATTATCTCTGCCTGGTAGTGGAGACAGAGAAGAAAACATTTAGCATGAATAGAACAATCTGTTATCTCTTACACGGAAAAATATAGGGGACTGAGAAAAGGGACAATACCGAGAATGCAAGATAAATTGTTAGAATAATCTTGTAACTCAAGTCAGGAAAATATCTTACACCTGGGAACTATGACAGCATGTTTTTTCTTCTATGCAAATACAGTTAAGGTTCTAAAAAATCTTTCAGGTTGACAGCATGATGTATTATTAGAAATTTGATTAGGAGGGAGCTATCCTCGCTCAGAGGTAGAGAGGTTTCTGTGTATCAATCAGTTGGCAGGGTGTCTATTTGCCATTTGAAAATATTATGATCTGTTACTGCCAAACTAATTTTCTCTGTTTTGCTTTTTAGTATAGGATGGTGAAAGAAGCCCTTCACGAGCGTGCCAACCTACTAGAAATTGCTCCCCATTTATCAGCTCCGTTGCCTATAATGCTTCCAATTTATAAGTAAGCATTTTGATATCATCTATATACATTTGTTTTTCTGAGGTCAATAGAATAACACAGTTTTAATGGAAGTATTCCTTCGATGTGTATTTCTTAATGTAGTTTTAATTGCTCTGAATCTTTAACCCCTTTTAAATATTTTCCTCTGTTGTATTTCAAAGTGTGGCTTTTCCTAAATAACTCTCTACTGATCTGCCTCTAAGTGCTACATCTTGAAGGCAAAGGAATTTGTGACCTGTATTTTTAATTAGTATCCCTTTCTCCAGTTTTTGACAGTATATAGAGGAGCAGTTGCATTTGCATTGGGAAACTTAAGAGAGTCGTTTGAACCTAACATGTGCCAACTCCAAACCTAAACCATTTGGGTCATTTTAAATTTCCAAGTTAATCAAAACTGAAATTTTGTTTGGAGGTGTCAGATTATACATTATAAAACCCAGTTTTCCTAATGTTGTCAGAACATCCATGAAGTTACCTTAAATTGGAATATAGATACTATGAAAAAGTGGATTACATAACTCTGTTAGCTGCATGAGTGTTGTTGCGGCCTAGAAACGGATTTTATAATTTATGTCCGTATTTTGTCATAGGTTGCTTTGAACATCTTAAGCCGGTGATTCTCTACTCTGGGTGTCCATTAGAGTCATTCAGGTTCTCATCCTAGCCTAGTTATATCAACGTCTAGACATATGAAGCCCAGGCATCTGTATTTATTTTCGATACTCCCCAGAGAATTCTAATATGCAGCCAGGTCAGGAACCACTGCCTTAGAAGTGATTCATTTAAAGTCTCACCAATTCATTTACTTATAGAGTTCAGCTAGGCTGGTGTCAGAAACAGTCATGGTTTCTCTCCTGTTTCTTTTGCAGTATGTATGCTTCTAGACATACTTTGCTTTTCTTAAATGAAAGGTATCTTACAACTTAAAGTAACATTCTGTAATGTTGTACTCTGTTTCTGTTTCTAAAGAAACCTTTCTCCTTATTTATGCTGCAGGTGGTGGCAGTTACCTTACTACTGGGTGGGAATCAAGCTGTATGATCTGGTAGCAGGAAGTAATTGTCTGAAAAGCAGTTATGTCCTCAGCAAATCGAGAGCCCTTGAACATTTCCCAATGCTCCAGAAGGACAAACTGGTAGGAGCAATTGTCTACTATGATGGTATGTGACTTTTTCTTTTTTTGACTTTTCTCTCACTTGTGACCCTTACCGTATATTCTTAATGACATGGTTTTACATTTTTAATTTTAATGCAAACACACGCACAGACACACCCAATATTTTCTCTGAATACTACTAGCTAGAAAACTGCATACTCTTTTGCTTTTAATATCATTTATTTTTGGATATTCCTTTTCTTTTTTGATTTCTACCTTGTACCTCATGGTTGGTTTGGTCTGTTTTCCATCATTATGAATTTAGATCCCACCTTCATGCCATTTAATTTGTTTGCCAGTGAACACTTGCCTTATGAATATATTATGATGTTGAAAGCAACTGAGAATCTGTTAGGTTTTCTAAATGAAACCTCCATTTTCAAGGGGTTATAAACCTAGAGAAAAATGCCCCCAGGCTGAAATTGACATGTTTGTATTTTGCACAGGACACAATTCTTGAACATGTAATCTATGATGAAGGTAGATGAACGTTGCATTTGTTAAACCAGACCGTTAGTTTTTATTGCTTATTTCATTGTTAGATTTTTTCCAATAGTGACATTATCTAGTATCCATTTGTCATGTGATCATGTTTATTATTTGTGTGTGTGAGCAGTATAATTTGTACACTTTTATTTGAAGGAGCTAACCACTTAAATATATCTTCAGATGGACCACAATACAAAACAAAATATGAAAGGCCATTTGTGAAATTTTACTACAGTTTTAAAGGGTGTATAGAATTAGAAAATAGTCCAAGGATGTTCATTTGTAGAGAAATAGCTGGACACAGATAATTTTACATGTTCAAAAAGTCAGAAATTTTGTGACACAAAGGACAACGTAGGTGCTGTAGCTCAGTGAATTTTATTACTCTCCATCGTTTGATCTTTTGTATTTCACGTTAGATATCTAAACTCTTAGCATGAAGAAATGTTTATTTTGGGGGGTTTTCAGGAAACTGATTATTGTCCTTCATATTATGATATATCCTCAGGGATACTCCCTCCTTTTTTTCTTTTTTTCTTTTCAGTGTTAGGTTTCTGAATCAATTTAGCTGTCTGTCAGGCTTTCAGGTATGAATATAAAATGTGTATGTGCAGCGGGGGCAATAGGGACAAATTCAAGACAATGTCCTAGGAACAATAATGTTAGGAAAAGGTTAGGATCTTAGACAAACATTAAAAGCTAGTAAATTCCCAGTTTATAGTGCCTGCCAGTATCTCAACGCCATGGCAGGGGCGCTTAACTACATTTTTGGTGCCTTTGGTTCAACCTACATGTGAAAGGACAACCTTAACTGTGAATCTAAATTTGCTTTCTCAACATCAGATCCTTAATGCTAATCTATTGTTGCTTATTGGACAATTATATTGAAAAGGGTTTGGTCCAGGAGTAAGAAGGCATTCTGCAAATGGCATCCTAGGCATCCTGACATGGCAGTGTTGTGCTCTTAACCTCTTTTTACTAGTCCCTCTTGCACAAGCCTTCTCAAACTCTTGGTCATTTTATTGTGTGCCATTTTTTTTTTTTTTAGCTTGTGCATATCTGAATCTCCTTTAAAGGATTATTAGTGGATGTCATATCTGAATTTGTGGTGTCCCGTCTTACATTGGTGTGATATTGTTATGAATTATAGATTTTTACTGTTTCTACTTAGAAAAACCAAAGGAAATTTATGTCGCATTATCATATTAAAATCAAGAGGAAGAAGAATTTCTCAAATCTGGATTGGTTTATATATCTTGTTGGAGGTCGTAAAATTATGAGTTTAGCCAAAATTATTTTAAAAATATAAAGATTATTTAAAATAACTTCAAATTGATAGTTCACTTTTTAAAAATAAACATTTTCATATTTATTTATTTAGATTTGTTTTAAATTACAGTTGACATGCAGTATTATGTTCGTTTCAGATATATAATGTAATGATTGGACATTTATACTCCCTGTGATGTGATCACTCTGATAAGCCTAGTACTCATCTGACACCACACATAGTTATTACAGTATTGTTGACTATATTCCCTATTTTGTACTTTACATCCCATGACTACTTTTATAACTGGTAATTTGTATTTCTTAATCCATTTCACCCTGATATCTGAAAATTTATTTTAAAATCTTAAGTCTTGAATAGGAAGGGTAAAAATAATTGTATTCTAGTTACTTAAAATAAATAAATTCTCTTTTTCCTTCTTTGCAAACAATACAGGCCCAACTATGTCATGCTTGAGGTAAGGCAAACAAGAATATGAAACCAAGTTTAGTTCTGTGGTTTCACAACTGTATTCGCAGGTAGGGCAACTTGTTTACCTGGTGGTGTGATAAGCAAATTAAATATCAATATGGAAATAAGGTATAAAAGGAGCATATAGGTAAAGGAATTAAATACAGTAAATGTGTGCTCAGAGAGGGGAAGAAATGCCTTACACCTTGACCAAAAATAATGTCATTCTGTTACCAAAGTATGTCAGGAAAAAAATAACTTTATGAACATTTACCATTGTAAACAAGATCTATACATTGTAATTTATAAGATGAACCTTTTTAAAACAAGACACAAATATTCTTTTTCACAAATAACAGTCACCCAAACGATTTCAAAATGCATTTGGGCTTCTTGAAATAACCTTTGTATGTGTGTGTGGTTTTTTTTTTACTTAAAGAATAATTTACTGAGATGAAATTACTATAACGTAAAATTAAGCGTTTAAAAATGAACAGAAATAACAATTTTTGTAACTCCCACCTTGGGAGAATCTTATTTTAAAAAGTGCCATAAATAATTAAAAGAACTTATAAATGCTACAAGTAGTTTTGTCAACTGAAAACTATTATTGGTAATACATTTATGGAGTTACTTTAGCACTGATGAAATGATATGAAAATATAGTCAGAGACAGATTATTAAACATTGTCATTCATTTGGACCAGTGGCTGAGACAATCTTTACGGTTCTTTCAACACTGAGATGTAAGATGTTCCCTCTGAAGTACAAAATATACAAAGGTCAAAATTTTTTCTTAATTATTTGTAAGAATAGTTCATCCTAAATAAATAGTAATGGACATTGCATACAATTAAGGCAAAATCTATTCCTCCACAAAAGTCCATAAAAGCAATAAAATAAATTCTACATTCTTTTAAATATAGTAATAATAGTGGCTATTCTATGCTCAGCATAAATATGACCCATTGCCACCTTTGGTTGTTAGCTGCTGAAAAAGAAACACATAACGAGGAATAGCTACTTTTTTTTTTTTTTTCAGTGCAGACAAAGTAAATGTCAACTTTCTCTGTAAAATCCATATGAAATGAAAGTTGAGATAGGAAGTGGCATAGCAGGTTGTATTTTCTTCTTATATTCTGTTAGGGAAAATACACCGTCAACTCACTGCTTTTCTGACTGAGACATGTCCTAGTGTTTCCTAGTTGCTCCTTGCCATCTGTTACCAATCTCCCACCAGAGAGCCATCAGCTGACCCCTGGCCATGGCCATTACCACTGATAAGGGGATTACCAGGTAAAATATGGTCCAGATCTTCCAAGTCAGCAAGAAGTATTTAAGGCATAACAGGCTTGGGTGACCTGTCAGGCTTTGAGATTATGTGAACCAGCTGTGGAGTGGAAGTCAGTTTACTCAGGACCTTATTTTGACTTCCTCTGTCAACATTACTTCTGTCTTCCTGTTCCCACAGTAGATCTTTGATGCCTTTCTAGTTAGACTCCAGTCATCCAATCCAGTGCACAGAAAATGAGATATAATTAAACATTATTAAATATTTAAAACCATAAATGCCCCTATTAAGCTTCTCTAAGATAAAATTGGAGAACAAAATTACAGATTTAAATTCTTCCTTCAGAGAGTTAGGAATTCAGAGGGAGATGTCTATTATTTCATACCTGATGATGCCCGTAAGTATCCCTTATGCACATATGAAAGTAGCGACCTACAAGGAATTACATTAGCTTTCCTAATGTAAATAAAAGTTGGTTATATCTATGTTTCAAAGGGGGAATTAGAGCCCAGGTTCGACTAGAATATTCATTTTTATTCCAGCCTAGAACTCACAGCATACAAATAGATGAATTCAGCTTGTGATAGAGAGCAAAGCCAATTTAATCTCTGGCTCCCCTGAGGTAAATGTAGTTCATGGTCCTGCCCCCACCCCAACCTCAGCTATAATCCCTGACTCCTGGAGGTAAAAATGCACTGAAGTGAGGAAAATTCTGCAGCAGGATATAATGATCCAAAATGACAGGGACAATAATGACAATGAATTTCATGTCTCGCAGTCATGAGCTGGAGATGCTTGACTAGGCTGACTTATACAATTAAATGGTTACAGGTACAGCAGGAGATGCAGTTAGCTGTGTGCTTTGGGGAACGATGCCTCTGGCAAAAGGCGTATTGTGGCATCCAGACTCTTTTGTTAGGAACAAACTATTACTCCTCTAGGCATGCACCTGCAATTGTACACTTTAATAAAAGAAAGCCCGGGTTAAAGATAGGTCTTTTAAGGTGTTGATTTTATCTACTTTGAAAGCAAAAAAAAAAAAAAAAAAAAAAAAAAAATCAATTACCCATAACACAAAGGTAATTTTTTCTTCCTTCCTGGAACATAAGTCAGATCTAAAGGTGGTGCTTTTAACGCTCATTTACATTATTTGCAAACACCATTGTCGAATTAATTGGGTGTTATCTACTTTTAAATCTGAACAGACACATTAATTTTCTTCAGAGTAATAGAAATAGGTTGAATAAATAACCGATTGGTGTGGATTTACAAACAAAATAGCAGTGCCATTGTGTAAGTTTGGCTTCAGGCTTCTTATGGTGGTTCCTGTAAGGTCGGTAAGGTGATCTCTGAAGTGGAGTGTATGAACCCTATGGGGCACACAAGACCATCCACTGGGTGTACGAAGAGCATAATAGAACTTCTACTTGATGTATTTCTGTCAAATTCCATATAAGTGGAATTTTGTATATGATTCAAATGTCATATCTATATCTACAATAGTACAGGTATATACTTATAAACAGACATCCGTATCGAGGTTATGTGATGACATTTACTTTTGTAATACTCAACTTGATTTTTCTTTTTTGACCCACTGGGTTAGTAATTTGTCATCATTTTATATCTTTGGTAAATGACTAATTTGAATGTTTTCAAGGTACATGTATTCAGTGAGAGGAAAAAGTCCTCTGGAAGAGTAAACATTACCAAATCACTTCCTCTAAGGTCCAGTTTCTGTGGACTTTGATTGAGGGGTCTAGATGAAAACAAAATCTATTGACTAAGAGGGTTATTATCTTGGGAACCTCAAAATTATCAAAATTCAACATGATACATTAAATCTTGTTAATTGTTTTTAATTTTATTTCCATCTTAAAATAAAAATATAATATATATATTTTCAATTGTAAAGTTCAATCTCCAAGTAGTTTTTAAGGCTCTGCTTTAGATCCTTATTATTGTACATAGTGAGGTTTAAAGTATGTAAACATTGATACATATAGAAGAAATATATAGAACATATATAAGTTGTCTTTTTTATCTTATGTAACATTTAAGAATAACCTATAGTTTCATTTTCTTCTTAAACTTTGTAAAAGTATAATGTTATGTATTATGTAAGTTGATATAAACACCCTGGAAAACAATTAGTTAGACATTCCTAGTAAAATTGACCTTGTCATTCAGTGATTCTCCTACTGAGCATATGCCCCAGAGAAACTCCTACAGCATGGCCACTAGAAGATATGTACAAAGCGTTGATTGCAGCAGTGGGTATTATTTCAAAAAGGAAATATCTATCAAGATATTAGGTAGCTAGTCAGACATGAGCAACAGGGAAACAAAGGAATAGGGGCTCAGCCTAGAGAGTGCCCAAAGAATATTCCAATGGTAGCAGAATTCCGGATATGCACATGTGCACTAGGCAGAGCTATATAGCAGCCAGGTGTCAATCAAAATGACCTCACTTGCCAATCACCTAGGAATGCCTTGGGAACCACCCATCACGGCCCAAATATAAGGCAGACATTCCCACTTCTGGGTCCTTTTTGCCTTTCTGGGCTCCCTTCCCTTTTGCCCTTCTGGGCTTCTCTTTTGCATTGTTGGGTTTTCTTGTTTTTGCTCGCCATTTCTGGCCTTTTTACTCCTTTGTGGCCATTTTGGCCCCTTTGTGTTAGTTACAGCACTGGGACCATGAGCCTCCTTGGGGAATACTTTGTCTTTCTCCATGTGCCTCCTTGGGGCATTCTTTGTCTTTCTAAAATATATTTTAAATAAAACTATTAAATATCAGTGACCTGTGATTCTTTACTGCATCATTTGAGGAAGAATTGAGGAAAATCCCTCTCTCCCTCTCCACTGCTGTTGGTGTGACACCAAACTCCAATTGGCCCCCATGGTGACAGTTAAATGAATAAATAACCTATAGAGTAGTCACATGATGGCACTGAAAGTGAATGAAGGAAGTTAAGCTGAACAGGGATGAGTCTTAGAAAAATAATAGTGAAAATGTCACGATAACTTGCCTCACAATTGTAAGCATCACAATCATACTTGAAAATGGCTTTCCAAAGTAGTTCAGTGTAGTTGAAACAATTAATAGTATGGAACTAGACGAAAGAGGTTTACAAACTTTATTGAGCCCCACATTACAAATCTGTGAATTTAGGTTTACAATGCATAACTCATAGGGTGTTTTGAAGTTTAAATGAATTAATAAATGTAAAATGACTTTACAAAACATTATTTTAAATATTGATTTTTTGGATCAATTTTATGTATATTCTACAGTCTATCAAATTTCTACTTTTCATGAGTATGTTCCAAAACATCAGTTCCACAAATATCTCTTTATAAGTTTAAAACTTGCAGATTTTCCCAGATAAATTTGTAAAACATTCTTAGAAAAAAGGCAAAATAATTGCTGCAAAATATAAACGTGCTCTACTTAAAGTATATAATCTTTGAAATTTAAGAGTTAGAAAACACAATACTTTAACTTATTCTAAAATTATCCACCTCTTAGACATTGATTTAAAACATTTGTTTTAATATTTTCTTTTCTGTGCATATACAGTTTTACACTTATAAATTAAATGGATAGTTTTTATTTTGATTTCCTACTGTTAGCTTTTCCATTGTATTTTTCCTCTTGTTTTCTGTGAGTTACATAAATGAAACTGACATTATTGCTCATATAGCAGGCATATTTTTTTGCCCCCGAATGCTGCCTTTTTGCTATTCAGTATATCTGGATACCAACTAATGCTAAATGAAGTTTGACATGTACCCCTAAGAAACAAAACTTAGAAATTGTGACTTCAAAGGAAACCTTGAATAAATAGGACACATTTGTGTCCACCCAGGCTAACATCCAACATATGCTTTAGCTTCCTGATGGTGAGACAGAACAAAATAGCCTCTAGGAAAGTTTGCAATTGTTTATTGCTCACTTGACCAGCATGTATTAAATACCAGGCTTTCATCCTCTTATAATTAGTTTTTTTGAGAAAGTAAAAAGCACACAAAAATAGATTTGATCAGGTGTGGGATGCTGAGATAGTAGTCATCCATATTGCATTCTGTATATAAAAGCTTACAAACCGTGGTATTCATATAAGTTGTTTGAACAAATAGTTCTGGTGGGTTCTCAATAAGTTATCTACCTCTCACACACTGTTGCTCATTTGACCCTTTTTGAAAAGATGCCGGATCGAAGGCAAAAGCTCTTGTAGCAAAAATATTCATTGCCTACCCCTTACCCCCACTTTACTCATTCATCCAAAAAGTATTTTTAGAGCTTCTACTATTTTCCCCAATGCATCATGCCCAGCATTAGGGCCAAAAGCATCAAGGACAGAGCTCTGAGCATTCAGGTTTTGAGAGAAGTGATTGCATGTATGCCAAATATTGTGCCAAATACATGGTCACTACTACCAACAACATTTTATGTTTGTGTAGCAGAATATGGTTTATTTTTTCTTCTGTAAATTATCTTAGTTGACCCCACTCAGTATGTATGCTGAGGTGAGATATCATGACCCCTATTTTAAAGGAGAAGGGGTATGAAAGCTAAATATTTGGAACAATATTTTGGACATGTGAGGAGGTGAAAGTAATTTTTTTTCCTTGGCAAAAAAAAAAAAGAGCTTTACAAAATGCAGATTATAATATCATAAGTTTTTTTAGCTGCCATTAGATTTTAAGTCTGTCACTCATTTAACAAAAAACAACCAAACAGTTCAACAAAATATACACATTTTTATTAAGGGAAACCAGACATGTGCACATGTCCCTTCTAGGTTCATAACATTAGCTCCTGATTAAAAAACCCATAAACAAAATCCTGGTTTAGGGTCACAAATGTCAATTCATTTTTAACTAATACGTTTCCCATCTTTTCCTCATGGTTTTATTTACCAGTTCCCATGTATATCCTGCACATTCACAGTTAGGCTTGTTCCATTAACCTGTTGCTACATAAGACACAATACCCAAACTTAGTGGCTTACAACACCAGTGGACACTCATAATTCTGAGGATGTATGGGCTCAGCTGGGTGTTTCTCACTTGAGATTCCTCCTGTGATTGCAGTGAGATGGTGGCTGAGACTAGAATCTTCCAAAAGCCTTCTTAGTTACAACTTTGGCTCTTGGGCTGAGAAGGCTAGAACAGCTAAGGGTTAGCTCCTCATCTCTGTCTCGCTATGGCTTTTGCACATGGTTGGGTTGGACTTTTACATAGTAGCTGGCTTGCCCCAATGAGTGTACCCAGAGACCAAGGCTTAAATGTAAGTCTTCTTCTGACCTAGCCTAAGGGAAGTCACACAGTGTCACTTTCACCACATTCTGTTAATTAAAATGAATCACAGGGGCAGCCCAGGTTTAAGGGATAGGACATTATGGAGGCAATGAAAAGAGGAAGCTTAGTTTATTGGGGGGTGGGGGTGGGAAATGGGATGTCTATGGGGAATAACTGCAAGGAGGCTGGATCAAATCGTTTTGTCAAAAATATTTTATAGATGGTGGTATGAATTTCCATCACAAGTCTATTTGCCTCTTTTTTTTCTTTTCCCCTAATCAGTCATCATAATCATTGCCCAGATCAATCACAGTATTTCATTAGAGGTTAAGTACAAAATGGTACTTTCCTAACTCTTTTATTTGTTGGATTACTTATAATTTCCCTGTATCAACTCTTTGCCTATCTTTAGTTAAATTTTGTATAAAATCTGGAGAAATGCTTGATTCTTTCCATTACTTACTAGTTTTCAAAAATGAGTTGTTGTTCTAGCATCCTTTAGTAAAAATAGTAAAACTATTTTTAGATTACCAACTAAACTCGTGACTTTAAATATATTTGCTGTGTGTCAATTTATTAGTTATTGATGTCAAATTGCCCTATCTCTGGCCCATGGGCACCTCCTCAAGTTGGCTCTGGAGCCCTTTTGATATGCCGTCAATAGTCTGTGATGACTTCTGTGCTGTCTGCTGTGATAAGTTATTCCAGGCTCTTCTTGAAACTTACTTGCCCTAGACCTAGAAGCAACCCTTTCTTCAGTAAACCTTGACTCCTTCCTGTGGGAAATGGTAATTAGAGACCATAATCTATTTACCGTGGATGTTTATTGGTAGTGATTGTTCATTACTTCTAAGCCTTTCAGTAGTAAGAAAAAAAGAAAATGTTTCATTTAAAGAAGAAAAACACGATGAATTTTTGGACATAGTTCCACTTTGAATTTCATAGTATATGGCTATTATGCAACCTCATCTATCACACTGCTAATATTATCAGCACTGAGCTTTCAGAAGACTCCAGTCCCAGCCACCATCTCCATGCGCTCTCACTGCACAGTTTAAGATTTTTTAATTGCATTTTGGTTGTTGTTCTTTGAGTATATGCCAATGGGGATATGTAGACAAATTACTGTCTTTTAAAATTACAGTTTCTACTAGTGTGGTTATGCCACTAACTCAGTACAACAAATCAATTTTGTTTTGCTTTAGATCATTAGGGTTTGTTTTTTTTTAAGCTGTGCTTTTGTTTCATAGTTATGTACAGCATTTCCAAGTAAAACAAAGACTATTCAAACAAGACTAGCTTTTCTCGCTGTTCCTTCTGTCCTATTACTGCCTTCTCCTTAAACATAAGTTTTGTATTTTTTTTTTTAGAATTTTGGTATATCCTTTCATTGCGTGTATGCATGTGTATGCATGTGCATATAGTATATGTACACTTGTGTTTGCTCCCCTTACCATTTCTTAGCTAATAGTAGTGCCTTGATTTTTTTTTCTGCCTAATTTAGTGGATATTTTATTCTATAGTATAAGGAACCACACAATTTTAAAAAGATTTTTTTAATGTCATCCAAGTCCCAATTCCATGGGATTAAGTTTTGTAGCTATGTTAGCTGCTTAGATCAAAATATATCTGTTGGTACAGCCTTAGCCATCAATAAATCACATTTTCAAGTGATTTTTCTTTTTATAAGTGAAAATGAAACCTTATTTTTTTCTTTGGACATCACAAAACAATGGCACATCCACTAGTTTTATCTGTATAGAGACTTTAAAATTAGGCTGTAAGTCACAAATGCATAATTTTTATCATTATATAAAATATGCTTTGATTTGTTTAAATTTGCTAAAACCCAGTTTATATCATCTGCTTGTGTTGAGTCCAGTCTACTTAGTCAGACTAAATGCTCATGTTAATTATAGTCTTTTTAATAGATAGATCTGTTTTATATTAATACATGAAATTATATATTTCTTAGTAAAATTTTTATTTTTATATTGATGGTATATTTAAAAAATTTAGACACAAACCTAATTAATTATAGTTTGAAGGATTAATTAAAACTTTGAGGGATTTTCTGCTTTTCTTTTAGAGACATTGGGAAAATACACACCTAAGAACTATAGATTGTGTTTAAATGTGCCACATTTTGGGACTTAAAGTAACTATCCAATGCATTTGTCTCAATTTGTAATTCTTTTTCAGAAATACGATCTTATAGGTCACATTTTGAAAGACGGGAAGGGTGAAATAATTGCCATTGGAATGTGGGGAAATGGGAAATAAAAGCTATAATGATTTGTCTTTAGAAATGAATTTTTTGGTACTTTATTGTATGGCCATATAACACCTCACATATATGTTGGCAGAGTCCCTAGGTTCCCACTGATATACCCACTCTAGCATGTTTTCTAGCATTCTTTCAAGGGGATCGAGAGTCTTTGCTCAGATAAATGTATAGAAAAAGGAAGAAACAAAGAAAGAGGGAAAAAAGCCAATAGTCAAATCCATTTGGAATGCTCTGCAGACAACACAGCAGCTTTTTTAGTGTAATAGGAAACCAGGCTGGTGTCCAGACTCACAAGAAATAGCAATAATAAAAACATCTCTTCAATAAAAAAGCCCCACACTTTAGTTTCAACTACCAATTTTATAACCAAATCCTGGTAAGTTAATATAGAAAAACTGAAAAGAAGTCATTGGTACATAAGTCTTATAAATAAACCTAACACCTTGGTAGGTTATATTCTCTGGAGCCAAATAGGACCACTGTTTTCAAATGTGAATTTCAAAGTGGTTTCATTACTATTAATACTTACTCATGTCACACTTCATATTAATGAAACACTACTTAGATCATTACATCTGCCCACAGAAAACATGAACCATCTAACACCTACTTACAAAAGAAACTCAGCTCTGCATATTCACACACACACACACACACACACACACACACACACACACACACACACACTGACTTCCCACACAACTTATATAACTACTGCTCCTCTACAATCCAAAACCAAACAGGTATTCTAGCATTCACTGGAAAACTATCGCCAATGTATAATTTGCTCTCTATTCAGAAGAATAATTCTTTTGAGCAAAAGTGGTAAAAGAATACAGTAATTAGATGAGCAACTGTCAGATTAAGAACAAAATCAAATAATTGTACTTTGTCTTTATGTCTAAGATAATTAACATATAACTCTGAATTAACTTGGGATAGGTAATCCCAAAGCCTCTCAGTTAACAAGAAACTTCACATTTCTCAGTTTTTAAAAATTAATTAATTGATTTTTTATGGTGACATCGGTTAATGAAATTCAATAAGTTTCAGCTGTACGTTTTAACAGTAAGGCATGTGTATATATATTATATATATATATATAAATACGCTTGGTGATTTATGCAGTTTTACTTCCCCTTATGGAGGACAAAGAGAACTAAGATGAGTCTCCAAAGAGTTCTGTTGCTCTCTCTTGCTAATTTTCTCTGTGCAAAGCACTGTACTTCAGTAGTTACCTTACGTCTATTTTGGTAAAAGAAGAGTATAAATATGTTATAATTAAAAGATCATCTGATATATAATTGGATATTACTCAGTCATAAGAAGAGATGAAATACTGCCATTTGTGACAACATGGATGGACCTCGAGATAATCATGCTAAGCGAAATAAGCCAGACAGAAAAGGTTGAAAATCACATGATATCACTTATATATGGGGTAGAAACCTAAAAGCAACAAATGAACAGGACAACAAACAGAGACTCATGGACATGGACTGTAGACTAGCGGTTACGATAGGGGAGGGAATGTGGGAGGAAGGGGGAGGTAGACGGGAAAGGGGAGTCAAATATAGGGAGGTAGGGGGAGGGTGAAGTGGGTAAAGGGGATCAAACATATGGTAGCTGAAAGAAACTGGACTTTGGGTGGTAACTACACAAGAGAATATACATATGTCAAATTATAATGTACACCTGAAAATTATGTAACTGTTACCCCAATAAACTTAAAAAAAAAAGGTAATCTGAACATAGTCAGGATTTACAAATTGAATAAATTCACTCTTCTCACCCCTTTAAGGGAATAAAATAAATTCGAATTATCTTCAAACAGCACGTTTGACACGCGTTACTTCTGAGTTGAAGTGCGGCTACTCTAAGGGTAGGCATACATTATAGTATTGCCTCATCTGAGTAGACTCTAAAAACCAGTGTCAATACTTTCTAAAGTTTTTTAGTTTGGTACTCTATTCTTCTTCAAGAATGGCCTCTATGTATTAGTCTTAGGAAGCTTGAAATGACTATAAAGGAAGCAACACTTTACATGGCAAGATGAAATAATGTGTAGATTCATATCTTTCTAGATAGGATAATATTCTTAGGTTTTTTTTTTTTCTATGACTAGCAATTTCATTCATTTCATTCATTCATTCAATAACCATATATTAACACTGAGTTTATAGGTGACGTGATATATCTTTGAGGTACAAACAATAACACTAAATATTTCCTTCCCTCAAAAAGCTCTTTGACTATTGGAGGATACAGCTTAGCAGACCAGTGATTTGCAGTATTGGTGAGAAATTCTGTGAGTGGCATATACCTAAGGTGGCTGTGGGGGAATCTAGAAAAGCTTCCTTAAGTAAGTAAGACTTTGCTCAATTTTAAGAATAAGAAGAATAGCCAGGTAAAGTCATTGGAAAGGATGTAGAAGGAAACACAGGAAGCAGTTGTGTAGAGTTTGAACGTAGGGAGAGTAGAGGTGTGGAGTAGCAAGCGGGTTCTGGATTATGGAAGATCAGGTTTGCCATGCTAAGGAGTTTATTTTGAATTCTATAGGCAGTGGAAATTCAATGAATGAAAACAGCATTTAATTCAGGGAACTCAGGACCTAGGAAACATATTTGGGTGATTTATGGGACATGTTTTGGTTGAGATTTTATGCTGATTTGAAGGAGCCCAGGCTGAGAGAGGCGAAGACATGGGAAAGAACAGGTATGAGTATCCAGTATCCATCTCTTTGCTCATATTTCCTGGGCAATTCCAGCATCCACCAACTAGATTTTTTAAAATTTTTTTAATAGTCGTCTTTGTGACTTGGTCTTTTTATTTCTATGTCTGCTTTTGTTAATCTTCCTCAGTTTGGAAGTGAATTAATAAACTAGCGTCAACTATTTTTCAAATTTTTTTTAAGAATAATTTAGCTTTAAAAACTTAAGAATTGTGGACTTTAAAAAAAATCTGTAATAGCCCAACTGGTTTATGTCAACATTTTGGAAAGAATACCAGTCTTTAAAACGGCATTAAAGATATAAATCTTTGGGGGAGTGAAGAATGCCTGGCGCATGCTAATTTTATACCTATCCAGGTGGAAGAGAGCGAGGAATAGCCAAAGCCATAGATAGAACAAAAGGATGTCGGTCACAACCTGGCCTCAGTTTGAGCTTAGCTTTCGTCACTAATCCCATATCAGGGGTTTATTTATTTATTTCTAACCTCTATCATATTAAGATCTTACTTTGACAAATCACATTTTGATTTATAGTCTGTGCTTTTGGCACGTGCTTTAATGGCATTAGCCAACTCCAGACACACACTGAATTCATTATGTACCTTATGTATGTAAGTAGTAATACTTCCTTTTAATGAACATACGGTCACATCAAAGTGCTGGGAGGTTGTTTTACAAAAGCATATTTGTGCAGCGCTTCTCGGAAGTTTGAGACGTGTGTTAAGTTGAAGACTAATATGCTGTATTTAAAGTTATATTTTAATGGAGTAATATATTATAATTTTGCCCTCTGCTTAAGGTGAATAGACTGTTATAGTCTGTTTGAGTCTTTGATTCTTAGGCTTAGGTTTTTAATTAGAATTCAACTTTTTTTTACATGTAATTTTTTTTTATTTGAGACCAGATGAGTTAAAAACTCCTAAAGTAAAACTGATTTTGAATTTGTATGCCGAACTATGATATGGATAAAGAGTTAGATGAATGACTTTTTTTCTTAAAGTCTTTAGGTGGTAAGAAATTCACAGAATCTGTTTTTATACGTAGCACCATCTGTAGCAGCACTAAACCTTGACTGTATCTACTAAAGTGTTTCTTGTCCATAAATTTTGAGGGCAGGGCACTCTAAAGGCCGTTTGGTAGAAGAAGAGAAGTGAACCAGGAACCGGCAGGCTCAAAGTCTGGCCTGGGTGTAAGCAATCTTCCAAGGGGAGTGGCTAGCAGTCCACACCACCTATATTAGCTTACTTAGCAATCTTAATACTCATTTCAGCCCTCATCAGTGTGTGGGAGTCTGATGGTGGGTCTGAGCAGGGAAGCCGTTTTCTCAGTGAAGTGATGATCCATGGGGTCAAGTGCATGACAACATCTTGGCAATTCTTTGGGAGAAGGGGAATAATTTATGGAGGATATTAGGCATCTGTTTGAACTAGAGAAATAAAGGCCAGCCCTTGAGGGAAGAGCTAGGCAGATGTCAGAGCTTTGACCAAGCTAGCTGAAATAAAAGCTGACTTCTAGTCCAAGTAGGACCACAGAATGCAAAGTAGATATTGGGCAGAGACTCTTATGCTTGGTGTATATGGCAGATGAGACAGCAGGCTGGTAAACATTGGGGATTCCCTTGTCTAGGGGTTCCCTGTAGGCAGATAACAGTTTGTGGGGAGATTCTAATTCTGAAGGGAAAGGACTCCTTACATATTGCCAAGTATGATCAAGATTGACTCAGGACGACTCAGCTACTGCTTAGGGCTGAGCCTGCTTGTTGAAGGTTGTCAGTAATTACATCTGGGTGAGGGTACTTTGACTCTCTCAGATAGAAACTAATAGGATCTTTATTTGACGGTAACAATTGACTAACATTTCCAGGAAGACTTTGAGAATTACAAGAAACTCAACTTACTGAAACATGATATTTGATTCTTTTACTTTTCATTATACAACAAAAGTAAAAATACCAGTAATAGTCATATGTCCTAACCTTGTATTTAAAAGTTGAAAGTAAAACTAATAAATATATTTTCAGTTTGGTATGGTGTTGTATAATGTAAAAATTTATTTATTTTTATATTAGAGGACAAAGAAGTGCCAGGTGTGGTTAGATTTTGTTTGTTTTGTTGGTTTTTCACATGTAAGATTTGCTGCATGTTACTGTGCTCCAGCCTTTCAGAGACAAAGGGAACATTTTTTGATATTTTTTAAAACCTTTTTGTGAAAGCTATTTTAATGGTACTATTTAATTTTAATTTATGTAATAGTGTATTAGAAGTGATTCTATAGCCTATTTATTGAATCACTTCATCTTTAAGCTCTTGCATATTTATTGAGTGCAGATTTGATTTGAATTCTCTAGAATATCAGATGTCTTTCTCAAGTACAGGGGGCATCGATTAGATCTATAGTCAGTTATTCCCCAGGGGGAAGTTTTGAACAGCCATTGTTTTATGTTGTAGAAACGTCAACCACACATGCACACATGTCAGGATGCATACAGGCAACTTCACCTGAACAAAATTAATGATAGATTTGTCATTGGGAGCCCCTATCAGTGTAATGGTGGTGGTGGCAGCAAAAATAATCTTCCCTCCCTTCCATCCTTCCTTTCTCTTTCCCTTTTAATAAATTTACCCCTTGCACCCAGCTTTATTGAAGTATAATTGACAAATACAATGATAAGATATTCAAAGTATATAGTGTAATGATTCGAGAGATATATATATATATATATATATATATATATATCATTAAAGGATTCTCCTCAATGAGTTATAAAATTTTAACTTTTTTAAAATCAAAATGTGCAAACATACACAAAAGTTGAATAGGATTTTGAACTCATCTATACCATCTCTAGCTATAACAGTTATCAACTCATGAGTAATCTTATTTCATCTTTTCCCTCCTTTTCCCCATATCCTTTCATATCTTTTTTCTCCTCCTAGAGCAGTGATCAAATCCCTACCTGCCCTCTTATTTTGTATACTGAGAATGGTTTTTAAATTTTTAAATGGTTAAAATTTTGTGGCACCAAATCATATAAAATTTAAGGGTTAGTGTCCATAAAAGGTTTCATTGGAACACATCCATGCTCATTCATTTAGGTATAGCCAACAGCAGAGTTGAGTAAGTCAATAGAGATTGCATGGCCTTATAGGAAAAGTGTGTAAATCTACACCTAGAACATTTTAAAGCATATTTAACTGATAAGGACTATTGTTCATATTTTTAAAGAATGTACTGTATAGCTACCATGTCATTACTACATCCAATTAAATTAAGGACAGTTTTTAGTATCATCCAATACATTATTCATATTCAAATTTTATGAGATATAGTTTGGTGAGATAGAAGTTGAAGTATCATTGAAGGTTAGAACAATGAAACAAAACTGTGTGTGTGTGGAAATGGATTATTTTTTTTTTTTCATTTAGAAATGTGTATTTTCAAATTAGATAATAGACTTCAGCTATCTATTTTTCTAGCTCTTTGAAAAGTATGCATAGTCATATGGAATCATCAGCAACTTACTACTGAAGCTAATTTCTCAAAGTAGAAGATTTTTTTTTTTTACTATGTCTACTCTATTTTTCGCCTTTGTGTTTACCTTTTCAGAAGAATAAATCTGTTGGCTTTTAAAATATGACTAGAGCAGTCGGCCTAGTATTTTATCTATGTGGCTGCAATATTGGCATAATTTCAATAATAACTATATTGTATATTTACTTTCTGCTTGTGTCTTTTTATCTGAATAGCATCACACATTCTATTAGCTATTGGGAGGTAGTGACATTAAGTGAAAGGCGCTGTTTGGCTGATTCTCATAGTCTTCTTCCTCGCCACATGCTCCTAGCTATAAAAGTTCAGAATATCTATTTTTTAAATTTCTCTCAGGGTGATCACCTGCTGCTAAATTTATGGGGACTAGCCAAACTCACACAATATTGAATTATAAGTTGATTAACTTAGACAACAAATAGTTTAGCACCTTTCTACATGCCAGGCTCTGTTGTCCATGTTGGAGATAATTGGTGGTAGTGATGGTTGGGGTGGATAGAACTAAATTCCTACCCCTAATTTATTAATTCCTATAAGAAACAAAACATTCATGTGGATCAGATGACTCATGGTTGCTGTTAAAAAAAATCAAGTAGAACAAACCTATTAAAGCCAAATTAAGATCAGGATTTTGCTTAGTAAATATCAAATTTGAGCAGAAGCAATTGATGTTCTTACTATAGCGTTTGCACTGGTTAAAGATGTGTTTGTCAAGTGAGCCTGAAGGTTTTATTTTATAGTTAAAAAGATAATTAAATTCTTATTTTCTTCCTCTCTTAGAGTTTCAAGCCCCAAATAAAGTTTCTCAATAAACATTGGATCTGAGTTGCTAAGATATATTCTGATAACCGGGGAATAAAGATGATTTGGATAACAAATTAAAGATTGTCTCAAACAAAATGAAAGGGAACGTAAGTTTAGTAAAAGGAAATCTTTCTTAAAAAATAATGTTTCATTCATATAAAGCTTCCACAAATGCTCTAATTTGTTTATTTCAGTGTCTCTAGAAGATTGGCAGAGAAGTTGGTGTAAACCCTACTTTGCAGATGAAGAACAGACGCTGATGGGTCTGAGTAAAGGGATGTGTCAGGTTGTGTCCTGAACTCAGGTGTCCTGAGTCTCAGGCCCAGTGCTCTCCCGGGGTGATAGAGAGTTAGTCTGCTTTTCATGTTAATGTGATAGTACACATTCTTTTCAGACTATCAGGACATTGGGCTGATTTGATGACAGCTCGATAAGGTGTGGAATCTTCCTGTGATTAGAGAGAGAAATTTGATAAGATACCAAACCGGCTCTGCAACAGATAAAGGTTCTCAAAAGGCTGCTTCCACTTAGAATTCCCCAGCTGGTCCTTAGCACAGGGTTCTGTGTATTTATTATGTAGCTCACACTCAGAATCGCCCTTGGGGCAGGTTGAGTCATTTCGGCAGGTTTGTAAAAGTTGTGTGCATGTACTCACACACAAATGAGGAGAGGAGTACTAACGGTGGTTCTGTGTGAGTGAAAGGATTCACTTACTCTTGCCCGTCCTTTTATGAAAGGTGGATTCGTTTGCTATTCAAAGACTTATTTTGTTTTAGAATTATTTTCTCACTTTGTTATAGAATTACAGTTTCAGGTTTTCAGTTGTTCTATCTGAAATTCTGTGATCATAACTTATACAATTGGTAGAGCTGGAAGGAGATCACAAAGTTCTACTCTGTGGCTTGAGCCAATGAGGAAACTGAGGCACAGGGGTCAGGACTTGCCCAGGTTTTCAGTCTCAAGCAAAAGAAAAATAAATCTAGCTGACTTAAGGAGAAAAGAACTTTTTGAGAGGACATTGAGCAACAGGCAAAAATACTGGGAAAGCTGAAGACAAAGCTTGACAAATAAGGGGCCAAAAATGAATTGTAGCCAGCAAAACTACAGGTGAAATCTTGTCCTGCAACCAGTGCAATGAAGACGTCACGCTCATGACCACACATGGCATCTCGTTCTGCTACCACTGCTGACAACTCTGCCACTGCTGCTCTTAGAAGGGAGATGGTGCTGCTGCTGCTTTGCCTCTACCTGCAGATTGGCTTCTCCACACCCCGTTCTCTGGGTCACTAACTCTAGACTGTTATCTGTGTTGAAAATGTCCCATTGCTGGAGCCAGGTTAGAGGCCTATGCCCCAGGAGCCTTTCTCTCCTGTGGGAGGGGCTGATTCTGCCTTTCTATAAGTAAGGCTTATGTGATTCGGAGAAAGGGAGTTAGATGCTAAGAACAAAAACCAACAAACAAAACTTAGACAGTTATTCATGACAGAAATAGACCCAGTAGGTGGCTGCTTGAAGGATTAGAACTTGGGTCTAATTTATAGCAATTATTGATTTCCTTTGTAAAAACTGGCAGAGACTCTCCATTTTAAAGAGAAAATGAAGTCCCCCAGATTAAAATTTGGTGATTCTAACGTTTTGAAACACTCATCCCATCAATGCTGTTTCCTCTGGATGGAAAACCATTCTCCTATCTTCCTATTCTTTGTGACACACGCAAAAGAATACCTTGCTTTTCTGGTAAAAAAAAAAAAAAAAAAAAAATGAAGAAAGAAAAGAAAACAAAAAGAGCAAACAGTATTCCTGAAAGGCAGAGATTTGTGATTTATTGTTATACATTTCAGGAAAAGTTAGCTACATTGATGAGCAACAAACTGTTTAGAACTGAAGAATATACCTTTTTTTCTTTTTTTTTCTTTCAATATTTTAGGCAGTAGCCATATCTTTTAATTAAGGTATAAAGTAGTCTTGACTTTACAGCAATTTTTTAATCTTTTAATAATAATAGTTAATATTTGTGGGAAATGATTATAACATATGTAACCGATCTCAGTTACTCCTACTTTAATCCCATTATCATTCCCCTTATAGAGATGAGTGAAAAGAACCTTAAATGAAGCAACTAGCATGAGGTTCCACGCTGGGTGGAGGTGAGACTTTACCTGAAGCCCACACTCCTATGAAAGAAGCTTGCAGATATTCCTATAACATAAGAGAGAAAAGAAGATGTGGGGGCTACTACGTTCAGTGATATTTTAGGAAAATTGCAGAAGAAAGAGAAAGGTTATGTGCTAAGAAATGGAGAGACTTTTTGGAATTCGTGACTTTTGCAAGTTAGACTATAAGTTTGCTCTCGTATTTCTGGGTCCTGGGGTGGCTGGTCCAGTCTGTTTCAATTTTTGCTCCCACAGTGATACTTAGCTCAATGTCTGGCACATTGCAGGAGTTGAATAAATATTTGTAAAATAAAAATAAAAATAAAAATCTCAAGCATTCGCAGGATAGTTATCTTGGGTTAAGACACCATGTTTTCCAGACTGCAGCTTAGTAAAGAAAGACCCTTATCCTCAAGGCTAGACAGTCTAAGATGGTTTGTCCATGACTTTAGCTCATTTCGTAAGCAAGGAAGAGGACCTGTGGCTTTAGGCCACACAATTGTATGGTCTGTAAAAGGGTCTCTACAGTGTGTCTTGCTTCCTGACTGTTCAGCTTCATTTCAATTAATTTTTGTCACAGTGTCCCTTTTTCCTTTTTTTTCCTTAAGAAGTATAGAAACTTATTTTTGGCTTATGCTTGAGAGAGAATTAGTTGTCCTGGGCAGATATGGTGGTGAGGGGTCTTCGTTGTAAACTGATGTATAGAATATTTGTTGTACAGATGTAGCTAATGAATACTTAAAGCATTCTATTGTTCGCAGTTTCGTTTTATTTTTATTCAGTTCTAGCTAGATTACTAAGTGTCTGAAAAGTAGAAAATTTCATTAGATTCATTAAAAACTTTTTCAAGAAAGGAGAGTCCTGAGGGTATAGAAACTTTATGTACTTAAATATGTCACGTTAAGGCAATTCACAATGTTTCGTTTACATGGGGCCAAAGACCACAGATCTACACTGATTGCTAATTATTCAGATTGTAAATAGCTTATTTGAGAACTTAGGGAGAGACAAAAGAAGCGTAAAGGAACAAAAGGCCCACGATAATGAAAAGGATATTGTGAAGAGAAGGGCCAGGCAGAATTATGATGCAGGTCACATCCTGTGCCTGTATTTAATTGTACCTTTGTATTTAATAATAAAAATGATTACATGCTCAGTGCTAACAGGTGTCCCTTCCTGAGAACCGTAGTATGGATAAGTGACAGCAAATTACTTCAATTCATAAACTTTGAATTTTATGCTTTTATTTTGAGTTTCACTAGTCTATATTAGAAGACATTTCCTGCAAAAATGTACATTAACCCAGGAAGATTTTTAACTTAATTTCTGATAAGTGCATCTAAAATATAGGCGAATATTTTAAAGAATGAATGAAAAAAATCACTTCACAGGCACTATTTAATCACATGTGGTCATCCTAATATTATAGTCACATTTCTGATAGCTTATGCTTCAGATAAGCTTTAGATATAATTGAAAATGAGCAGTGATTATAGTTTATGGGAGGTGGTCTTGCTGTTAGGACTCAATTTCCTTCTCTGTATTTTCTCTACTTCTTTCTAATCTTGACAACTTTTTCTAACTGCCATGCCTAAAATATAGCCCTCGTCCCAGGAAGTTGCTCTCCCTGCCACCTATAATTTCCTTTTTCCATTATTGCAATTTTTAATTGTCTTAATTAATTTTAGTTGGTTTTATCTCTCTTCCGCATTAGAATGGCGATTCCAGATCAGAGACTAGGGTATTCTTATTCTTCTTACTCAGTGGATCCCTGGTGCCTAGCATTACACCTGGCTCACAATATGTACTCAATCAACATTTGTTAAAGGGATCTGTCACTGGCTGTCCTAATTATACATCAAACACTTACTTGCTTCCACTTTATCACTGGCCTTCTCTTTTTGCTTGTGTTTTCACTGAAGATCTTGTGATAGAAGACATCTCGTTTCCATTGTCTGCTGGGTAGCTAGTTAGAGAGATAATAGGCCCTTGGTTCAGTGAACACCACAGCCATAGTGGGGGTAGGGCTGAGGGCTGGAGACTGTACCTAGAATCTCTAAGCCTTGAGCATATTTCCTTTATTTGATAATCTCTGACCTGTGATTGTGTTCTATAATCATTTGTTATTTATTTGTTTAACAAATATTTGAATATTTACTAGGTAGAAAATGCTGTGGTAGGTACTGGGAAAGCACAACTGAATAGGATGCACTCTGTTCTTTTAGGACCATTTTATTAGAATCAAGTTTCCCTAGGCCTGAACTGTGACTATTTGGGTGTCTGTTTTCAACCCAATTCCTAGTACAGTCCCTGGCACATTAAAAGCATTGTGTACATATTCGCTCAACAAAGGAGTGTTAACTACAAATGTTTAGGAAATAGTTTGTGCTGTAATAAGTATATGTACAAAGTGCCGTGAAACTCAGAGGAGAGAAGGCTATTTATTGTGTTTGAGAAGAGTCAGGGAAAGTTTTCATTAAGGAAAGATGAAAAGTTGATAGTTCACCAAGTGGGGTAAGATGTTCCATGGAGTAGGGACAACATGAGCACAAGGCCACAGGTGTGAAGGAGGAGCAGTGTTTGAGGATTGAGGTCATAGGAGAGAGTGGTGGACATTGAGGCTGTTAGAATTATTATCGATGCCTTTATTCAGGTACCTGTGCACTAAATAGCTCTTGTGACAAACTAATTACATCACCACTATTTATTTATAGCATTTTTACAGGAAAATGAATTGTGTTCTAATTAGCAATCTTAGAATACAGTTTTGAAGATAGACCTTGTTTTTCAGTTGGGACCAACTTTATTAGAAAATTGGTTACATTGCTGTTATAAATGATCTATTCTCACAATTCCACACAACAGCAGCCATAAAACGTCATCAGCATAAAAACAATTAGGATTTGTTGCTTATGCATTGGAGTGGTTCAGATTCTTGGGTCTGTGCTGAACTTGCACTCGTGTTTGGAGGTGTTGACTGTCAGATGATGTAAGATGGCCTTGGCTGGGATGACTGGGGCAACTTGCCACATGCCTCTCATCAGAGTTTCCATCGTTTTCATGGCATTGGCATAGCCTTCCCCCCCCCCCCCCCCGCCCCACACATCTACTAATGTTCCATTCACCAAAACAATTTTACGTGGTTGAGTCCAGAGTCAGAGTGGGGAAGGACACTGTGAAGACACATGGCAAATGGCACAGCTACAGGGAGGGGTGAAGAATTGGAACAATTTTTGCAATATACTGCATAGCCTATGCAGGCTGATCAAATCACAGTTTCAGATCTAATGGAAGAATATGATTTCTGATTTTATTTTTCTGATTTGCTTTATAAAGCACCTGTCATTTGGTCTTTATTAATGTCCATTCTCTTTTTTGACATGAGAGAAACCAGAAGTCAGGAAAAGGTTACAGTGAAATCTTGAAAGGATAGATAGCTATGGAAGATCAGCCATCACATTCATTGTGTAATTTCAGAGGAGCCACCCAGTTCCTCTCCTTTTATAGGACACCAAAGCCCAGAGAAGAAACAAAACGTGTGGCCTAATTATTACAAGTCCAGAGCCATTCTCCACTGTATCTTGTAAGGTGCATGCTTCCTAAAGTGTTTCATGTGTCTCCTTGATCCCCACCACTACCCACAAAAATTATAACTTTTATAAATAATATACTTTGGGAAATATTACTATCATCACAATTTACCATGAAAAGTATGTTTTCATTTTGAGTTTTCCTTTTTCAGTTTATTCATCGTATGTACTTAAACCAGAATTTAGTAATCCCCCTCTCCACACGCACGCACACTTTTTTACTCTGCCTCAATCTGTACTCTTCCCATTAGACAGGGTAATTTTAAATATAATGATTATATTAAATCAACTTGAGTTTGGTAGGTTATTAGCCTTTGAATTATCTTTGCCTGACTGCTAAGGAGAAGCTGCCTGAGAGGTCATTGTGACACTGTCAATCTGAGACATTGAAGCGTGCCCTGTACATTTTGTTAGAAATGGGATTAAATCTTTAGGGAAGTATTTTTTCTTTCAAGCATCCTTCCCTGCCGCCCCCCCCCCCCCCCGCCTCCTTCTAGAAGTAGAGTCAGGGCACAGGGAGATGGAAAAAAATATTTCTAACATTTTAACAGTAGCAATTTTAATTTACAGTAAAGTTATGGACAAATGCTATTTTAAAGACTAATATTTCTAACAGACTTTCTGTATGAATCCCTGGGTTCACATAGCTAGGTCTGTGCACTGTAAATGGCCATTTAAAAGTGTGCTGAATTAAAAGAAGACTGTATGTAGAATTTCATAGCATCACAGAATTTTAGATCTGAAGGACCAAGGAAATTTGTTACTTCTTTTTTTTTTTTTGTATTTACTCATTCTTCATACCGTTTACACATTCAATGATTATTTTTCTTTTTTCAGCTGTTTTGCATGTTAACTTAGTTGCCAAACTTTGAAACCCTCCAAGGAGTGTAATATTGCTGTGTCTCCAAAATATTTATATTTGAGGTCTATTCTATGATTACATCCTAAAATATTTTTCATTTAAAATCTCTCTCACTGCCCTGTGTGCATGGCCATTGAGGAGTAAGGAAAATCCTTTTCAACCACCACCGACCTCCATTCTTTTTGGTGGATTGATGTAACATTTTGTTTTTCTAAACAAGGGAAAACAGTTATAGTTCCACCTCTTATGTGCTTCCTCTCATATGAGTTGTAAGTTCAGTATGTGCACATATGTAAGATTTCAAGTGCAAAAGGAGAAGAGTAGGAAACAGATTTTCACAGTCCCCGTCTGGGTCCTTGTGTTGGTGCCAATGGAAAGCTATTCCCTGATTAGTGAATAGTATGTTCCCTGGCTCAAAGGCAACAGATTTGAAAATCCAAACTTAATAAGCAGATCAATTGGGTGGGGGAATTGAGATTATTGTATCGCATTCCAATGACATGCAGTGTTGTCAAAAACTTCTTTTCTCAAGAAATTAAATTTCAGGAGGCGTACAGATACCTTGCAAAATGTCAGGAGAGGGGGCTGGGAGGAATTTAGTTAAGAAGAGTGAAAATATACCACTTATCCCAGGAAGCATACAATGTGAGCATCTGGGTATCTCAGGGTAAAGGGTGAATTTAATGTGGGTAGGGGAGTTGATCTGCTATGAATCAAGGAAGGTACATGAATTAAACTGAATGCCTGCAGAGAAAGGAGCTTCTGGGTGAAGGTGTGAGCTCCTGGGCCCAGAGGAAAGTCAATTTACTCCTCAATTTCTAGGAGCTTGTAATAACTGTGTTTGCTTTCCCCTGCAATCAAGAGGAAACTTGTGGGATAAGTCTTGAGGGAATCATTCATAACCATTTTGCCTTCCATCCCACTTATTTAACTTAAATATAAAGGCTAGTTTGGGTTTAAGTTCAGATTTTATACATTTCTGGGATTTCTCTGCTCCCCTTAAATTTCTTGCCAGCAACTTATTGATGTCTGAAATTTCTTTAACATGAGACAAAGCGTTCAATTCCATAGTTACAGATAAGACTGCAAATCTATAAAGACTACAAAGTTTTATAAAGTGTATATAAAATTATGATAAAGTTAAACCTTTAAGACTATATACCTGAGACTGCAAATAATCTTATTTATCTATGGAATTTGGCTACACTTAACACTTACTGGATACCTGTTCAGTGCTTGCTACTAACAAGGAAAAAAAAATATGAGCAAGTAAGGTTTCCTGCTTTCCCATACTGGGATAAGGAGACATGGGAAATTGAGTAATTACAATGGAATATAAGCTCTATGAGACTAGAGATCAGAAATATGTCATATCTTTCTCACTGTTGTTTTCCCTACAATTGTCACAGTGCCTGACTCATAACCAAAGCTTATAATTTTTTTAAGTTGATGGATACATGGATGAATATATAGTATCATTAAGACTATAAAAATTTATGTACATGATATGATGTCTATTCAGAAGAAGGAATGAACAACTTTGCCTTAGAGGGATGCAGATAAGGGACGACTTCATGGGGTGATGTTTGAACAAGATCATGAGAAAGGAATAGGAGTGGTCCAGAGCTTCCACAATGGTATTCCAGCCAGAAGAATGAGTGTGGGCAAAAGCAAGATGTGAAATGACATGGATGTTCAGGGAGTTGCAAATAATTTGACGTTCCTAGATAGTGAGAATAATGGGAGTAGAATTCTGGCAGAGGAGCCTCATACCACCAAGTGCCTTCTTAAATAAGTGACATACCTGATTCAAGTCAAGGCAAATGCTGCCGGGTATCAGGGCAGGCATGCAAAATAAGAACTGAAGGAACTTCTTTTCACCTCACACTTTTAATTGAGGTTGATCTTGTTTACCTTCAGAAGTACTGAGATTTAGAAGCTAATTAGAGAGGCATTTCTTAGTATTGAAGTAACAGAGCCTGATGACCCATACCAGTACTGTTGTTCTAATAAGATTTTATATTTTAAAAAGGTACTAAAAGAAAGATTTTTTTTTTGAAGCTTAGAGTTTTATTACCAGATAATTGTGTAATAGATATACGACTTTACCAAGCAATCTGTCATTTAACAAATGGGATTTCTGCCTGGTTCATTTGAACAGTGACTTCACATAGGATTTAAAATAGTTAATTTACACATGGCTTTCCAGAGACTTGTCCTGTGTGTAAATCAAGGCACACTTGGAAGGATGAGTGTTTCGCTACCACACAAATATGACTTGGATTTTTTGTGATTTTTTTTTTTTTTTCTACTAGAAAGATTGGATGGGATGGGTACTCTCTTTAGACGTATAATCTCTTTAAAGAGAAGATCTATAATGGAATTTTTTGTTTTGTTTCTTTGGACCATTTGTATGCATTTTGCTTTGTGGAGCACATTCCAATTTGAAGTAAGGAGCCCTACATTAATAAAAGTTGGTTTCTTAAAATATACCTTATGGACTATTTTATTAGCAACTTTAGGGTCATGCTGAGTTGGAATTAATAGGATGCTACCCTTCTTCCCACGTCTAGCTCAGCTACTGCCGATGCTATTGTTTACTTTCTTCTACTTTCCTTCTATTAACTTTTGGATAAAATAACTTTTCATCCTGCATTTTGAAGTTTAATGTGCATTCTTCACTTGATAGAGGATTTAATTTTGAGGGAAAGGTTCTTGGCGATTGTATTAATTCAGCAGTTTTAGAATAAGACGTTTGCAGGGAGGGGCAGCAGCATCTTCAGTCATTGATTCTCTCTTTATAACTTTGCCCTTTTAGCTGGAACAGATTACCTGTGTAGTGCTTCTGGCCCTGCACAGACTGAATCGCAAGGAAGAAACTTTACATAAACCATTTATACTAAATGTTTGGTATGCTGGCAACATAAATCAACAACAATATTCATTACAAATTCATCCCTTTATCAGTATTATCTTGATAGAAATGATCCCAATATGTGGAAATTTGAACCCTGCTTCAATACATCTAGCCCTGGGTAATTAATTATTCAGGGCACAGAGAACCTGGCCCTTGCAATGTAGAGTAATTCTTCCTGGTCAGCGTTAACTCCACTGGCAATAATAAATAGAAAAAGTCTCTAGTGATGCCAGTATTTTAAAGTGATTAATCATCTTTCCCCCCTTCTCCTCCCCCTTAGTTTTCTTTAACTAGGATTTTTTCAGCAATAAATCTTTAACAATACAGGTAGGAATTGTTCAGTAATTAAATTTTGCCCTGCTTAATTTCTTACCTTTTATGTGTGATTTAAAAAATGTTACATTTTAAGGAGCTCTGATCAAAATTCAAACCAAGAAAAATCCTTTTACAGAATACTGAGAGATTCTCTATGGAAGATGAAGCTTTTGATTTTGAATATTAGATAGAGCACATACTCATAAAAATTGTTAATCAACACCAGTTGGGGTGTCAAATATTCTGAAGTTTTGAATTGCTTCACTTTCATGCATACGGGTTGTCTGCATTGGGAAAAGTCTGACATATACATATGTTCCCAAACTGAGAGAATAATTACTTATTGCTTAACTTTCAGCTAATTGATATGAGCTCTGTAGGAAAAAAGGGACATTTTTTGCCTTTTTTTTTTGCGGTACAAAAGTGCACTTGCCGAAGTAGCAGGTAAATGCCTGACCGAGGATGATCATGTATTTTTAAATCATGCCCTCTAGAGCTGACCAGCCATCATGTATATTCTAGGTGACAGGAACAGATGTGACATATCTGTTGTGACACACTTCTTTACCACCAGTCTGTGGCTCGAGGTGACTCCTGTCCCTCCTCTGATGCTTTTTCCTGCTGCAGGACAGCACAACGATGCACGGATGAACCTTGCCATTGCTCTCACTGCTGCCAGGTATGGGGCTGCCACGGCCAATTACATGGAGGTCACGAGCTTGCTGAAGAAGACAGATCCTGAAACAGGGAAAGAGCGTGTGAGCGGCGCACGGTGCAGGGATGTACTCACAGGTACGCCAAGGCTCTGGCAGGGAGGTATTTTTTAGCATCTTGCCTTGCCTATGTAATGACTGAATTATAATTTTTCTGTCACTTCTCTTTTATTTAAGCCAGATTTCAGAGTCATCTTAATTACATTCTTTATTGTCAACAATGACTGGTTTAACATGAAAATTTTCCCTTGTGGGACTTGCCAATTTTCCCCTTTGTATTAAATACTACTATTAATAATGATAATAATAAGAAAGGCCCACAAAATTCCCACAGCTATGAATGCATTTCGTTGTCTTTACAGAAACATGTTATTAATAAAATGAAATAAATGTGCCAAGTTTCAAAGTATCATTTAGACAACACAGGGAGTGCATTTACATGTCGTTAAAGTCAGTCACCTTAATTTTGGTTAGATTTTCGTTCTTGTCCTGGTTTTATGGCCATGTAGGCAGTTTCAAAACTACATTGTTTCCCTGAAGAAAACCAGCACTGTGAAATGTATTGTGTCACGGCAACATTGTTTATACATTTGAGTTTTACGAAGATGACAGCTTATTTACTCATTCCACTTTCTCCATATTTGGCACTTTGATGCTAGGAATTTTGCAAAATAACTGAGAGTGAAATGAGAAAGTAGCATGCTCCCCCCGCCCCCTCAATTTGGACTTGTTTTTGGTAAATTTGCTCAGATGGGAGCCTTTCGTGTGGCTTTAAATAACTCTGGCTGCTCATGTCTCTTAGTGTGGTATACGATATACTTCACCATAGTTTAAGTTAATAGATGAATGAATAATCCAAAGCATCAGTGAGCAGAGAAACAAATGGGGTGTGTGACTGATGCTGCTTTCTTTCACAGGGCAGGAATTTGATGTGAGAGCCAAATGTGTTATCAATGCCACAGGACCTTTCACAGACACTGTGCGCAAAATGGATGATAAGAACGCCACAGCTATCTGCCAGCCGAGTGCTGGTGTCCACATTGTGATGCCTGGTTATTACAGGTAACTGTCTTCCAACTCAGTGATCCTCACCAGAGAACGAGGGCCATAGAAATTATCTGTATTTATTCTTTTAGCACACCTCACTTAATAGTAGATGAGGAGAAATAAGTATAATCACTATGCTGTACACCTAAAACTAATAGAATATTATATGTCAACTGTTATTAAAAAACAAACAATCAAAAATGAGGAGTAATAAGTAAAGGAGCTCATCCAAGACACAAAATACAAACCAGACTTGGGAATGTTTTAGTTTTTATGGCAATACTCCTTTCTAGAAGTTAATGATTTAAAATCCATTTTCGTACTTTCTTCTGTATACTCACCTTCAGAGATTAAGCCTTAGTGTTTTTAGATTTTCATCATAACATTAAAAATCAATTTGGTAAAAATTTCCGTAAAGGAAATTTTAATTAAAAAAAAAAAAAGTTAATTTTATAAAACACCCAAATTTGCTTATGAAGAAGCTGAAAGTAGGGACCACTCAGGTATTGTTATATTTATAAATTTTGAAATATCCTTTGAAAAATATTATAGTAAGTAAAAATCAGGTATAATTTCTAATCAAGATATTAACAAAGATAATCAGAAATTGAACAATAGGGATACAGATAAAAAAATCTGTTAACAGAAAATAGTTAAAGTTGGGTGAAGGGCACATTAAACTATTACTATTTTGTATATGTTTAAATGTTTTAAAAAATTATACAAGGAACAATTATGTGGTCCTAGCTAAGAAATTAACAATGGTTACCCCTAAACTACAGTTTAAGACATCAGTGGGAAAAATTCATATGACAATGTTAAGAGTATGGCACATGTATACCATTTTTATTTTCATGTGTAGTAAATCTAGCGGGTGAACTTGTTATTCTATATGAAATAGTGATTTATGCTCAAGGTATTCATTATGACATTATTTGTAGCTAAGAAATATTAGAAACCACTTTATATCTTAACTTTAGGAGAATAGGTAAGTAAATTATATGTACCTGAACAAGGGAATATTACATAGGCATTAAAAATCATAAATAATTTTAATCTCCTAGGAAAATGCTAATGATCCAGACTTTCTAAACAATGTCGTTTAGAATGGAGGACACAAGATTATATGTGCAATATGATCTAAATATTATAAAAGTATATAAAAACTAAAAAATATATTAAATACTAATGGTGATTTTCTCTAGGTAATATGATTATGGGTTGAAGGTGATAATTTCTAGGTAATGTGTTTAGAATGAGTGTTATCACATGTTTTTTCATAAAGGACATATAAATACTTTAATATTTGATAAAACAGATGTACGAACCTACGATATTTTGTTTAATATCTTCATTAACACTGTCCTGCTAGGTAATGGATGCTGCTGTTTTTTTATCAGTGTTTCAGTAACTAAATATTCCTGAAGAAAGCCCAAGATACACCTCATTTGTATCAAATACACTTCTGCCAAGAAAAATATTAAAGATAATTTTTTATCCAGCAACTCCCAAGATTTATTTCTCATTTTCTAAATGTCTATATTATTGATTGATAGGTGTTAGTATTTTACTCAGGACTGGAGAAACCAGGGTGCTTCCAGTCTTAATAATAAAAATTTATGTAGTGGTACTTAATAGAGTTTTAAAAACTGCTAGCCAGAAGTTTAGTTCAGATGAAAGGAAAGATGTAAATATATGTAAATGTTATAAATGTTTCTTGTATATAAAGAAACTTTCAACAATAATTCCAGACATAATTATATACGTTAATTTGTGTTGGATTAAAAGTAAGCAAGGCCAGCTAGTTTAAAAGTTTTTTGGAAGGGTTTACTTTTTTAATGTCTCTTAGAATATAGATCTAATACCTCAGACACACACATCATCATAATCATTATATTTGTTTAGACCTTATTAGAGTCAGCATAATTTCTCATGTGTTTTCTTCACTACTGTCACATGACTTCAGAGGAAATTTTTCCCTATGTTAATTTTGCCACTTAATAATGACATCATTTGGGACTAACCAGTGTATTCTCTGAACCTCAGTTTGCCCTTCAATAAAATGGGAAGACATTCTGCTCTTTCAGGGTGCATAGAGGGAGGAGACAGTATGAGTGAGTTTTAAGGCAATACCTTGGTGTCAAGTTTCCTGGTGTCAAGTTTTGTTGATTGGTTTACTTCTTGCTAACTGTGTGACCTTGGCGAGCTGCTTCTTTCAGCTTCTGATTCCTTGTCGTGTGATAGTACCTAATAAGTATACATTTTGACAACGATCCTTTGATTATTTTTTATCTGTTTTGTTGACCGCTGTATCCCTAGCTCCTGATATAGTGTCTAGCACGTCATAGTGACTGGTAAATATTTTTGAATGAATCCTACTAATTGTTTTGTGTGTTAACTTGCCCAAATTGAGACTGTTTTTTTTTTTAAAAAAAAAACAATTAAAATGTTAGTATAACACCAATGAGGGAATTGTTAAGTATAGAGAAGTTAAAACAGGAAAATAAAATGATTCTGTGTTTTACTAGTTTTACTGCCCAGAGAACTGTGCAAAAAATAAAAGTAATCACTATAGAAAAATAGAAAGATACAAAATGAAAAGGGAAAACCTCTCTTGCTCATGCCCCTCACCTTATCACCCCACTTTAGTTCTCAGGTAATCGACAACACTTCCTTTTGATTCCTTTAAAAAGTCTTACTTGAAAGAGGTCATGCTACATATATTGTTCTGTACCATGATTTATAATATACTAATAACAGAGCAAATAGGTGTTTCTTAAGAAATATAAACATATGTCACCTGGATGTAATATTTTCAAAATAGAATGCCTTTCTTTATCCTAAAAATTTAGCATTAATTTTGGGTCCCCTAGCCATCAATTATGAAAGCGTTAGTCAGAGCTGGGTCTGTCTCAGTCTAAGACGCAGTGATTGATCCCATTCTGCTTTGGGAGAAATGAATACCCCCCGTTTGGCACTTTGAACTATATCATCACTCCCCAGCCTGCAGGAACCTTGAAGGAGTGGTCTGCAGCGCAGTTCCTGTCCCAGCTCTGTTGCAGATGAGCCGCTAGGTTTGAGATTGCAGCTTGGATTAAGGGCTTGTTTCCTCTTTTATCACGGACCTGGAGCAGCTGTAACTCTGGCATCCCAGAGTATAATTTTGCTCTCCCTCTCAATGCATTCTCTTGAATGGGATCAGGAGTTCTGAGACTGAAACAGTTCTCTAGGTTCATCAGTCTATCACACTCAGCAATCCTAACTCGAGGGTTCAACTAGGCGCTCAGGATGAGTTAGACTTTCTGGGGCTGCCCTATAAACTACCTGATAATTACTTAAGACCTAACCTTTCAACTAGAACCTACTCAGTTTGGAGATGCAGTGAGTTCACTTGCCACTGATCTGTTGAGTGTAGGCTGCTAAATGAAGAGCGAGGACCATGCGTGCAGTATGTCATGTTGGGCTGTTTTCAGAGTACCTTTATGGCATTTATTAAGCTTGATATGACCCTCAGATTCCACATGTGGAATTCTCTTGTGCCATGGTAACAGCTTTCTTTTGGGGTGGGGGTGGGGGGTGGGAAGTATTTTAATTTCAGAAAATCCAACACACAGAAATCATTTATTTTTAAAGATACTTTTGTTTATTTAAGAATAAAGCTGGAATTTTGATTGGAGTTGTGGTTATTTCTTACAAAAGCAGCAACAATACAACAAATGACTGAAATACATGGAAATAATCATCTCCTTCTTCTAGCCTACAGATGCTTTTTATCACTGACAAGAGGTCAATATTTTTTTCTGTACGTGTGTGCATACTGTTAGCTCTAACACTGATTGCTAAGTAGTTAACAATACATTGATTTCAGTTTAAATAAAGGTACTTCAGCAAGGCAATGGTCTGCATGAGAAAACTGTTCATTGTATTTAATCCTAGACACACACATTAATTAGCAGCAAGCTTTTGTTCCTGATGTCAAGTGAATGATACATATTGAAAATGACCTATGCCTCACTGTATTGTACATACCATCACCATAGTTGATATTCATTTTCAAACTTTAGTGTGACCTTGCAGAATTAATCCTTCATATATATATATATATAAAACTTTTCCCCAAGGGAGAGTGTGAATTAGGTAATTTAGAACTGATGAAAGGTATTTCCAAGTGGATTCTTAAATTTTTATACCATACATTAATAGCTTTGTCTTCCCTCTGTGCTTGTTAATTTCACGTTTGACACATATGTCTTCACTTAAGCAGTTGATTCTCTACAGGTTCCAGTTACATGTATTGGTAACCATCACCTGCACCCTTTAAATTGTTTTTATTGCATTGAAAGGTTTTAAAGGATTTAGTACTTGTGCTTTTCTAACAACATTTTATGTCTAGGTTCCTGACTGTTATATTATAATGCTAAAATCGATTAGGTTTATTGAGTTATTTAGGCATATCATGTGATATCTGGTCCATAAAATGATTATATAAAAACATATCAACATATAATTTTTTTAGTGTTAGAATATGGCATTTCTCTTTTTGTTTCAATATAGTACTATTTATCTATTTGAAAACTTGAACTCTGAATGAATTCATTTCTGATCCTAAAGTGACTGATTTAATCTAAGGACATATTAACTCAGGTTCAAATTAAATAAAATGGTTTTCTATTGTAGAAATTTGATTAACAGAAGCTGAAAATAACTTCCAATAAACTTTAACCCCCACTTGTTTTAAGAATTAAAATCGAAAGTCATCTGAAGATTTGTAATATTCTAATTGTGTATGACACTTTCAGATTTCTCTCCTTAATAACTTCTCCAGATTTCTTTGAATGGTTAACAAATACATTAAAACAAGTTTCTAGTGATTTAATAATACAATTAGACAGGTTTTGTTAATGTTTATTTTTTTTATAGTTGCCTGTGTTTTATAGTTTGGTTTTAGAATATTAAGTACGCTTAGTGAAAATTCTTGATTAATATTTTGGAAGATTTTATATAATCTGTCATAAGAGGCATCTGTGAACCTTGATTTAATAGCATAAGACATTAGTGTCTTCTGTCTGTTTAAAGATTTTCCTTCCTAAGACATGCCTCTCCTTTGTGACCTTATCCTAGTACATTGTTATTTAGGTAGTAGTAGAAAACTGAGCTCTTTTCTCATGGATGTACTTCTTGAGAGCTCTGTAAAATTGAAATAAAGTAAGAAATCTCATATTTGGTGAAGTGGTACAAGTTCACCTAGGCATGAAACAGTAAAGAACTTTTTGATTACATTTTCATTTCTGGAAAGTTAGACCCTTCGGTTTTTTCATATGCTTCTGAGACCTTCTACTGAAAGATGTGCCAAATGTCAGATGTCCCTGAAAAACACTTTTCATAGACTTAAAAAAAGGTTGAAGAGCTTTCCTTCTTTGACCATTATAAAAGAAATTATAGACATTTATCTCACTGCCATTATCTGATGTGAACAATCTAGGAGTATAAAAACAGAAACAATTGTAAGCTGAAGTTCACTTTCTTAATTAACTTTGCATTTTTGAGTTGGGAGGGCTGGTTCTGCTATGGAATATTATTATCACACTTGCTCCATTCCTTTTTACTACCAAAATTGTTTTTTTCCTTTTAGGAATTTCTAGACTAGGGTAGCACCAGTAAAAGTAATAGCTCATGTTTTTCTTGTTTAGATGAAAATGGGTGAATAAAAAAAAACCTATAGATTAAGATTAAATGTCTGCCAATTTCAAAAAAATAAAAAATAATCTTTTTACCTCAGCCCAGAAAGCATGGGACTTCTTGACCCAGCTACCAGTGATGGGCGAGTTATTTTCTTCTTACCCTGGCAAAAAATGACTATAGCTGGTACTACTGACACTCCAACTGATATTACACAACATCCTATTCCTTCGGAAGAAGATATCAACTTCATTTTGAATGAAGTGCGTAACTACCTGAGTTGTGATGTTGAAGGTAATGTATACATTCCTTTAAGTTTGTCTTCTCTCTTTCATATCTCACAAACCATTCCAGCTCTCTCTAGGTAACTAACTACTGTGTCTCCGGTCTAACCCACCTTCACACCTGGCTAATTCTTATGTGCTGACCACTTCTTCTAGATTTATGAGAACCAAATTATAACACAGTGGGAAAAAGTTACCCCCCCTTTTTTTTCTATTTTTACATCCACATGAAACTCATATCATCCTTTTCTGATAATTTCTAATGGCAATGTTGGAGTGCCATACGTGAGCTCTAAATACATATGCTCTTCGAGAAGAGCATGAAATGTTCGCATTGCTGTTTAATCTTTAGAGCTTGGGAAGATTTGATTTACAGATATAGGATGTACATAGCAAATAATTAGATAAATGAGAGCATAGAGATATATATTCTAAGAAGCTCAGTGACCTGTTACTATGTGGAAAGTAGAATGTCAACAACGGATTTAGCTAAGAAGGATAAGTGTGCTTGCTTTAATTGAAAAGACCAAAGTTTACTTCTTTCCATTGCTAATCTGGGCATACTTTGATTTAACATGAATGTCGTAACATTTTCTCAAATGAACACACATAGTGATTTTTTTTTTTTTAATCTAGGCTAATTTCTGAAGTTTCCAAATATCATCCTTATGTGTTTCCTATCTCGGTTAATAGTCATCATCTATCTAATCACCCAAGCTAGAAATGGTGATCCTTCTCTTTCCAAATCCAGTCCAAATACTGTTTATACTCACTCTGAAGTACCATGTGAATCCTGTTTCACTTTATTGTCCTGGTTCACACCTGTGCCATTTCTCACTTGAACATTTGCATCGGCTCCCTAATTGGCTTCCATATGTCATATGTCAGGTCTCTGTTTCCACCCAGCCTAATTTTTTCATCAGAACTCATTTTCTAAAACAATTCTGGTTATCACTTTCCTGCACTAAAATGTCCCTTGGATGTCTCCCCGTTGAATTTTGGAAGAGTTCTAAACTATCTTGCATGGGATCTAAGGCTTTTCACAACTTGTCTTTGCAGGTTTATATTTGGCTACCATTTTACAGTCCACGGTCAAATCATATTGTATTACTATTTCCAAATCAGGTCATGCACTTTTAAACCTCCTGCCTTGTTCAGATTGAAGTCTTGCTTTGGGATACGCTTTCCCCCAACTTTTCTTCTTGGCAAAATATTATTTATATTTCAGAAACCATGTATCGTTTGTACTCCCATGGAAGGTTGATCTAGTATATCACATATTATAGGTCATAGTCCAAGATACATTTTTCACTTGGAGTTCTTTGAGGGTAAAGATTCTTTATTCAGCTACAAAGCTTGTTATCTATCTAGTATGCCACTCATGATTGTTTTGAATTAAAATGAATGAGCAGTAGGTGCTTTTAGGATTTTTTGATGCTGATAGCAGTTTGGTAATCTTTCTATATTAAGTTAGAAAGTTTAAGATTTTTGAAAAAGTCTGTTTATATCAGGAATCTTCTATAATGTTAACTTCAGTGGAGGATATGCAAAGACAATTTTCATCTTGATGTAACTCACTACAATAATGATGAGAACTCTAACTGCTTATATGTGCTGAAAGGCTGGTTGTGTGGGAAAAAGATTTGGTTCCAAAAGGCCTCCATGCCCATATCATAGGTGGGGATTTCCACCAGTGAAATGAGCTTTGGGCTGTGACAGAGACTGGATATTGTGCCCTTCTCTTTTATTCTGCCTATAAATAGATGGAAGACTTGCAATACCTAGTGGGACTTGGTTGGTCCATAAAGCTTGTTTCAGTTAACATACCTTTTGGTAGTCAGGAAATTAGTGAAACTAACAGTTTTTGTGAATTCTGATTTTTGGTAAAAGTGGTTGAAATTAATATCTAAACACTATAAATAAGGCCTTTCTCCCGGTGGTCTGGGGACTCTTGAGATTGAGTCCTTCAGGTAGCAAATATCCATGCTAAAAGCAAATACAACAGCTCTTTCATATGCTTCATTTTTTTTTTTTTGTACACCCTATCTACCACACCATTCCTGCTTCTAAAGTTATCATTTTAAACAATGAACAATGATTATGTACGGTTGCTTTTTATTCTTGTTTCTAATTGACTGAAAACTTCAGATCTGAGGAATTACCTTAAACCTTCAGAGAGTGTCAGCTGAAGGATGTGTATATCTTAAAGTGAAGACATTTGAATTTGTATTTTTTTCCAAGGAATTTTGGTGAAGCCCAACATCCTCTTCTATACTGAGTAAATGTGAGAGAAAACTCAGCTTTGAGCACCATTTAGTTATTTATTAACATGCTGTCACTATACATGTTTTAGTCTTTCGATTTATCTACAATGGGTAACACATGCTTTGTTTTTCTAAAAGTCTACCATTAGTGAGCACTTATAATTCTAGACACTCTGCTAAGCATAATTACTGTTTTATCTTTTTGATTCCTCATACAACCTGATGAGATATATATTGTAATTCTCACTTTACAGATGAAGAAACTGAGTCCTAGCAGCCTTAAGTTTCTTGCCAATAGTCATGTTGGAGCCATGATGTAAGTACAAGTCAGACTGGCTCCAATACTTGTGCTTCTGAATACTGTCCAGTACTCTGATTGGTAGTTTTGGGTTTCATAATGCGATATTATAGTCACTAAGCAGTGGATTAACAATTTTGTTCATTTATGGAAGCTGCTAGACACCTTCAGAATGATAGTGACCTTTGCTCTCCTTTGGCCTTATTTGAATTTGTAGGTTAAACTAGAGGAGGTTTTATGTTTCCTAACTAAACTCTTGGGCCAGTGTTTCCTACAGATTTAAAAAATAAAAAGTTTGATTTAGATCCTAGAGCAATAGTTTGTATTCACCAGGGCTGAAATAATCATTTTTAAATGATTTATTAAATGGATGAATAGTAAAATTCTGACAACAGTTTCTGAGCCTCCCCAAATGGCTATATCCTTAAGAAAGAAAAAAAAAAGCGTCAAATCTTAACACTCCATGCTGTTCACAGCAGCTGCACACTTCTGCAAAATGCGATGGAACAATTCTGAAAAGCATTTTGCCTGTTGGGAATAAGACCATGTCTTCTTTTACGATTTAGAAAGCTTTCCATTCTGAGGCTGAATTTTCTAGATTACTTGTTTATTCTTTTCTGAAATGGGTAATTGATAGGTGTGGTACATATCGAGTTAGGAAGAAAAATGATCTTTTGAAAAATGTATCATTAAGTCTGCTGTGTAGAGGTTAATCAGAAGGACGCAGTGGCGAAACTAAGCTATGACTTAAAGGGATTGAGAGAGACAGAAGATTTGCCGAGCACTTTATCCATGTAGTTTTTCTGGAGTGCTTCTTTAGGCAGCTCTCTGGTCGTACACAGGTTTTCACATATGCAATTAGTACTGTTTATAGATTGCCTGCTATTCAATTAACAACTGAGCTGGCCATAATCAACTCACTGCAGACCTGCCTTTTTACTGCCGGAGATTGTACTGGGTTATCAACTTACACAGGCTTGGATGTCTTCCAGCTGTTTAATTATAGTGTCATGCGCTTTGCTTTTTCTAGTTTCATTAGTTTATAAATGTAATATGGTATCTTATTTCTGTGATTAACACTTCATTTCAGCAGGTTAAACATGCTGGTAGAGAAGTATTGATTTCTTGACACTATTTCCCCTGTGTTCATTTAGATATTTTCACATGCTTTTTATTGATTTTTCAAAAGTGGCAAACATGAGAAAGAACACCCCAAAACGTATGGCTAAATAACTGATGTGAAACAAAACCACACATTTAGCTCTTAATTGTCACTTCCTGTGGGCTTCATTTTCTATTAATTTTTAAAACAAACACATGTCTTGCCAAGTTTTTAAGAGTAAGAATATTAATTATAATTTGAAAAAAATTACATAGCACTTAGTCTTTCAACCAGCTGTGAAAAATGTTTATTCAACTTTACTATTTATATTTTACTCTTTCTGTATTATATATACTAAAACCTGAGTGAGTTACTTATCAGAGTTGTAATAAAAATACTTCTTAAACATGATGGTAGAAGGACAATTTTATTTTCTCACAGTCCTTTAGAAAATATTGCCAAGGACTTTTGTACCTTCTGAGGGTACTCGTGGGTTTTTTTAACATCTGGGCAATTGGCACTTAAAAAATCAACTGGGTGCCATCTGGGTGAACCACTCTAAAAAATGGAGTTTAATGAGGATTTTCTCAACTTTAATAGTAGAGTTGTTTCCTGTCATCTTGTTTTGTTTAAAGTGTTCATTTATTTTGAAAGGAAATACGTAATTGTTTAAATATATAGTCATTGGAAATCTGATATAAATCCTAGCATATTGCATCATAGCCCAAATATTCGTGCTTTTGATTTGGTATTGTCAGCAGTTCTTGTTTGACATAAAAAGTTCATCGAATGTTTTGGTATGCCACAATATTTATTGATCTCTATATATGATCACTATATGTACTATACATTGATATAGAATATAGAGTCTGGAGAAAATTAGAATTGACATTGCTGAAGACTCACAACATAGTAAAGAAGATGAAACAGTAATGAAGTCTTGCTTAGCTATCATGGCAGTATGAGAACCAGAAAAATCAAGGTGAATCTTTGAGCTCTGAAGCATAAAAGCCTTGAGTTGAGTTATTTGTTTCACAGATTATTCCATGGAGAGTTAAAGTGGATGATGTTTACTACCTACTCTTACTACCTACTCTTAGTTCTATCACAGCTAAATGATAGAACTAATATCTGGGTAAGAACTTGAAGGTAGTAGTACTAAATTGATAAAAATATTTTTCATGTCCTTTAGCTTGTGAGATTAGTGGGAAAGAATACTTTGAAATGGTAAATATGGAACATGTTATGACAGTAAAGTATGGGGGGGGGGAAGTGTGCTATCACAGAAAGTTGTATTCACATGAGCAAAGAGGTACAATCAAATTTCACCAAAGAGATGCTCTATTAGAGATATGGGTGAGGCGGCCATGGTGGCGGTAACCAGGTTGTGGATCTACCAGGGTATTCCTGAGATCTACTACTTGAGGGCTTTTACTCTAGAGGCATATGCAATATCATAGCTAAGTGTGGCTATTTAAATTTGAATCAGTTGAAATTAAATAAAATTTGAAATTCATAGTGAACTATATTTCAAATGCTTATAGCTGCATGCAGTTAAGTGACTAGTGAATTAGACAGTGTAGATATAGGACGTTTCCATCACTATAGAAAAGTCAATGGAACAGGGTTGCTCTACAGAATTGGGAAAGATTTATATATACCTCTAGAGAAGGAAATACTCAAATTAATAGAGCCATTGAGTTTGTATTTTTTGACATATAACATAAAGGAGTGTGTTATCGTGTAAAAGAAGAACTCCAGATATAAGAAGTCTCAAAAGTGATTAATTTTAGTGGCTCAGCAGTAAAGGCTCAGGGCCCTTATTTCTCTTCACTCTAGCACCCAGCAAGTTGTGCTCTCTTCAGCAGCACAAATACCACCCTCCAAGATGGCTTAATCCTAGGACTGTTTTCTTCAGGGTTATAATATGGCTGCAGCAGTTCCAGGCAGTAGTAAAAGATTCTCTATGCTATCGGTCAACTGAGTTTGAATTTCTTTCTTCAAACCACTTTAATTAGGGTTTGTTTAAAAGTGTACAAGATTTCCACTGTGGGTGAGTAGGTGATAAGGAGAGAAACTTGTTAGTTCCATTACTTGCTGTCTTATACAAGAGGTTAGAATTCATGTTTCATGTGTTTAGCTATGCTCTGCCCCATGGATGCAGATTATGCCTATGGCCTTGACTGGTCATTTCTTAATTTCAGTGGAGAAGAGGTACAAGTACTTTATTCTTCAGCGGCAAATAGCATTTTGAAGATTCCATAAAAATCATTAAATCTCAAGGTTGAGAGAAAACTGCTAGAGAGGTAACCTGATCCAACCACCTTCTAGTCTAATAATATAAAAATCTTGCAGGCCATAAAGACCGATTTATATTTTAAATAAATTTAATTATACTTAAATGTATCTTTTAAAATAAATTTAATCCCCAAATTTATTTGACAGAATTCTTATACTAAAGCTAAATGCTAGTATATCAGTGAAATAAATGAAAGTTCCTAACACATTATGGACTCTTGCTAGTAGTGTTTTCTTTTTTTGAGTGTTAATTTCAAGAGTAAAGATTAAAAATGGTATCCATGTACCAAATAGTTAATGTTCATCTATGAATGAAAAACTTGAATGCTTCAGTTTATTCTTTTTGTTTTAAACAACAAAATTTTATACATGTACTTTTCTTCCTGTGGTACCAGAAAAGGTGAAGCATTTGCCACAAAAATTATTTGCATATGCTTTAGATTTACTCTAGAAAGGCTAATTTTCCATCAAATAATTTTAAAACCAGTCAGAAGGCTTTAAGAGTTGAAACAAAATTCCTGGTCAGTGTGGCAACCTAAGGAATTTCACAGACACAATCTGCAGACTTTGTGGTGATTACAGTGACGTTCTAAGTGGTTGGCTAAGTTTTATTTTTGACTCAGAGGGTGATTTGAACTCTAATGGAAAATAGTGGTAATTTCCTAGTTAGCCCCTTTTTTTTTTAACATTAAAACATTGCATAATTTGTGTTGAGATTTTTACAAGACTTGTGGAGACCTGTGAAGCAAGAATTAACCCCATTCCATGGAAGCCATCAGAATTAAACCTATTTAAAAGAATGCAGACAGCAGAAGGGCAGGTCTAGGACTGGAATTCCAGCAGTGAGACTCCCTTGTAGTCTCTAGTTAGGAAAGCCTGGAAACCTGAGGCTTTGCTTATGAGTTTATTATGTTTCTTCTTCCTTTTTTTCAGATACAGTGTTTGGATATGGGTTTGATTAAACATCCTATAGAAGTATATGAGTACCTCTTCTTTCAGATTACAATCATGTGGGACCCTTACGAAGTTATAAATATGCCAGATTTACCTTCGTTGAATTTATCTTTGCCAGAAATCTATTTTTCATTGAGGAATTATCTGTCATCCAATATAACCTGTTTTTAGAATCGTTTTCCTGTATTTGGTTAGGTACATAGTTTGTGTGTGTGTGTGTTGTGTGTGTGTGTGTGTGTGCGCGCGCGCAATTCCAATTATTTCAAGGAGTTTGACTCTTTACACAGAATATACTTGATATATATCTAAATACTTTTCAGGGGTTACTATATAAATATATAGGAGGTTCACTGTACAAAGGCACATGACCATGGGTTAAGTGGGATCTGAAATCCGAACTGCACTCTGCTCACAAAACTGTGCCTCCTAAATGAGATAGTTTAATTTAAACTAAGGCATGAGTTTTGTGGGGGCTGTTAGAGGCCCTAATACTTCTGTATTAGGTGTAAAATATTTGCTTAATCTTCTGAATCTTGAATTACGTCAAATTTTCTTTTTCTCTGTTTTTTTTTTTACAATTGTGCTTAAATATACATCATATCAAATTTACCATTTTAACCATAAAAATGGTTTAAAATGTACAATTCTGTGGCATTAAAGGTATCACATTTTTTGTTTGTGCAACCATCACCACCATCCATCTCCAAGTTTTTTATCTTCTCCACCTCTGTACTCATTTACATTAACTCCCCTTCCCCACTCCCTGCTGGTGACCACTGTTGTATTTTTTGTTTCTATGAATTTAACTACTCTAGGTATATTGTATAAATGGAATCATACAATAATTGTCCTTTTGTGACTGGTTTATTCCACTTAGCCTATGTCTTCAAGGTTCATACATGCTATAGCATATGCCAGAATTTCCTTACTTTTCAAGGCTGAACAATATTCAATTGTATGTGCATAACACGTTATGTATATTCATATATCTGTCGGCGGACACTTGGGGTATTTCCACATTTTGGCTATTATGAATGATGCTGCTCTGAACATGGGGGGGGTGGATTACAAATTTCCCTGCTTTCAGTTATATAGATATAGACCCAGAAGTGTAATTGCTAGATCATCTGGTAATTCTATGCTTAACTTTTTGAGGAACTGCCATGCATTTATCCATACTGATTGGGTCATTTTACTTTTCCATCGAAAATGCACAAGGGTATCCCAGTTACTGTACTTCCTCATGAAGCTTCATTTATTTATTTACTTACTTATTTATTTTATAATAGTCATCCTAATGGACATGAAGTTGTATCTCATTGTGGTTTTCATTTGCATTTTCCTAATGATTAGTGATATTGAGCATATTTTTATATGCTTATTGGCCATTTGTATATCTTCTGTGGAGAAATATCTATTCAATCCTTTGCTCATTTTTCAGTTGAGTTGTCTTTTTTAGTTGCTGAGTTTCAAGAGTTCTTATATATTCTAGATATTAACCACTTCTCAGATGTATGATTTACAAATATTTTCTCATTGCATGGGTTGCTTTTTCATTCTTTTGATGATGTCCTTTGATGTACAAAAGTTTTAAATTTAATGAAGTCCATTTATCTATTTTTTCTTTTGTAGCCTGTGGTTTTGGTGACATATGCAAGAAGTTTCCAAATCCAATGTCATGAAGCTTTGCCTTTATATTTTTTTCTAATGTTTTATAGTTTTAGCTCTTATGGATAGGTCTTTGATCTATTTTGAGTTAGTTTTGGTGTATGGTGTAAGGAAAGGGTCCAGCTTCATTTTTTTGCATGTGAATATCCAGTTTTCCATTTTCTTGATGTTTTCAAGACTATATACAGTCAATTTTTCATCATTATGGGTAATGGACTAGGAGTAAGATAGAAAAGGACCCCAAATCATGGTTGAAGCAAAATTTCACTTCTGTATTATCCAGAAATGGATTAACTGGTTTACCAAAGTAAGTGCAACAGGACCAGGTAAGCAATCACCTCCCAGAGTCTACATCATTAGCCAGCTGTTGGATCGGTGCACATGGTCAGCTCCTTGATGTAGGGAGTGGAAGGAAAAGAGCTAAGCCTTTCCTCAAGCTGATCTGGATAAAGAAGAGTAGATTCTGAAAACTCTGCCCTTAGGTCTTGCCCTGGCCCATGATGGTCACCAGAACCACAACTGGACTACTCTCCTAAGCCATTTTTAGTAATGTGTTCTACAACTGCTGGCCAATTCTATGGTAAACTTAATCAACTTTTGGTATTGAAGGGATATTTTGGCAGAAATAGTACAAAAACTTTCATGGTATCTTGAATTTTCAAAGAACTTCCATATGCTATAACACAAGTATTGTGTGGTTCTACTGGAAGGAGACAGTATACTTGTCTTTGTGGCAGTTATAAAGATAATGAGATCAGAAAAGAAAAAAAATGTAGAGTGTAAAAATTATCAACAGTTGAGAGACAGTACAATTTAATGGGTAAGAAGAATGTGTCACTGTTTATCATTTATAGGATGTTTGCTTTGGGCAAGTTGGTTAAATTTTTACAATCTTTTTTTCTCATCCATAGAGTGAGAATAATAATAACCAATGCAATGGGGCTTTGTGAGATTAAATGAGATGAAATGTATACTAAGTGCTTTGACAAGGTTAGGCTGCATTAAATTCTCAAGTAAGGATTTTGTCTTCCCTGAGAAGAAATAGCAAGATATATTCTAGGAGAAAACATAATAAGACATGTCTATTTTGGTTGTTTTTGTTTTGTTCCTGCCTATTTTGTTGTTGTTCTTTTTAACTGCTTTAGATTGTCCCAGCCGAGAGTTGCTAATATTTGTTTATTTTGTTTCCTTTTTGGTACTAGTGTCAGTGATTTTCAAGATTTCTGCACCCCACCACCAGTGGAGATTATCTTTGTAACAAAATAATTTTGGAGTTTTTAATATACTTACCCACTCACTTCTTATATGTAAGGGCTTTCTCTTCCTTTTAAAGTGCATGTTCATGTGTTCTTTTTACTGAACTCTTTCCTGCTTATAAACTATCATAGTTTTGTTGAGATGTCTCCGAGTAATCCTCCTAACTCTTGGCATTGATCCTTCCCAGTGAGAAGAGGGGATGTCCTGGCAGCGTGGAGTGGTATTCGTCCCCTTGTTACAGATCCCAAATCTGCAGATACTCAGTCCATCTCACGAAATCATGTTGTGGATATCAGTGAGAGCGGCCTTATCACTATAGCAGGTATGGGTTTGGGATATTGCTTCGCTATTTGGATGTGCTTTAGATAGGACCTTGTTCAGTGGTCACACTGGAATCTCTTTTAACACTAATCAACAGTGATTTTTTTTTTAGGATTCCGAGTAAAATCTTCCACACTGCTTTGCCATATTTGTTAGAAATTGATAAACGTAATTACAAGAAAAATAAAGGGTGGCAACCTGATGAGTTATTTAGCAACTTCTTTGTAGGTGGAAAGTGGACAACCTATCGCTCTATGGCAGAAGACACCATAGATGCTGCTATCAAGTCTCAGAATTTGAAAGCAGGACCAAGTAGAACGGTTGGGCTTTTCCTTCAAGGGGGCAAAGATTGGAGCCCCACACTCTACATTAGACTTGTACAGGATTATGGACTTGAAAGTGAGGTGGGTGTGCGTAGCCATGTCATCTCATCCTTTACCTAAACTCACTATTACTAGTAACACAATCAGGGACCACGTGGCCTCCCTGATTTAGAATTTTCTTTTGCTGAGTTCATTTCTGTCTGCATACCATGAAAGTGAACTGATGGAGAAAAGAACAAAAGGTCTTTTTGTCCTCGTGGCCAAAAAAAAAAATGCACATTATAGTTTCTGTTTTAAAATCTAGGGTTTGTCTGGTTTCTTCCTAGCAGACAGGGCATCTCAAATTCTTTCATCATGAACATCAGGAAGACTGTTCTTCAGAAGTGATATTGGGAGCAGAATGAAGCTGAAGCTTCATCAGTCACTGATACAATGATACATGTGTAGTAGAGTTAGTGCTGGCCTAAGCATTCGAAGCCCAAGTGATTTCCTCCCACAACATCAAAATCTAATACTCTCCCAGAACTGTTAGTTAAGGCTATAAAAAACTGACAAGATAAGCCTGTCTACTCTGTGCTTTGTACCTAGAAGCTATTTATATTCAAAGTGCCTGCCTAATGCAGTTTTATTTCCTTAGGTGGCACAGCATCTTGCCGCCACCTATGGTGACAAGGCTTTTGAGGTGGCCAAAATGGCAAGTGTGACTGGAAAAAGGTGGCCCATTGTTGGAGTGCGTCTTGTGTCAGAATTTCCGTACATCGAAGCAGAGGTATATGAACAGCCATGTGGGGATTTCCCTTCTGCATGGGGTACCATTCACCTGTGGTTTTTATTTTTTTCATCTTCTTTAAAAATGATAATATAGTTAAGTTTTAATGCACATATGTCAACTAAAACCTGGAGTAAAGGTTCAGTACGGAGCCTTTCATTTACAAATTTCTATCTTAACTCTAAAGTGATATTGATAATGGTAACAATAATAAGAGAAGATAGAAAAAAAACTATCCCAAGCCTTGTTAACTCGAGGCGTTTGCCTTCTGGTGAACTTGCAGCTCCCGTGTCACTCACGTGCTGATGTAACTTGATTTGACACTTAACTTCCCAAAGATTTAAGCTTTATTTCTTATTAAGATTTCATATTTCATGAAACCAGAGACCGTGCTTTCTATTTATTTATAATTCACTGTACCTTAAAAGCTGGGTGTCCAATAAGCATTTGCTTGTCGATTGAAGGCTGGGCTTCCGTTATATTTACTGTGAAACAGATATCTTTGGACATCCTAAAGGGATGGGACCATAGCTTTTTACTGCTTGCTCTTTGCCTACCCAGCGGTGTAAATTAACATCCATATTATATAAGCAGGGAGGTGTGTGACTACTGTGGATGGTAAGTGAGAAGTGACACAGTTTGCATGTTTGTGCCAGGTTTTTGTATGATGTCTCTACTTGCCTCATGCCTGCTGCAGAACCAGAGTTTATTAAAACAACAACAACAACAAAAAACAAACACTAACTTAAGCATGAATTATTATTTTTTAGGTGAAACTATTTCCTCTCTTTTTTAAAAAAAGGCCTAAACTAATAACTTCACTTTAATTCAAACGCAGGTGAAATATGGGATTAAGGAGTACGCCTGCACTGCGGTGGATATTATTTCTCGTCGCACTCGCCTGGCTTTCTAATGTCGGCAGCAGAGAAGCCTACTAGGATTGTTGAACTGATGGGCAGAGAACTGAATTGGGATGATAATAAAAAAGAGGTATTATAGAAAAGTCTTTAAAACCACAGTTCCCATTATACAATTGTAGCATTTGATCTGTTAGTAAATGCTTGTATAATTTTTGTGGTGACTCTAGATTTCTTGCCAACTTCTGTGTACGTGTGTTTAATATTGCTAGGTCTTAGGAAACTGGAAAGATATTCTCGTACCAAAATTTGTTGGTTCTTTTTGGAAAATCCCCTATAGAAAAATGATCTCAAATTTGTGGTCATAATTCCTAAAGAAGTATAATAATAATGATTGTGGGTAGAACTTTTTCTGGTTTTCATTGAAAACACTCTTAGAATGTATTCTACAGTGAAATTCACACTCTACAAATTTGCTCTTAGGAAACAGTGGTTTTATTCTTGACCACCAAATGCGTATTCATATATATCATTTGAAATTTTATGTTTATATCGAAATTAAAAAAAGAAAGCCAGTGGTGCTTGGATGCCCACATATACAGCCGTTAGCTTGTTGTAATAAACAGAAGATATTCATGATTTTTATTTAAACCGAACTCTTATGCAGAGTCATTTTCATGCATTTATTCAAAAAATATTTTCTGTACTCATTGGTTTAATTCTTGTCCCACTAGTCTTTCTTGAACCCATAGGCTCTTTTGCTGCCCCTTTGTTGTAATAGCTCTGGTCATGCTCACCAAAAACTCCCACCACATTGCTCAATGTACTTGTCAAATCTCGGTCCTCCTTCTATTCAACTAATTAGTGGCATTGACTCACTTGATTCCTCCCTCCCTCTTGATCTACTTTCTGAAACACCACCTGTCTTAGTCTACTCAGGCTGCTATAACTGAATACCACAGACTGGGTGACTTCAACAACAGACTTTTATTTTTTCAATTCTGGAGGCTAGAAATTTGAGATCAGGGTGGCAGCATGGCTGGGTTCTGGTGAGAGCACTCTTCCTGGCTTTCAGACAGCTGCCTTCTTGCTGTGTCCTCACATGGCAGAAAGAGGGAAAGGGAGAGGAAACCCCACCTTCAAGACTCATCTAAATCTAATTATTTCCCCCAAAGCCCCATTTCTGAGTACCATCACATTGGGGATTAGGGCTCCAGCATCTGAAGTTTGGTGGGGACAGTTCAGTCCATAGCACTCTCTCTTTCAGATTTCCTTCTCCCTTCCCCAAACTACTTCCGCTACTACTACCAACCTCATCATGTTGTAAATAACTATTCTACCTTTTGGTTGCTTAGGCCTGAATCTTTGTATCACACCTGATCTAAATCCTCATCAAACCATATCATATTTACTTTCAAATGATGGCTTGAATTCAATCCTTTCTTAAAACGTTTTACTGCTATCACTCTGATTCAGGCTACCAGCATCTTTACATGAGTTATGATAATAGCTTCCTTTCACTAAACCAGGATCCCTGCCTTAATAGCTTCAGTGATTCTATTAAAATATAAGCCAGATCATTGGATATGTCAGTCTGAAGTTCAGAAGGGAGGTTAGAACTGAAGAGATACATTCGAGCTGGTATTTAAGCCATCAGACTGGATGAGATCATGTAGGGAGGTATGTAGATAACAGCCAGTGATCCCAAGAATAAGTCCCAAGCATTCCAGAGTTTAGAAGTTGGAGAGAAAATGAAGAATTCAAGAGAAAGAGACAATAATAGTTAGTGAGGTTGAAGAAGGTGCGAGAAGACTCAAGAAAGAGTTGTGACCCAGAAAGAAAGGAAGAAAGTATTTCAAGAAAAGGAAAGTAATCTACTGTATCAAATGCTGCTGGTAGGTTTAGTAAGGTGAGGACTGATCATTAACAAATCTTTCGCTAAAACCCTCTTTTACTCAGAGTAAAGTCAAAGTCTTTACAAAGTGGCTCACCAGGCCTTCATGATCTGGCCACCATCTTTCTGATCTACCTGTCTTTCTTTCTATTCATTCACTCCCCTCCAATCCACTGGTCGAGTTACTTTTCCTTATTCAAGCCATGCTGATTCCTCTGCTTAGAATGTTTTTTTCCCTAGATATCCTCACGGCCTACTCCCTCATTTCTTACTGGTCTCTACTCCACAGAGGCCTTCCTTAACATGGCTAAATAACATGGCTATCTGAATGGCATTTTCTACTCCTTTCCCTACTTTATTTTTCTCTTTAGCATCTATCCCATTCGACATACCATGTATTTACTTGTTTATTTGTTGTCTTCCTCTCCAGAAAATAAGCTCCCTAAAGGAGAGGGCATCATCTGTTTTGTTTCTGTACCCCTGTGCTCGGCTTATATAGTAGTTCCTAAACAAAAATCTGTTGAATGGACGAATGAACATTATTGAGCATCTGTGTCATAAGTGTAAGGAAGGGCTGGGCATATGTTCTGTCCTTAAAGTGCTTTCATTCTGGTGTAGATTCCCAAGGATTGTTACATATCAGAGTCACCTGGGAAATGTAGAGGAAAGGGCAGATTTTGAGAATTGATTTTATCAGAGTCAGAGTCTTCAAGGGTGAAACCATAGCATTACATTTTTTAAATTCCCTGATAATTTTAATGCAATGTATGTAGTGTACTGCTGGTAGAATTCACTGGTCGAAAATGCTCCCTAACCTTGACCACACCTCTGTCAGATATAACCTTTACCCCCATTTTATAGTTGAGGAAATTGGCTCAGGGACTAAGTCCCAGTCACAGTTTATACAACTAGTAAACCGTGCCACTGGGATTGAAACCACGTTTTCTGATCCTAGAGCATATGCTTTTCCCACCCTGCCCTGTTGCCTCTGCATTGACGGGACTGGTTTATAGCTCTTCAAGTTTTGAGCTTGGGTTTGATCAACTGAAGCTATATACAGAGGCAACACGGAAAGAAACCCACTTCTGTGTTACTGCCAATCATCTTTACCATATAGAAGGATTGAGGATAATGTGTTCTTGTAAAAATTATGGTTGGAATGATTTGAATATGCAGGAAGATATTTTGTGCCAGGAATTCAGGCTGTAGGAGGTAGGAAGGAAGAAGAAAATTCTGTAAACTGGTTGTGTTCGGCCCTCATGAGGAAACTAGATTTAACTTCAGTTCGGATTTTATGAGCAGATTTATGTACTCAGAAATATTCTCCCATCCCCCTCAACAAAGTAACAGAAATAAAAGACCTAAAGTTATTACTCAGTATCCAAGACATAGGAGTGTTAATGAGGCCTGTGCACAGTCTAGAGAGAACAAAGGAGAGGGGAAAAAAAAAAAAGAATTAAAGGTTAGAAAGCTGGGCTTTTGAGAAAAGGTTAAAAGCATTGGGATTATTTAACCTGCAAAAGCGAAAGAGGAACAAGGTGATAAATAACTCTCTGTAGATGAATTGTGGTTGTTTTTACGAGTCAATAGTTAATGAGTGACTTGTATACTGAGCATTATACCAAATATTTTAGGGGAATAATAAATAGCTCATAGTTTCAAGGACTTTAAAATCTAATAGAGTGATTACAACACATATATATCTCAGAGGTATATGTATGCTTTCTAAAATTTAGAGAAAGATCGGAGAGCTGTCACTCAAGACCAAATCCTACCAATTTGGAAGAACCAATTAGGGAAGAAGGTGTCTAGGGGACTTGGGGATTGAGGAGTTGCTAGGATATTTAGAGAATGGGACACTGCCAAATTGTATTCCACAGGATATAAATTAATATAAGTCAAAAGATGACTACATGGTCAAAAGAGTTTGGAAAATTCTGAGTTAAACAAATGACAGGATTTTCTTTAATGCAGATAATTTGGTCGCTTTAAAATGCTTGTGTGCATTGTCATTTTCTAAAAGGGAACTTATTAGGAGACAGATCCAACTCTCACTTTTTGGAAGGTTTGGGACAGAGGGAGACTAGTATTGTCTATGACGTATTTTGGAAAATGTTGCCATGTTATTTGGTAAGGTAGATTTTTATAGCCTTGAGACAAAACATATTTCATTGAGAGCCTTTAAAGAGAAGACCACTTAAGCAGATTGAGAGAGTCTCACAAAAAGAATTCTTTCAAAATTGATTGCAGTAAGGAGTAAGCAAGAAATGGAGTGACTGAACAAGCTGAGAAACAGCAAATTTAAAACAAATGAAAGTGCTCAACTATGAAAAGGTATCCAGGAATATTATGGATGTAGGTGAACAGTGTCAGGAATTGGCCAAAAGTTGGAAAAAATGCTAAGGACAGCATAAATAACTTTTAAAAATGGAAAATAATGCATATAAGGTCTACTGTAGATTATTGCTTAAGGTGACTGGTACCATAGTTTTGAATGCTGGAGAAAAGGGAGGACTCTTCAACTCATAGTTTAATACCAATTTTTCTTTTTCCTTTTTGGTCAAGGAGAATGAGTTTCAGTGTGAAAAAAGAGCAAAATAAATATTGGTAAGAGGAAATAGATATTCAAATAGAAGGTTGCTCTAAATGAATTTGTATGCCAACCCCTAAAAACTATACATTAGGGTACTAAAAATTTGCAGACAGAATTTATTTAACTACTGTTAAGTATTAAAATATTGTGACAAATAGGAACAGAACCAGAAGACAGAAGGTGGGCAAATTTACTACCAAATTCCAAAAAAGGAGTGGATAGCAAAATATAGTTTTAAACCTGTAAATCAATGGTCTTAGCATTGATCTTGGACACTTTTCTAGATTATGACATTTTAAGTTTATTTTATCAGCATTTACCAAGAAATGTAGTGATCACTAGAAGCTAATAAGAAACTATTTAAGAAAAATCATTTCAGATATCTCATTTTCTTTTCATAAATTGCAACAAGATTATTAGATCAGGAAAATGTTATAGACATAATGTGTTTGAATTCTTTAAAGCATTTTATGAAGCCCCATGTGATATATATATTTTTTAATTGGTGGATTCGTAATCAGTCAAATAATCACTGTTTGCCTCAGAAGAAGTCTCTGGTAGCGGGTCATGAGGACTCTGTCCTTGGTTTGACCTAGTCTACCTTGCTGCAGGTGCTTAGATTATAGTGTTGATGGTCTGCACCCAATAATAAGAAACTGGAAGGAGAATGAATGTTTGATGACAAATTAAAGCAATGGGTGAAATTTCATTAGGTATAATTTAATAGAGATAAATGACAAACCTCACATTAGGTAGAAAAACAGCTCAATCTATTCGTGATAAATTTGACAAAGCTTAATAGTAGCACATGTGAAAACAAAGTATGTTTTTTGTTAACTATGAATGCATAGCAGTGGGTCATGGCTGCTTTAGATTGTTGAAGCTGATAGTTACTCCTTTCTAAGTACTTGCTAATTGCCAAACAAATTGGAAGAATTGCAAAGAGATGGGTTTAATCTCTACAAATACATTTTAGCAATCGGAGCCATCCTTTTATGGGCTATGTTTCGTGGTATTGATGGATCACCCTATTAGAGTTCTTCTCTAAATGGAGACCTCATGCTTCCATTTTTGGAATGTCGTACAGAAAATATGGGGTTAGAGAAGTGCATTGAGTAACTTCTAGGGGGAAAATCCCCACCCCCTAGCTTTAAAATTCCACAATTTCTTGCTTGACGGAGTCTGGATAAATTAGATAGGCAATGAAGGGACATGATCGAAGAAGATCTTGTTCTTAGAGGGAAGCATCAGAGATGCCATTTCCAGGAAAATGAATCTTGAATCAGTTTGGTAGATAATGGGCAGGTAAACTTGGTGCAATGAGAAAATACTTCTGTTTATAACTGGATCTGCTGGTGTGAGGCAAGTAATCGTCCAGTAAAGAATGCCCTTGGTGACTTCACAGGGAGGTTTTATATATACCTTATATATCGTGTGTGTGTGTGTGTATCATATATTTTATAATACATTGTATATTATATATTTTATGTATATGTATTAGCTGAGATAATTTTTAGCATTCTTAATTTTATATATGTATGTATATATATATATATATCTGGAGAGAGCTATCCTGCTTTTGCTATTATATATATTTTATTTATGTTAAAATATATGTGTGTACATATGTGTAAGAAAAAGGAAAAACAGGATGGTAATTATCTCAGAAAAAGGGTTGTCTTCCCAAGGAAAAGGAGCAAAGGTACTAGTCACTTACATAAGATCCTTTGATGACAAGTATGGGGAATTTAAGACTTATAGTGGTAAGCTTTCCCTAGGATATGCTATGTAACAAACAAGCTCAAAATCTCGTTGGTTTACTATGGCAAGCACTAATTTTTCATTCATATGACATGAAGGCTACTGTTAGCTGTTATGGCTCTTCTCCATATTCTAGATGGCTTCAGACCTCTCTGATTCATAGCCTTCTCATGGCACAGGAGCAAGAGAGACAAAGCAAAGTTGTGCAGTTGCTTTTAAGCTTTTACTTAAAAGTGCCATATATCATGTTCTGTTCACCAAAGTTAATCGCATGTCCAAGCTCATATCAATGGAGTCGAGAAGTACACTTGGTCGGGGATGGGTGTGGGGGGGGGTGGGTAGTATGTATACTATACATATGTAAAAAAGTAGTAAAGAAATATTTGTGAACAATGTACAGTACAATAGAGTCATTTTAGAGGTTCTTAGATTGGAGACTGACGTGATGAAAGCTAAGACAATGTTCTCAGAAATAGTATCAACTGAGCCTGGGGATATTGAAATCAAGAATAATTAGTTAGGATAGCTTGTTTATTCTCATGACTCTGTAACTTTCACCCAATTATCAATATCCTAGTAACAAAATTTCAGAACAGCTAATCTCATGATGTCTGTCTTGGTACTGTATGCCCTGTTATATTAGTTCAAGCCCTAGAGATCTTATTCACTTGTAATTGCTTGTCACTAACTATGAGAATTTGGTGCTGTAAATTTTGCTAGTCAATACTGTGGAAGAATATTCAGTAGTAAAAAGAAACAAACTATTAAAACATGCAACATTGTGAAAGAATCTCAGAATCATCATGCTATGTGAAAGCATTCAAAAAAAAGACGACCTACTATATGAACTCTTTCACATGAAATTCTGCAAAAGGCAAAACTCTGGTAATAAAAAGCTGATCAGTTGTTGCCTGGGACTAGAGGCTGAGGAAGAGATGAACTGCAAATGGGCAGAAGAAAGCTTTTTAGGGGGTTGAAATGTTCTATATTATGATCATGGTAAAGAATATGTCAAACTATGTACCTACTAAAATAGGTGAATTTTAGTGAATATAAATTGTACTTCAGTAAAACTGCAAGAAACAAAAGATTATGCTGAATGAGTGAGGACGAGCTTCTTTTTAGAAAACCAAAAGAAAAAAAATAACTCTTTCCATAAATCTTTGAACTTTTGTGTGTGTCTGTGTTTTAGGAAGAACTTGAAACGGCCAAGAAGTTCCTATATTATGAAATGGGCTATAAATCTCGATCGGAACAGTTAACGGATCGCTCTGAAATTAGCCTACTGCCTTCAGACATCGACAGGTACTTCTAATAACTTTCTATATCTCTTTTTTTCTTCACTTACATAAGTGTGTTTTTCCATTATTTACTGTTGTATTCCAGGTACAAGAAGAGATTTCATAAGTTTGATGCAGACCAAAAGGGCTTTATTACCATTGTTGATGTTCAGCGTGTGTTAGAGGTAATATTTTTTTGGTTCAATATCTTTGATAGCGAAAGAATGTAAAGATTATATTAGTTATTTTTTCATGACTTTCTATAAGTATTATTTCTCTTTTAATTTTTGTAAGGTTGGTAACCTTAATAAAAGATTTGCATAAATTTAACTAAACTTCATTATTTTGTGCTTTTCTTTTATTTAGAGTATCAATGTCCAAATGGATGAATATACACTACATGAAATTCTGAATGAAGTAGATTTGAATAAAAATGGACAAGTTGAGCTCAATGAATTTTTGCAGGTGAGTTGTAGTGAAAGGAAACAAGTGTATATGCTTTTTACCTTTTGATTGTCAGTGGTGTTCAAGAATAGATTTTTAAGTACACACAGTTGTCACTTCATTCTTAAAAAGTGGAGAGCTTGAAGCCAGCAAAGATTGATGTGTCTGCCCTCGAGGATAAGGCTTTCTGTTGTATATGATTGTTTTATTGTTTCTTTTCATAAGATACATTCTGTTGAGTTGGACAATTTAGATGAAATCCAAGTTCATTATGGCTTAAAGGGCTGAATAAGAAGTATATTTTTTTAAAGAAGTAAGTCACAGAATAACACTGCTGGACCATTCTTTACTTGCTTCAGAAGAGGCAACACAATATTTCTAATGTAGAAAGTAATTTTTTTTTTTTTTATGAAAAAGGTTTTAAAAAATTGTAGTGGTTTTCATTTGAGAATCACATTCACTTGAGAACCTGACATGTACTTATTATATTCTTACATTATAAAGAATCTGAAAAACAAAGGAAAGGAAATATGCATTTTGAGGTCAAGACCATATACTCTCAAGCATTTCTATTTTCAATTTTTTGCTTACCCAACGTTCAATTCTTTAATCATAACCATGAAGGAAATACATTTTGTTACTTTGGCTTCAAACTGGATGCTACATATTATTCCTTAAATGTTCCTTAAAAGAGAGAAATTCTGCAAACCCTACATTATTCGTAGCTGTCCATGGGACTCTGATCATATGAAGAATGTATTGGTTTCCAAGCAGCCAGGTTTTTTCTGTAGTGCTTCTTGGGCAGGTATTTCAAATGAATGCCAGATCTTGCTTGCACCATGGCAATGATGAATGCTGAACATGAAATAAATTAATGCTGGGGATTTTGGTCAATGTCAGCCCTTTCTTCACTGTGTCAAGTTAAACAAACAAGATCAAGGCAAAGGAAATGGTAATTGTCTCTCTGGAGATGAGCTGCAGATAAGAGCATTGTTGAATCTAAATGCAGAAAATTTTCACAGGTTGTGTCCAGCATTACAAAAAAGAATGTTTAGTTCTTTAGCTTACTGTTTAACTAAGTGCACATTTTAAATTGAGTTTAACATTTATGCTTGAGAATTAGAAACCATTTAATACATGTTATTTTCATCTAGTTTTTTCCTGAAAATATTTTATTGCCTGTCTCAGGATTTCAGAAAACTTTTCTTTAAAGAAATAGCTTATGTTTCATTTCATGTGTGTTGTAAATAAACAACAACGTATAGGATTAGGAGACCTGAGGTTTTAGAAACAATAGAATCTAATTTTATAGATATGCTATGTGGTGTGGGTTTTAAGTAATTTTTTGAGTGCATAGAGTTAAAAAGTAATTTAAACCATCTGCAGGTTGTCTTGTACAGTTTTTAATAATTGAGTATTTTCTTTCTGTCCAATTCTAAATGAAAGAGACTATTCATGCTTACTAAGTACAATACACAGTGTAATTTTCAGCTTAAAAAAATGCTGACCATATTTCTCATGAAATATATTCACACCCAAATGTTATTTTTTTTCTTGTAATATGGTTTCAAGATACATGTGATGTTTAAAGAAAACTCTGAATTTTTAAAGGTTGATACATCAAGTAGTATTTATGGGTAAAGAAAAAATTCTAGCTCTATCAGTTTTGTTAGCTCTGGTGAAGTTTGAAGGTCTTCATGGAATCAGGGACAAACAGTAAACAAAAATTGTCCTGTCTTCAGATGTCTCTATTCTTTATGTTAACATTGCTCATCAGATGCAAAGTATGTTTTCATATATATAATATTTTAATACAATATTTTCCTCTTCTGAAGATTAAGAGCCCATGTTTATCTAATTAAACACCCTTTTGAATATAGATATGATTTTTCAGTAATCCTCATGAAAGGATCACTGTAGATATTGCATGGTGACTTTATTTTTAGGTTTAGACTCTAATGCCACTTCTGCATATAGGAGTCCATCTCTAATAAGCAATAGCTTATGAAACAGCTTTTAATAAGGTCATGAAATTCTGATCCAGCACCTTGGCAGATGCCTCTGACTCTTGTTCAGAGCCATTCTTAAGAAATGTATCTCTGTAGGCTAAAAACTAAAACCTTATAAATATTTTGAGAATTTGTGTATATGTATACATTTTTTTCTAGTGAATAGCAACATCAGTTCTTTTTAAAATAAATAAATAAATAAGATTGGGGGCGATATTGAGAAAAGCAAACAGTTAAAACCACATCAACTTGAAAAGACAAAAAAAAAAAAATACCCACGCTCGTAATTGCAAAGTGTCTTCCAGATTAAAGGCCTTTGCCCGCTTACTGCATGTAATTTCAAGACTAATTCTGATTTTATCCATTGGATAAAAATGAATTAGCTAAAATCTGGGCTATGGAGTGCTTTTAATTCTTAAGGTAGATCTCTGGGTCCATTTTCAAGGACTTAAATGTAAATTACTTTATCAAGTCTTTAAGGAATTTGGATTTAGGGGACTTGAAGTTGTCAAGTACAGTAACATTAAAAAGAGTAGTTAAATGTAGGTCATGATTTGTCTTTGCTCAATCCCTGAGATTCATTTTTAAGATTTTTAAATGGAACTGAAGATCCAATATTTGAATTGCTCAAAAAGTATGTGCCCTGAGCTCATTAAGAAGGGCAAAAAACGATGCATTTGATTTGCATTTAAAGGCAGGCCGATTTGCTAGATGGGTGTAGTTTATGCAACAGTGGTGAAATACCTGCCCCTCTCCCCCTTTTTGAAATGTTCAAAAATGTACTCTTCTTATTTGAGCTGTAGTACATGCTATGGCTTTTGATGGAGCACTTAATTACCTCAGTCTGTGGCAAAGGTAACCATTAAAATGCCATGAAGAAGAGGAGTAATCTGTGGCGTATTTTCTCTTTAAGCTGATGAGTGCTATTCAGAAAGGACGGGTGTCTGGAAGCCGGCTGGCAATACTAATGAAAACGGCAGAAGAGAACCTGGACAGAAGAGTTCCCATTCCCGTGGACCGAAGTTGTGGAGGATTGTGAGTGCGAGCAGTAAATCCTCAGCCAGCAAACATAGGAACAACAAATCATCACGTAACAAAAGAGATGACTTACAACACTCCAAAATAGTGGATATGGATAGCTGCTTTTTTTAACACTGGGAAGCATTCCAAAGCTTTAGGATGTTGATTTATGCCCTTTATTTGTATTTGCCATTCAATCTAGCTTCTAAAAAGTGTATTTTATCTTTTTTCTCATTTTTGATGCACCCTGACCAAATGTTTTGTATCCATTTTGTGACCTGTTAGACTGGACGTGCTCCCTTTTTGTGTGTTTATTCACGTTCTAATTCTGCTGTCGAGGCAGTATATTTGGGCTGAAATCTATAAAAGAAGCTGGAAAAATTTAGTGACATACACAAAGCTCTGGACATGAAGCTTGCAGATAGTATTTGTTCTTAAAAGAAATTGAACGGGGAGCAGCGTATTAAAACGATAGTTTCTGGAGACCTCTTAGCCAGCCCCTTCTTCCTCCGGCTTGTCTGCCTTCTTCATCTAAATAGTATTGTACAATTTTATATCTAGAGCATGATTGGCAAAACTGGAGAGGGAAGAAAAAATTTAGATCTGGTTACAGGAGCAAGTCTCAAAGAGAAACTCTAAAAGCTTCTAGAATCACAGGTATAAGATAAGGATAGCATTGACATTTGCTGGGCGTTACAGTGATAGTTTCATCTCAGAAATTCCTTCCCACCCCCCAACCCCCCAGTCACTGCTGGTTTTTCTTAGACTATTATAGTTGCCAGGAAGATTCTTGCTTTTCTTACTTTAAAACCAGTATTTCAGTGGTAAGTTGGATTTTTACAGTAGCAATAGATTTAAGGATTAAAAACCTATGCTTATATATCTATGTATGATAGCACAATTTTCAGTCCCCAAATCCTAAATCTTAGGATAGGTGATATTGTCAAATATGGCCTACTTTGCTTAGTTTCTTGCATCATTCTGGGGGTAGTAAACAGATCATAATAAAGATAAGCCTTTATAAATACGAAATAGTCTTTAGGTAACTTTATTTATAATTATTTGTAAAAAGACACAGCACTGCAATATTCAAGGTTTTTTTTTTTTTTTTTTTTTGGTTGCTTAAAGCTTCTCTCATTCTGTACTCAGTAAGTTCTCAATCAGCCAAAAAGAAAAAGGAAAAAATAAAACCACACACAACATGCATAACACAAAACAGAGACAAATCAGTCTTTATTGAATTTAACAAATAAGGTATTGAATTTAAAGGGCCAATTTGGTATGCTTTTGTAATATTTTGGTGGCATTTGAGCCAATCATTTGAATATTTATTTATTCATTGTGCTTTCTCTTGTGAAGTTAACTACCTACTTTTTGTTTCTTAAGATCACGTTGTGCACATGATAGGAAATCTAATCCTTTATTTAATGTCAGGTTTTGATTGCACAGACTTAAGGTCTTAGTTTTTTAAACTGGCACATAAAACTTTTGTGCTATTATTCCTATTTATGTCAACATTGTGGAATATCTTAATGCCTCATTCTAGCGGGGTATGAGCCTATATGTCATAATAGAACTGGAAATTCACTCACCTAAGCCTCCACCCTCACCTCTGAAACAAACAGTTAAGATAGTATCTTAACTCATTTTGTTTTTAGAGGATGTTTAGACTTGCCACTTCCTAAAAGAAAACCTAAAACAAAGCAAGTGTTGCTTCCAGGTACTACTGTGAACTTTTTCTTTCAAGGTGTGAATTTTTTTACATTGGCTTTTATATTATTTTTTTAAATAATGGAAGTATGTGGCTTAATAATTTAGTGTTATCTAACAAGACAATAAATTTCACTGTTTAGAATCCAGTGAATACTTAATAGGTAGAACTGTCCTTTAAACATTGCAGATGATGTATCACAATATTATACATTTGTGCTCTCTCTCTTCTTTTTTTTTTTCTAGTTAGATGAAGATAAGGATGACTTGTGTCCACCCTGAATCCATTACAGTAGGGACCGGGCTTTGTAACCTGACCGGCCTGGGCACAGCTGTATTTGTAACACAGGCCTTGTTTGTGCACGCTTTTCCGTGAGTGAAGTTCCTTTAAGGACATCGAAAAGCACACTTTTTTTCTTTTGAGCATATCTGCTTTTGCTTAAAATTTGCTAATTCTAAAACATTCGCTCCTTCACCAATCCCAGAGACTTGTCTTGGAAATGAGCTGGTCCAAGTCTTTACTGTGAATAAAGCACCCCCGCATTTTTGTATAAGTTCTTAATTAACTCTGTACTGCTTCTTTACCTGATTTCAAAAAAGGAGAAAAGAAATGTAGGGATAAACTCTTTCAAAACCTATTTCAAATGCAAAAGAATTTTTTTATTTTCATATAAATGTGATGTTAGATGACTCTGTTGGGGGTGGAGGTGGGTCATGGCGAGGTTGTCTTTTATCATCAAGTGATTTCTTTCAAGAGCCTTTAAGGGGATCCAGGTGAAGGAATCCCCATCTGTGGTGGAGAGCTGGATGTTCCTTTAAATAGCCCCTGTGACAGTCATAACAGTAGTGATAATGCTGGATTATTTGCTAAGCCAAGGTTGCCTGTCTCATATCCATCATGCTGTTTGTAATATTCTTGCCTTTAATTAGTTTGTACAGAGTCTAACTTTAGGATTTACACTATTAAATGCATGCTCTCTATTCTGCTTTAGTTTCTAGCTTTTTTTTTTTTTTTCTTTTTCAAATTTGTAGCTTACTCTTTTATACAATGAAAATTTCATTCTGATTTTTACTAAACATACTGTAAGAATGATCATTGATCTTATTTCCGTTTTTATGTATTTGTAGAGATTTTGGGTGTATGAATATAATAATGTTGATGTCAACAACGCAATGACTTGCACTGTTTTTACATTATGTCAATGCTTTTTAGGGAATAAAGAAACCCTACTGTATTTTTAAAGAATATCAAGTATAACCGGAGTACTAGAGTGGATGTACACACTGCATGTTTTCATATGTGGCACTTTTATGTATTCTGTTGGGTTATTGTTCTAGATTGAACTGTTAAATACTATATTTGAGGCTGGGTTGTCATTTTTATAACTGTCTTGGTGTTTTATCGCCATTATTTATTACTTTTGATACACAGAATGAGCTGCATGCATTTACAGAGCAATAAGAGGATGTATTTAATGTGCCTTGTTTTTAACTGAATAAGAACCGAAAGCATGAATCAATAAAACTGATTAAAATGGTCCATTTGCTGGCATTTTGATGTTACTTGCAGTCAGAGAAATAACTTTGATTACTGTTGAAGTTTAAAAAAAAGTTTGAAAATATTTTCACAAACTGTGTTTTTAATGGCACTTATGCATTAATTCCTTTAGCTTGATATTTTGTAATTTGATCTCAAAAGTGAATCTCTGCATAGACAGATGTAATTTTATGAGACTGCCAGGATTATTTGTATTAATTTGTTGCTGGAGCCTTTAGGGCATGACTTCTATATTTGTGCAATCCTATTCTAAAATTACATTCATCCTATTACAACTCAGCTGAATTCTTTCTTCCTTTTTCTTTTTTTTTTTTCTTTTTTTTTTTTTTTCTGTCAGCCAGAGCCTTTCAGCCTGAGCGTTCCCAGGCACACTGATGAATTTTATCATAACTAAAATCAATAGAAATGAATGGGAAAGATTACATAATCCATTTTGATCATCTTACATGTCAAGTTAGTGCAGGGTTGCCAAGTGTTGATAAATGCTCTGACAGAAAAAATGCTATATATTTTCATTGTCAGTAAATCAGTAAAGCTGTTACCAGTTTTAACAGAAATTTTATAATGCCCATGTTATTTTATAGGTTTTAATTTACACATGTATGTGGAGCATACTCTCCATTTGTGGTTTAGACGTGCTGCCTCCTGGTTTTGCACACTCAAAGGCATGTGTGGGCTTTTGAAGGTTCTTTGAAATCTTACAGAATATGCCAAAGCTATGACTCCCCTAGACAGGTTTGTAACAATCAACTGTTAGTTCAGTGTTTGGAAAAAATATATAGCAGCTCATTGTTCATTGATCTAGCTTATCAAATTTTATAGCACTTTAAAATTTCTCAACATAAATTTGTCAAAATAGAGTGCTTCTAGTTTTTGAAAAGTATAAAATATATGATATTCAAAGAAAGGGAAATGGATACTAACATCAATATTTTGCAATCTTTGTCAACACCGCATTATCACTGGTATTAGATTTTACCTGATGACACTTGATTTATGAAGAAAGAAACCACTGAAGTTTTAAATTGATATGGCACCCTCATAATGGGAAAATTTCTGTATAGGAGAGGGAGCTGATGAGCCTATTGTGTCTGTACTTTGTATTTTAGGTCTCTAATTAGCTACCAAACTTGTGAAATACATGCCCATAACATAATATATGTGAGCCATAATGACATCAGCGATTGTCCTGCAGATCCTGTGCTAAGAAAGTTGTGGACACTTTGCAAAAAGCAGTAAATATCTTTGCATTTTGTTAAATACCTGATCCAGAATAATAAGATTTATTTGACTAAGCAAAATACTGCTTAAGCAAAATTATCAAAGCTATCTTCATTCTCTACATTTGGCGTCAAATTGCATTGTTTAGCAAAAACCCTGCCATTGATTCCCTGTTAGTTAACTGCATTCACGTTGGAGTTGCTTGAAACTGTGGAAGTTAGGGTATGAATCCTATAGTCATAGCTATATTTCAGGTTTCAGTGGAAGAGATAGGAGAATCGAGTCTCACAATACTCACTTTGGATATTAGAGCATGGCACGTGGTACAGCTGATTCCACCAGCTTCCAAGCCATTCAAGCCCACTGTTTAGTGTCAAGCAGAGTATCTCTGCTCTAATTTTCTAGGTACAGTGACTCCTGTAGAGTCCTGGTTCTTTCCTTCAGTGACTGCTGCTATCTTTCCTTCAGTGTAGTGTCTCAAGGAGTTGGGAGGTGTAAAACAATTTCTTTTTTTCTTTTGGCCCTGATGCCTATAAAAAATAGTTTTGATTAAAGAGGATCTTGAATTGGAGGCTGCTTTTTCATAGTCACGGGATTCCTTTATTTGCTTTAACCTTATAAAACTAGGTCTAACTTTTTAAATTATTATTTTAAACCCAATTTAGGCATACTGATTTTGCTTTAAAAGCTACCTTCCTCTGTTTGTCTAAGCGATCTAAATGTAATGAGCTCGATCAACATATCACTTTTTTTTAGCCTGACCTTAATGCTCTCTTTTAAAGAAGCAGTTCCCTCTCCTCAACCTCCTTCCTTCGAAGGTCTTAGAGTAAATAGCTGCGTCTTCATTTTAATTTGTTGCTTGTTAGATTTCTCTCCTTTACTTAAAATCATTTTTTTTGTTTTCATCCCCATCATTAATTGATTTACAATTCATTTTTATGCATACAGAGTTTTTTCTTTCCAAGTTAAGAAGCTGCAAATCTTAGATCCATTGAAACGACAGTGAGAAATATTTCATTTTATCCCATGAATCATTTGCCATCCTTATTGCTGAAAAATGGCAAAATTACGGTGTACCATGTTTTCATAAATTACCCTCTACCCCCACCCCAGTTCATTGCATTATTTGTTTGGAAAGGCTGTAAGAGTCAGAACCCATACACTTGTGGTAAACAATTCTGATTTTACAGCAGGTTAATCAAAATTTCATAACATCACAAATTAATTCCTCTGGTACTGTGAAAAATTTAATTCATATATGAAATATATCATCTATTTTATAACTCAAAAATAGCTTGATATTAAAGTACATTCTGTGATTTGCTAGTATAACAGAAGGGGAAGAATGCCAAATTCCTTAAATAATGGATATAATTTTCATTGGGTTTCATATGTCAAAGTAGTCATTTATGTCCTCAAAGGTGTGTGCTTCGCACTATGTGTTTGAACACTATTAAAAAATCATAGCTTCTTCCAAAAAGGACAAATTGTAGGTTTGCATTTCACATGTGACCTAGAAAGAATGATCTTGTATGGAGCCTCCCTCTCCCTTAGGAATAGTCTCAAAAGTAAAGACTGAAAATATTTCTAAAGATACATATTTCTTAAAAGCAACCAATTAAATCAGTTACTATGATGTTATAATGTTGCTAAATGGAAAGATTTGTCTCTTGTGCCCTTAACCTCTATTTTATTAGCAGATTTGATAGGAACCCCAGTCAGTTATTTATACAGTTGAAAAAGTCAAGTTTATCCTGATAAATATATTAGTCATAGCGAGCTGCTAAACTGTTTTCAAAATGGGCCATTTTTTAAATGGAGCTTATCCAGCTTGATCCATGCTTTAAGCAGCACTGAACCATTAAATAAAAACCTGGGACAAAATGCCTTTGAAAAGGGTTAATTAGCTTTAATATTGATTTATTCCATATAGGACGCTAATAGACTAGAACATTTATTTCTGTTTTAGGTCATTAAAAACTGGCTTTAGTTCTTGAACAATTTGTTTCTAATAAATAAAAATTAGACCAATTAGAGTAATTTTAGTATAACCCACAATACATGATGCACTTTTTAAGAAAACAAAAACCTGATCACTTTCACAATTCACTACGATTCCATCAGAAACAATGTCCGCAATATACTCACAAGATCATTAAGCTCAAGATAGAAGTATTTCTACTTTAACCCTAAAAAGGGTGAGGTGTAGAGGGAGTTAATGTATGAACTGAAAACTCCCTAAAGCTAAATTGGCATGTGCTGCCCCTGATATCATTTTTCTCTAACAGTAGGATTTGCTCCCATCTTCATTACTTAGCTTTCTCCATTCATTGGCTTTACCCTTGGAAAATATTACTGCATCAAAAAAGTTTA